>OZ005736.1:60783026-61248959 GCA_963930755.1 Eudasyphora cyanicolor | reverse complement strand
AGTTACCAGTCGAAATGCTCGAGCGAGTCATCGAAAATTTGACTCAACGGCTGGACCATCTGAGACGTAGCCGCGGGCAACATTTGATAGACATAATCCTCAAAAAATAAATGCAAAGAATGTTCTTTCAAATGATAATAAACATTCCCCATTCAATTTGAATTTTCTGTGTATTTTTCTTTAAAAAGGTAGGGAATCTCGATATATATTTTGGGGGCTCTATTTAAATCTAAACCGATTGTCGCCGAATTTTGCAGTGTTCATTTATGTAATAAGAGAACTCTCTACCAAATTTCGTACTGAATAAACTAAAATACAGTTTCTATAGCTCTTACATGTCAAATCGGGGTTGACAAATATATGGGGCTATATCTTATTCTGAATCGATTTTGACCAATTTCAATAGCAAATGGTATTTCATCACAATCGGATCTTAAATACGACATGCACTTTGATTACAACGATACATCTACATACAGACAGACAGGCATGCTTAAATAGACTCAGGAAGTGATACTAAGTCGATAGATAATAATCGATGGGTCTATATCTCTTCTCCTTCTGGTTGTTACAAACTCATAATACCCTGGACCACAGTGTGGTGTAGGGTATAAACAATATGGACAAGGACATGGTTGGAAGGCTACGATGATTATATTGAAACTGAGGAATCCATAGTCATTCTTTTTAAACCCACGATATCGAAGGATGTTGATGTTCTAAATCGGAATGTAAAATCAAAACTGCAATATGTATTTGCGTTTTTGAGATATGGTTTTAATTATGAGATAAAAATGCAGATTTCACACTTTTTCATAATAGAATAGCGACGGACGCACTTTTACCAAAAACAAATTTCTTTTTTCGTAAAATAATTGTTTTCCTACTAATACGAGTATTCAAAAACTGTAATAATTGTAAGTCATCTCCGATCCGGAGAAATCGTATTTTTAATAAAGCGATAATTGGAAAATAAAAAAAATATTTTATATCTACGAGATGGTGTAAGGTTTTGACGCTTTATAAAATAAACTGTTAATTCGTTTGATACTCGTTTAAATAGGAAAGCTATTATTTTCTGAAAACTGAAATTTGGCTTTGACAAGTGCGTCCGTCGCGTCCTATTATGAAACAAGTAAGAAAGTTTCAGTCGGGTAAACCGACTAAGGTATACCCTCACTTTGTGAGTAATGTAATATGGAATATTAAACGAGTTATTCTGTCAATTTGTATGGGAGGTACCAGAATGTTTTTAACAAATACACCTATTTTTCACTGAATAGTAGATTCTTTAAATACATTACACTGCGCCGAATTATAAACGTTTATTAACGTTATGAAATATTAAATTTTGGTATGATTTGGCCAATTTGTGTGGGAGGTACAAAAAGGGGCGTGGTGATAACGGCCATTTTTTACAGGGCTATAGGGACTTCAAAAGCGTTATACTGTGCAAAATGTTGTTGCATTTTCGGGCATTGGTACTCATGCTGTGAGCTCTTAACTTTTTGTGCAAAATGGTGCCTTTGTGTGGGAGGTACAAAAAGGGGCGTGGAAATAGCGTCCATTTTTCACAGTGCAAAAGACACTATAAAAGCATTACACTGTAAAAAATTTCAAGTATTTTTATACACTGCTATTAATGTTATAAGCTGTTATCGTTTGGTGCAAAATGGTACCTTTGTGTAAGAGGTACCAAAAGGGGCGTGAATATGACACCCATTTTTCACTGGACTGTAGGCACTATGAAAGCATTACACTGTACAAAATTTCAAGTATTTTTATGCACTGGTATTAATGTTATAAGCTGTTAACTTTTGGTGCAAAATGGTGCATTTGTGTGGGAGGTACCAAAAGGGGCGTAGCAACATGGCCCATTTTTCTCGAGTTGATAGCGACTAATAAACTAATGCTATGTGTGGAATTTCAGAAGATTCGAATAAGTAGTATCGCAGTTATTAAAGATTCAATATTTCACAACATTTTAACACTTTGGGGGGGAGGTACTAGAAGGAGTGGACCAATATGGCCCATCTTCGAACTTAGCCGGAGATAGAAAAAAATATTACCACGTACCAAATTCGAAGTCAATCGGTTACTCCTTTCGAGAGTTATCGTGCGCACCAGCCAGCAGACACACAGACAGACAGATAGACAGACAGACAGACAGACGGACGGACATTGCTCATTCGTCTTAAAATGACCCAAAACGAATATCCGCCGAACATACTTAGGGTCTTAGATCACTCCTTCGATGTGTTACACTTTTTTTCGTAGCAAATGATATATACCCTCGTCACACTAAAGTGATGGTATAAAAAGCATGATATCTGAATTTTTATCCTAAAATTAATACTGTATCTCAAAAACGCGAATATATATTGCCTTTTTGATTTTATATTCGGATTTAGAACATCAAAAACCTTCGAGATCGTGTCCGATATATGCTCGTTAGGATTCTATTTGACCAGTGCAATATTCTAGGTCAGTGTAAAAAATGCGACGCACAGTGGTTCAGAATCAAAATCCATCGGCCAAAATTCAATAACTTTTTTCTAGTAAACATTTTTGAGTTCTGTAAAAACCCAAAATAAGACCAAGATCCAAGGATTATTTTGAGATATTAACAATCGGGAAATCGGGAATATCTTAGAAAATGGGCCAAAGTTGACAACTTTTCTTATTTTTGGACTTAATCGATAAGCAGATTTTTTATTTTTATGTTTTTTACATGTTTTTACGTATTTGCTCATAATGCGCAAAAACAATTTTAATTTTTCGTATTACAGATTTTCGCATTTTTTGGATTTCGAAAATTGACATAACGCAATTTCTTTTTTCGACTTTGTCGAACTGTTTCTCATACATTTTAAAAGCTTTTGCACTCAAATTGTTTTATTACAAATTGTGATTTGTTAGTTTTATTATAGCGGCAAAAATATGTTTGTGTAAAATATAGTTTGTTTGTAGTAAATATTTGAAAAAATGTATGTCTTTGGACTAACATAACACTGAAAGCCTTTGAGGAATATAATACATATTTAGAAAGGCTGAAGGATTTCCGGTTTTTGGCGGGTAACTTTTGCCTGTACCAAATTGCACCCTTGAAAGATAGGACACATTTACTACAAAATGTCAGATTTTTTATATCCAAAACGCGAGTTACTCATTTTTTCTCATTAACTTTTTAAAAGTGGGTACGCAGCTAAAAATCTAAGCCCCAAATTCAGATATTGCACAATTTGTTATAGAAAGTGCTGTAATTTTGTGTATATTTATCTGGTACCAGTCTACGTGATGGGTTCCAAAATGGTCGGTATCGGACCAATGGGCGTGGCCCAGCCCATATAAGCCAAATTCTGAAATTGAGATATATTGCACTGTTTTTTAGCAAATCTACTATAATTTTATGCATATATGTCTGATAGCATTCTACGTGATTTGTCCAAAATAGGCGGTATCGGACGTGTTCTTGCCCATAAACCAAATTTTGAAATTGAGATATTTTGCACATTTTGTTGGCGGGAGTGCTGCCATTTTTATACCCTACACCACACTGTGGTACAGGGTATTATGACTTTGTGCATTTGTTTGTAACGCCCAATAAGAGAAGAAATAGAACCATAATTTATTATACCGATCGTCATAGACTCAATTTTTGAGTCGATTTAGCCATGTCCGTCTGTCTGTCCGTCTGTCCGTCTGTCCATGTATTCTTGTAATCAAAATACAGGTTGCAATTATGGTCCGATCTCGACGAAACTTTACACATATCTTCTGTTTGGCCAAGGAGATCCCTATTGAATTTGGTTAGAATCGGTTCAGATTTAGATATAGCCCCCATATATGTGTTAGCCCCGATTTGACATGTAAGTGCTGTAAAAACTTTATTTTATAACCGATCAGTATGAAATTCGGCAGAAAGAGGTTTTTTATTACATGAAGGAATACTGCCAAATTCGGTTCAGATTTAGATATTGCCCCCATATATAAGTTACCCCCGATTTGACGTGTAACCGCTGTAGAAACTGTATTTTATATCCGATCAGCGCGAATTTAGGCAAAAAGAGGTTTCTTATTACATGAAGGAATACTGCTAAATTCGGAGAAAATCGGTTCAGATTTAGATATAGTGATTGGTCTAAAAATGGGCGGGATCAGAACAATGGGCGTGGCTCGCTCATATAAGCTAAATATATATACCAAATGTCAGTCAACAATCTGAAGTATATATACATGGCTAAGTCGACTTAGAATTTTACGATGTCTAAGAATACTCGTAAATACACTTTATGGCATTTCAGATCAATATTTAGAGGTGTTACAAACGGAGTGACAAAATGAATATGCCGCCCATCGTGGAGGGTATAACAAGTAAAGACGGATTGAAATCGGTTATTCAAAACCTTATATACCATCTACCGTGGATCGCATGTGAGTGGTTTCTGGTACAAATAAACTGATTGGTTTTGGGGTACTCATTATACCCAATTTCAGCCCAATTCGTTGAAATTTGTTCGTGTGAAGGATTACGGGTATAATAAAACCCCAGCTACCAATTTGCAGTCCGATCAGTTTAAATTTGTGGTCCCTGTGGCTTTAAGAAGTCAAATCGGAGAGATGCTACACCCAGGAAAATTATTGGTTGGAGTTCGATTGTAACAATTAAAGAAATAGTACTAGCAACAAAAAGTATATTGCCTACATCGTCTGTCTGTTATATTTATATATAATTAGTTGAAACTACAATAATAACATGGATACGATCAAATGAAAATGCTTGCAACTAAATCGATGGTTTTATCAATCGAATTAAGATTGTTTTTTTCATTGACACTCCGTTAGTTGTGGTAACCAATTTTAAACTTTCATTATAGTGCCATATGATCGATTTTTGGTTGTGACAACCAATGTTTTATTCTTGACAACAGAAATTGTATCAATAGACCAAAGATTATTATTGCAACGAATAATTGGTTACTACAACAGAAAAATACTAATAAATAACACTATGCAACAAAAAAAATTTTGTTTGTGTCTTAGACCTAAAAGTTATTTTTTTGTATAGATTGTGGCATACTGTTATATACCCAGCAAAATTTCTCATTACCAAATAATCCGACAAGTAAACAAATTTTAACATGGGGTTGTCATTGGAGGAAAGTACTTCCCAAAAGAATACAATAAGGCAGCATAATAAGTACTTATTTATATCATAGGCATACCACATAAATATGTGCTTATATTTTCACGATTTTAAGTGCTTGAAAAATTCATTACCAATAAGTTATAAAATAAGTAGTAGATATTTAGAAATGGTCATTTAAAGTGATTTTTTGCATATTGTCGCGTATATTTCTCGGAACAAACAATTTCCTCATGCCAGATTCGAATTGCTGAGTAAAAACGCCCATGTGAAAAATTCTTCAAAGGTCTAACATCATAAGATATACGTAAATATTTATGGTATTTTCATTCAAATCTGCACGTATTATTTGAAAACATGTTGAAAATAAATAAATCTTGTACAGTAACCCACATATAGCCTAAAAATAACAAAAATCACTTATTTCTGTTATTATTGGTAAGTCATTTTTTATAAGCCGAAAGTAATGCAGCGAATAATGAGATGTCATTATTTGGTAATGAAGGGAATAATGACAGGTACCTACCAAGATTTTGCTGGGTAATATCAAAACCAAAAATTTGTTTACGTTATTTTTATTTTGATATTATGTGTGTACGATTATAATCGTTTTTTGGTTATCCCAATCATTTCCCAAACTTAGAATAATTAAATGTATTTTGGAAAACACAGCCGAAAGATTGGTTGCTGTTCTTCTGCTGATAGATGGCAAACAAAAAATAAAATTACTCGATATAAAAAATCTTCAACATTTTGTTCAAGAATGGTATAGGTATCGTGCGGATAATAGTGTGTGGAATGCAGAATATGTTGCAAAAATCATGAAATATAAAAAAGTTTAGTGTTTTTCGTGTACTAAAATGTGTGTCAAATTGTAATACGGAATTTTCAATTTTGTTATGAAATGTTTTGTTTTTGTTCAAAAATAAATTAAAATTAATGAAAACTGTTTTTAATTAATTATCGGTAGTATATGACTGACAAATTGTCAGAACAACCAATTTTTTAAAACAGTTGGTTGTGGCAACTACAACAGATAAGTTAAGCCACCATTTTCGTAGGTGGCGCAACCAAACAATTGTTGTCAACATGGAAGCAGAAGTATACCACAACCAAAATGTTGGTTGTTCTGATGGAATTGAATGATAGTAGACAGAACTACCAAAATTCGGTTAGCAAATAATTCGGTTGAGGCAACCATACTGTATTCTGTGTGTATATATGAGGCTATATAAAAAATGGACCGATATTGCCCATTGTCGGTCCCAAGTTACCTGCAGCTCTAAGAAATATATGTACCAATTTTCAGTCATCTATCTCAAGTATATATACATACATGGCTAAATCGTCTTAGAATTTTACGACTATTTAGAATATATGTAAAGGAAAATGCAATTTTTTGAGATAAATGATCGGATGTTTATTTCATAATAAAGAGGAAGGTATGCCGTAAATATTGAAAAACAACATCAGCCAAATGGCCACCACGACCACGCTTACAGGACCATATCCTTTTCATGAAATTTTCCATAACCAAATCACAAAGTGGCTGCCCTATGTCCTCGATAGCCTCACGAATTCTATCTTTAAGGCTTGGCGTAGACCTTATCTTTCACGTAGCCCCAAAGAAAGAAGTCGCAAGGTGTTAAATCACAAGATCTCGGTGGCCAATTGTGATCACCTCTGCGAGAGACAACACGGTCCGGAAGCTTTTCCCGTAACAGAGCAATGGTTTCGTTACTTGTGTGGCACGTAGCGCAGTCTTGTTGAAAGTAAGCGTTGTCCAGATCAATAACATCCAACTCCGACAATAAAAAATTATTAGTCATCTCTCGATAGTGCAATCCATTCACCGTAACTGTTGATCCAACCTCATTTTCGAAAAACTAAGGTCCACTAGGGACCTAAACTGGTCTATGTGAGCTGAAGAAATAAAAAAAGAAAACGTCTACCACCCTAACCTACAGGTCCAATGACCCCGCCGGACCATAAACCGAACCAAACAGTCACACGTTGAGGATGGAGAGGCTTGTCAACAATAACTCTTGGTTTTTCCGAGCCCCAGAGCGACAATTTTGCTTGTTGACGTAGCCACCGAGGTGGAAGTGGGCCTCACCAGTCAAGATGATTTTGTATAGTTCGTATCGTTTTTTTTGTTCGATCCTTTTTGATCGTGTATCGTTCCATTTTTAGTAATGGCGTAGTTTCTACTTGTCGAATGCCAAAGAATAAAAGCTTCAAAAGTGACAGCTACCGAAATTCTGGGTGATTCAAAATAACACCTCTTGTTGGAAAACCTGTTACTTTATGGGATCTCTGATCAATATTTAGAGGTGTTACTAACGGAGTGACGAAATGAATATACCCGCCATCCTATGGTGAAGTAAAGACTGATTAAGCTCGGCCATTCTGAACCTTATATACCCTCTACCATGGATCGCATGTGAGTGTTTTCGGGTACAAATAAACTCATTATACCCAATTTCAGCCCAATTCGTTGAAATTTTAGGTTTTGTGGCGTTACGAAGTCAAATCTAGCGAGACATTTGTATGGGGGCCTATATCAAAATATGGGCCTATCACTACCGTTGTTCGTGTGAAGGATTCCTGGTATAAATAAACCCCAGCTACCAATTTTCTGTCCGATCAGTTGAAATTCGTGGTCTCTGTGGCGTTAAGAAGTCAAATCGGAGAAATGCTGTATATGGGGGCTATAACAACAAATGGATCGATATTGCCCATTTTCAACCCCAATTTATCTGCAGCTATAAGAAGTATATATACCACATTTCAGTCATCTAGCTCAATTATTGTAGACTGTATCGTGATTACAACATACGGATAGACAGTCGGTCATGGCTAAATCGTCCTAGAATTTTACAACGATTATGAATATATATCGTCATCTGAAATCCAAAATCACGTAACATCAAAAAAATCTAAATAAATTTTTTGATTGATTATAGTATATTAGGCTAAACTACACATTTCTACAAGATGTTGGAATTCAATATCAAAACTTTACCATTTTTTGAGTGAAATGACGTTACAGCAAACAAGGTCATTAAAAAAGCGGAAAGATTCATACAATTTTATTTTATTTTATTCAGAATGTACGCCACAACAAATTGCGCTAGATTTGTTATTTGATTTCGCCTTAATAGTCTGAAATCCCTAAATTAGGTCAAAAGCTTAAAATTATTCTACTTTGTTTTTTGCTTCTCCTGAAAAATCATGGGTTATGTTATTTTGGATTTCAGGTGACGATATACTTTATGGGGAGTGACAAAATGAATAAACGTCCATCATATGGTGGAGGGTACAAACATATAGTAGTAGACAAAAACAAGTAAAGACGCAGAATCTGATATACCCTCCACGATGGATTGCATTCAATTCTTTTACTGGAAAATCTTTGGATATGGAGAAAATAATGGAACGAGCAAGCAAATTATTAAATAAACGAATGCTGCATTTTTAGCCAACTTTTACGCCTCAAATTCTTTAGCCAAACTCTTCATGCGAAAAATGTGGTATTTATGGCTTAAATAAGCATATTTGAGAGCAACCTCTACACGGGGACTACAATAAAATACAAAATGATTTGTATAAATTTTATTGAGATTAATTCTTGTCAAAATAAAATACAGACTGCAAAGTTTCAGCTAATTGCTTAGAAAATGTGGTGCTTACGGCTTAAACCAGGGTTCAGAAAAAAACAGTACGTTATAGGAACGGTTCCTTCAGAGAACACTAACGTTATTTATTTTTTTAGTGTTACTGTTCGTGAACGGTACCACTATGATAACGTACCGTTCTTAGATAACGTACGGTTCACTACGATAACGTACGGTTCATAGAACAGTATGATTACGTCGTAGTGATACTGTTCTTTTGAACAGAGCACTAACAGTATCACTACGTTTAGCGTTCCGTTCTTTTTTATATTCGACACCACAGGTCGCAAATATGAAGCAATCTTAATGAAAATTGGTACAGAGTTATCTCTTAACCCAGGGACGATCCCTATTTAAAATGGGGCATATCGGTCCATTCTTTTATATAGCCCCCATACGAAGGTCCTTTTCGATAAGACATATTTAAGCACTAGAGAGCGTATCAACCTCTATTATTACTAACTTAGCTTAAGATCAAGAATATATATACTTTATGAGGTCGCAAATCAATATTTCAAGGTGTTGCAAACGGAATGACAAAGTTAGTATGCCCCCATCCTATGGTGGAGGGTATAAAAATGGACCGATATTTCACATTTTCTATCCGAAGTTACCTGCAGATATAAGATGTATATATCAAATTATAGTCATCTAGATCAATTATTGTATACTGTAGCGTGATTACAACAGACGGATAGATGTTTAGATGGACATGGCAAAATCGTCTTAGAATTTTACGACGATTACGAATTTATCTACTTTATGAGGTCTCAGATCAATATTTAGAGGTGTTACAAACGGAGTGAGAACATGAATACAACCCCATCCTACGGAGGAAGGTATACAAATAAAGTATAATGAAGTGTTGACACGTGGTCTACGCAGGGGTTTCCTTCGTGGAAGCCAGCTTGTTCCTGAGTCATGTAAGCATAGAGAGGGTACAGCCTTTGCAGGATGATAGTGTCAATGATTTTTTGTATGGTGTTTATTTAGTACAGTTATTCCTCGCTAGTTTTCACATTCCCGAAGATCGCTTTTGTTGGTATAACTATGATGAGTCCCTCCGTTCAGCACTGTGGAAAGTGTCTGTTGACCCATGCGTTGCGAATTATAGGGGTTAAAATGTTTGCATTACACGAAGGGTTCAATTGAAAAAATTCTGCTGGGATATTGGCAGATCCAGCATATTTATTGGTTGGTAGGTTCGTATAAGCGGTAATTGTGTTGGGTGGTGCATCCGATATTTTCGTGTTTTGCACTGTAATCTGGAAGCCATAGTTTTCATCAGTTGTGTCGCGAAATGTTTATTCCATTTACGTAGTTATTTTTCAGTATATGTTAAGAGATTTCGTTGAGAATCGAATTGTGGGGGCTGCGTATACCTTTTCGCTGATGTTACTTGTTTTAATTGCGAAAACAAATTAAAAAACTTTTTTTTATTTTTTATATTTTTTAAAAGATTGAAGAGAAAGCTACCTATGCCACTTTGGACAACATTTTCTAAATACAATAGGTAATTAGTTATATGGATGGGAAAAGGGGGCTGTTTGACAAAGATGTCAAATTTCAACACCCTCCCACTAGGACCCTCTATAGCCGATCTTGTGTCATAACTGCTATGTAATAGGACTAAACATTGTACAAGTTTCATCCCGATCGGAAGACATTGGCTTCAAAAGTTGACTCACATGTCATAAAAGCGCCAATATGTATATCTGATTTTGTATGTAAGCGCTGTCAAATACATATTTTTGGTCAGATCATTATCATTAAAGAGAAAAACAACATTGACAACACTGGACAATATTTGTTTTTATTCTGTCGCAATAGAGTTCGATGGGGCATCTTTTTTAGTTTCGTACGGGGCCATTTCCCTTCCAATTTTACTTATTCGACTCCGTCCGACTGTAGTTTTTTCTTAATTGTTTTTCCTAGTATATTGGAATCAAATATTCGAATAATGGCGCAATGGGTAGCTAAACAAATGAATGCATACCTCTAATCACTATAGGCACTTTGGGCGGAAAGCTGAAGAATTGTTGTTATTGAGCTTTTATAATCGTATGCCACACTTCGTGTGGTTGACATTAAAGTTAACAAAATTCCTTGAGAATATATTTCAATAAATTAATTGTTACTTATGTTTCAAAGACACAAACTTTGTATACTAGTGCTTATACAATTTAAACAGTCCTAAAAATCCAAGTCAGAACAAACGAAATTATACGTACGCTTTTGAAAATGCCTTTGCCTGAACCCGAATGAATTTCGAAATTAATATTATTCACTCATTATTTTTGGGGCACGATACAAAGTCAAGCGGACAATAAACTGTTTGTTTTACAAAATATTTACAAAATTTTGGGTATCAGTCATTAAATAACACTCACACTAATCGGAAGTGGCCTCTCTACTACGCGTATTGTATTATTACTTTAAGAGTTAAAATTATAAAAATTTTTTTGTTTGATTGATTGTTGCATACAAAAACCATCAAAGGTAATAAAAGTGCAAAAACGTTCTGCATATTTTGCCTTAATTGCATAGAAGAGCAACATGTTTTACATTGTAAAATATTTGTATGGGATGCTGGAGCAGCTTTATGCTGAACATGCAGGTGAGTCACGAGTTGGTTTTAAAAGGGGAAGGGATAAATGTACACTGTACGCAATTTTATAATACCAAAGACAACGACATTGATTTGGTACCAATAAAACATTAAGATAAGGATATTTCACGCTTAACATGAAAAATAAGTAGTTTGTCTACTTAGTATTATTGAATTTAAAAACGCGAATTCAATGCATTTGTTGGTTCCATTTTTCTGAGCGTAGCTTCCGTCACATATTTTATTATGACCATTGGCGACGCGTATGCAACATTTTCTTTTTTCTTCATTTGCAGATCCACGCGTCAAAGACTGGCCCTTATTGTACGCACCGGTGCCGGCCCTTAGCATAATAGCCTTATATTTGCTATTCGTCCTCAAATATGGCCCAAAATGGATGGAGAAACGACAACCCTTTCGACTGAAACTCATAATGCGTATCTACAATGCTGTACAGGTTTTGGCCAACCTATTCCTCTTTGTCACTGTGAGTTTGAGTCTACAAAAAAAAAGGAGAAATTCCTATTCCCCAAATATTCTTTAGATATTTTTGATGTCATTGCATCTGTAAACCATTTTAATTTGTTTAATGGATTTGGCTTTCGTTTATTTTTATTTCTCATCAATTTTGTCCAATTTGGAATGGATTATGACACCGACAACGACCAACGACGCAGTCCATTCCAAATTCATACGGACATAAAAAATTCAGTTTTAGATGTCAGCCCGTCGATCCAACAAACACCGAACCGTGGATGATGCGTTGTCTCTACGTTACATATGGCTATTATCTAACAAAGTATTTGGACCTTTTCGATACGGTATGTATGATGGATACTAAAGTAGTAAAATAAATATATTCTTTAAATGCCCTACGCTATGCAGTAGCAATAACTGGGAAATAAGGTATTAAGTACTATTACTATAAGGCTGTGGAAAAAACAATACTACACATTTTAGTACATTTTTCCGTAATGTATAGGTTACATAAACCGATTTTTCCGCATTGACTTGTATGTTCCCAATTCCTTAGACATGCTTCTAAAACATCAAGTTATCGTTGCACTGCTTTTGCGGCTTCAGTAGGACGTGCATTTTAATTTCTTTGTTACACAAAAGAGTAGAATAAGTCGATACATTGTTTTTATACACAGCGCGCTTCAAGGCTTAAAAAGTTTGCCTATTTTGACGCCAAAAACTGTTCATGAGGTTTTGTTCAGGATCATCCCCTCCACTCAGCTCTGAAGAGATCCCAATTTTGATCTCTTCAGAGTTAGCTTCGCTTTGAGAGATATTGCGAAAACAGTAAAAAACGATGTTAGTTACAATGAACTATACAAAAGAACTATTCAAAATTTACGCGATATTTGCAAAATCACCATATTGCGAATTTTATGTAATCTATAAAAAAGCCTAACACCGCCAAGTTTTTAAAAATATATATTTTAAAATATATCGTCATCGGAAACGAAAAATATATTTGCATATTTGCAAATTTTACAGGAGATGCAAAAAACTTAATAATATGAAAAATAGTATCGTTAGAAAAATGGGATTTTCAAGATAATACCTACCCCTTAAACTTGTTTGTAAAAATTCCGTGAAATATGAATTTTTAACTAAGAAAAAAGGAAATAATTTGCTGCTATGCCCTTTTGAATTTCGTTAATAAATTCGCCATTTTTTATCGTAGGTCGCTAAAAGTTTTTCAGGATGTAAATTTTGATGCAGTGTATCGAAATACATCTAAAACTGCATTTCCATTTTTTTTTGTTGTTACGCCCTTCTTCGTTTCTTATGACGATATATTATGGTGAGAATTTTTAGATTTATATAAGTATATAATCGAATCTTATGATTTTTTACAAATACAATTATAATATATAGTCATTCCGCGATTAAAAAATTTCAATATAAAACACTTTTATCTCCGAATTATTTTATTATAAAATCCAATAATCGCTGTCGCGGTTAGCCCTAGCAAAAAGTGACCCAAGGAAATAATGGAGACTAAGCACAACTCTACATCTCTTTCTTTAAGAAAAAATCGCAGAATAATTCAGTAAAGATTTACGGCCTCTCAAAAATTGTGAATATTCAATTCAAATGATATTTATACCCTACGCCACACTGTGGTACAAGGTATTATAGGTTTGTTTCATGGCAGATGTTTGTAGCACCTGAAACTATAGCTAGTCCCACCTTAGCTAGACCCACCTTAAAGTATACCAATCGACTCAGAATCGGTAGCTAAGTCGATTTAACCGTGTCTGTCCGTCCTTCTGTCTGTCCATCTTAAGTTGTTCGTCGACTAAAGGCCTCAATTTCACTCCGATCGTTCTGAAATTTTGCAGTTTGGAGTCTTTCGTCGCTGGCAAGAACCATATTGAAATTGGTTCAAATTTAGATATACCTTCCATATATATCTTTCGTCCTATTCGGCCCATTAGACCTATAGAAGCTGTATCTAACATCCAATTGTTTTGAATTTTGGCATGGTAGAGTCTCTTCATCCATGGACGAACATTGTGGAGTTTGCAGAAAATCGGTTCAGATTTAGCAATAGCTCCCATATATAGGTTCGTCCGATTTGGCTTTTTACTCCTGTAAAAGCTGGTTTTACATCCAAGTGTTTTGAAATTTAGTCGAACGTTGAATGATATAAAATGTCCCAAAAGTAAATTTATGTAAACAATCTATACATGAAATTATTTTATTTCATTAGGGAAAACCTTGATACAAAACTCCTGACGGTGAACCAGCATGCTTACAGTAAGGGGAAGTCTACAAAATCAGCCCTGCACGAAGTTGTGAGCACTATCGTATCGTCCCTGCATTTCAAGGAATCCACCATGGTGGCATTTCTTGACATAGAAGCGGCTTTTAACAACATTCACTCAGATGCAGTAATTGCGGCACTGTCACATCTAAAAGTTAACTCTAGTATGATTAGACTAATTCAAAGTCTGCTGAACAGAAGACGAATAACAGCATGTCTTGGGTCCACAACTCTAACAAGGTTTGTAAACAGAGGGACCCCACAAGGAGGAGTACTGTCTCCACTAATTTGGAACCTAGCGGTGAATGAAATCGTGCTAGATCTAGAACGTTGTGGCTGCAAGGTCGTGTCATATGCGGACGACGTGGCAATCGCAGTGAGTGGCAAATTCGAAAACGTCCTCCGAGACATTCTACAGTTGGCGCTGAAGAAATTGGCTAGATGGGCCAGAAGCAGCGGTTTTGGCGTAAACCCAAACAAGACAGAATTGGTGCTCTTCACTAGGATGAATAAAGTCCCACATGTGGACCCTCCACCTCGGATAAATGGAACAGATCTAGTCTTTTCTGAAAGTGCACAATTTTTAGGAATATGGAAGGCCAACGTCGACCTATATTCCTGCAAAAAGACTGTAGGGTCGCGGTGGGGCCTCTCTCCTAAAATCGTCCACTGGATATATATAGCAGTAGTTCGTCCTATACTGCTATACGGCATTGTGGTATGGTGGACGGCAACTGACAAACTAACCATCACCAACCTACTAACAAAAGTTCAGAAAACAGCCTACCTGGTCATAAGCGGAGCCTTAAGGACTACAGCGACCGAGTCTCTACAAGCCCTACTCCACATACTGCCGATTAATATTGTTGCAACTAAAGCGGCAATAAGATTAAACTGCCTATCAATGTGGAGGTACAAAAACTACGGTCACATGAGGATATCAAAGTGTAGTGCTATGGTAACCGACCGAGTGGACTATATACCAACTGTGTACACCTTCGAGAGAAATTACATCACTATGATTCCCGCCAGAGATGAATGGGTTGGAAGAATACCAGGTAATAGAAACCATCTCTACTTTTACACGGATGGTTCGAAGCTTGATGAAAAGGTTGGCTTCGGAGTACACTGTGCAGAACTTAGTTTGGATATAGCTCACAGACTACCAGATACCTGCAGTGACTATCAAGCCGAAATAATGGCAATATGGGAGTCGCAACGTAGTAACCAACACTGGCGTTGTCATTTACTCGGACAGCCAGGCTGCCATCAATTCTCTGGAGGCAACATCCCTAAATTCACAAACAGCCCTCGACTGCCGCAGATCTCTTAACGAGATGGCTGAGCAGTTTAATATACACCTCATATGGGTGCCTGGGCATAGGGATATAACTGCAAAGCCGATGAACTTGCTAGGAAAGGGACGACATTACAAATTCTCGAAGAATTTGCATATATCCACGTGCAAGCTTTGGCTTAGGCAATGAGGCAGTCGAACGAAAGATGGACAGAAATCGGCACCTGCAGGGTAGCTAGACAAATCTGGCCAAGGTAGGAACTGAGAAGATCAAAATATCTCCTCGCACTAGAGAGGCAAATATTGTCTACGTTAGAATCAGTTCTGACGGGACACTCCTTGATCGGCGAACACGCCAAAAGATTGGGTATTGACTCTAATGACTTCTGAAGAGGCTGTGGAGATGAGGCCGAGGTTAAGAGCATTGAGCGCTTGCTATGCGACTGCCCCGCTCTGAGTAAACGATGACTGGATATACTGGGGTCGGCCTTTGTAGGCAGCCTAACAGATCTTTCCAGTACAGATATTCGTACTATCGATAAATTTGTATATCAAACAGGTTGGTTTCGATGAGGGGCATTTCAGCCCGTGGTAACACTAGGGACCTTAACTGGTCTATGTGAGCTTGTATAAAAAAATTATATTTCAGTGTTGGTTTTGCTTATATTATTTTTTTAATGACAATGTGCAAAGATGTTTACACCAAAACATACTACCACCCTACGAAAAAAAATCGATTCTGTAATATATTTTCTGGAAACATATTATATTTGTAGCCGATTTAAATATTTCCCCGTTTTTAAAGATCATTTGCACCAAAACTCCGAAAAAATAACATTGATAAGAAAGATATTCAAACTTTTTTTCCGGTGTGTATATATAAAATATTTGCACCAAAGTATATTTTATTCAAATTTTGATCCCAAACATATTGTGTTTCCTGTTTTTTTCTCCGTGCAAGACTTGGTATTAACCAATTTGAAATCATCTCCTAAATCGCTTAAAAATTACAATATTGAATTGGTTTGTCTCGATAGATACTGCGTTATGGAGCTTTGTTCAGTAGAATCCGCGCTTCGCAAATAAATTGGTATCATTGTCCGGTCAGCTCTATTTCGCGAGTTATTCTTAAAACATACCTTCAAGAAAATTTTTGTATTGGTTTTTCTTATTATTAATGTGAGGCTTGCAAAACTAAATTTTAATACGCAAATGTTAGGCAGTTTTTAAGATTACAAAAAATTCTCAATATGGTTATATTGCAAATATTGCGTTAATTGTAAAACGACTTACAATTACTCATATTTATTGGAAATTGTGTTACAGTTCTAAATTTTCGCTATTGTTTTTTTATAGTTTATTATAACTAACATCGTTTTATACTGTTTTCGCGAAGCGAAGTAGATCGGATTTTTATATCTTCACAGGTGAGTAAAGGGGATGAACCTCAACAAACACTCATTAACAGTTTTTGGCATCAAAGTAGGCAATATTTTTAACCCTTGAGGTACGCTGTGTATAACGACCGACTTAGAATCGACAAGTACCGTTCGCATTGTATTTCGTTACTAAGAAATTTGATAAGATTTTATTTTTTTGGTTTGATGGACGATGCTTATATAAATTGGTGAAAATCGGTTCGAATTTATAAATATACTCATTCCAGCTGGACCTGCACGGGGCAAAATCGCCTTTTCTGATATGTTTGAATCGAAAGAAAATATATATGGAACACACATTTTTAAGTATTATATATTTCTGAGCTAATAAATTTTATTTGAAAATCAATAAAATATATTTGGAACTATAATAATATGTTACAACATATTATATTTGCAAACTAAATTTCTCAAATAAAATATGTGTTTGAATAGGAATTTCTCCAAAGGAATTTGTTTAGGAATTTCTCCAAATATATTTTATTTAAAAAATATTTTCCAAACTTTTCTTGAATTTTTCGAAATATAGTTTTATTTTTTTTTTGGTTTAGAATTGAACCTACCAGTTATGATATCAACTTCTGTTTTAAATTAATAATTTTAAATTTCTGAGTATTCCAAGCCATCATTAGCTGTCAATCCTCCAAGTAATATATTTCGATCCAAGATTATACGATTTCAATTATTATTATTTATTATTTTTACGACATGACAATTTTCTATAAAAGTTAACTTTGAATTACTGAAAAATGTAACACAATTTATTTTTTGAATACTTAAATGCAAATATGTATTTGTTTCGTAAAAAATAGTCCAAAATTAACACATATTGGGATGTAAACAAAGATTTGATTAGAACAACATCTTCCCAAATATATAATTTTTGTGTGTACACAATATTATATGTTTGGAGTGTGCCCTAAACATATGTTTGGGACAATATACTACAGTAGCGATTTTTTTTCAGTGTGGTTCACTTCGTTGCTCCAATTTACAGTTTAGTGTAACAGGACGTTATCATGTGTTTCGTATAGGAATCTCGATAACCACAGATTACAATTATGATAATATTGACCACATATTTTATCCCAAAATCACATTTGATTTGATTTAATATGTAAGCGCAGTAGAAACTGTATTTTATATCCGATCAGTGCGAATTCGGCAGGAAGAGGTTTCTTATTACTCGAAGGAATACTGCCAAAGTCGGAGAAAATCGGTTCAGATTTAGATATAGCGCCCATATATAAGTTACCCCCGATTTGACATGTAAGCGCTGTAGAAACTGTATTTTGTATCCGAAATTCGGCAGAAAGAGGTTTCTTATTACATGAAGGAATACTGCCAAATTCGGAGAAAATTGGTTCAGATTTAGATATAGCCCTCTTATATATGTTACCCCGATTTGAAATCCAACCGCTGTAGAAACTATATTTTATATCCGATCAAAGCGAAATTCGGCAGAAAGAGGTTTTTTTTACATGAAGGAATACTGCCAAATTCGGAGAAAATCGGTTCAGATTTAGATATAGCCCCCATATATATGATACCCCCGATTTGAAATTCAAGAGCTGTAGAAACTGTATTTTATATCCGATCACAGCGAAATTCGGTAGAAAGAGGTTTCTTATTACATGAAGGAATACTGGTAAATTTTGAGAAAATCTGTTCAGATTTAGATATAGCCCACATATATATGTTAGCCCCGATTTGACATCTAAGCGCTGTAGAGACTCTCCAGAAATATGTTTCTCAATTTAGGAACGAGTATTGCTTAATTTAGCGATTATCGGGTCAGAATTAGATATATCCACATATATATGCTCTTACCCATTTACCAATTATTCCAAATTATTACCGCAATGACCCTTATCGCATTGTTAGGGAGGTGTAGGGTATTATATAGTCGGCCCCGCCCGTCTTTCTGCCTTTCCTTACTGGTTTAAGGTTGTTTTCGTGTCACCAAAATAACGATTTTTTTGAAAAAAAAATGACATTTTTCGTAGGTAGATTTAACTTTAATAAAAGTGAGAATTTTAGAAAAAAAATGTTAAATATACCTTACCATAAGCAGTATGCCTCAATCTATACAAAAATAGTTTTTAAGAAAAAAATTGTTTGATGCGTAGTGTAATTGACACAATATAATACCCCCTAAATATACATTAATTGAGAACTACTTACAAAAAAAGTATCAACCTTAATAAATCTCCAAACTTCTAGTTTGGTTATTTGTATGTCCCTGCAATTTGCGGGGAATGCATACGAGGGAATACTCATTAAAGGCTTGTAAAAAAAATTTATTGAATATTTAATTCTATAATTTCTCCTCACAGATATTCATAATTTTGCGAAAGAAAAATCAACAAGTTACCTTCCTGCATGTGTATCATCATGCCGGTATGGTCTTCGCCGTATATGTCTATATGACATTTATTCCCGGTAAGTTTCACTGTGCTACGAAATTTCACAAAAATATATTTTCCATCATAAAATTTATATTTTTTTTGTTTCACTTCACATTTCAGGAAGTCATGCCACAATGTTGGGTGTCATCAATCTCTTCGTACACACGGTAATGTATGCCTATTACTTCATCGCTTCGGTGCGTCCCTCAACGGCAACGCTGTGGTGGAAGCGGCACATTACACAGCTGCAACTAATACAATTCGCCTATTTGGTATTGCACTTTTTGCAAGTCATCCTTCACAATTCGTGCAAATACCCTCTCTTGATTTCGATTACTGGTTTTATGCAGAACATCTTTATGTTTGCACTATTCTTTGAATTTTATTACCGAACGTATATGCGGAATGACCAGAAAGGGAAGAAGGGCTACGCGAACGACATCGCCGCAGGGAATATGGCCGATAACAGAGAACAAATAAAATCTAGTTAGTATAGTTTAATAAACACCAAAAAATATAATTATTGACGTCGAGTTCAGGCAATTGAAATAAACACTTAAAATATTTATTTAAATGATTATTAACTGAAAATAAAATTATTATATTAAAGATATCTGCCATAGAAATATACGTCTTTGCCGTATTAACAATGCGTTTTATTGATGCTGTAATAACTGAAGGCAGAAACACTACCAATAGAAAACATTATTAAAACAAGTAAGAAAATTTCAGTCGTACATTCCGACTGAGTTATACCCTCACTTTGGGACTCATAAAATGTGGTACTTCGGGTTGGAGATGCCAGATCGTTAAACAAAAATTGTTCTTTCTTTGTCAGTTTTTAGGAATTGGGTAAGTTTTCTAAATAATAATGGATTTCCGTTTCGCAAGTTCAGTCGGATAAACCGACTTATGAATCCCCTCACCTTGAGTCCTAAAAAATATTCTAAAATTACGTCACAAAATGTTATGTACAGACCTTCGACAAACATTTTGTTGCATAGTGTAAGTGATATCTTCGACTAGTTATAAATTAAACAAATTGGTGCTTCTAAAAACAAGTTATTTCATTACATTGTACTTTAACTAGAAGGCATGATTCGAAACAATAGAAAAATTACAACTTAAAGTCGAAAAAATCCGCAGTCTTAAAAAGCTTTTTAAATGATATTGTTGACCTATATGATGTTTTTTATTTCGGTTTTTATTTTTCCTTGATTAAAAAAAAATTGTGTTCTTTTTTATTTATTTATTTTGTTTTGGTTGTACCGACATTTACTTTTTGGCATATTTGTCGGTACAACCAAGACAAAATTAAAAACTAGACATTTCATCGCACAAATCTGACTTAAAATCTTTTGACAAACCAATAGATAAAAAAAAATTTTTCCAAATACGTTTTTCTATAGCGCATAAATTCCAAATCTGAGATAAATACATATAGGGGCTACATCTAAATTTGAACCAATTTTCTTCAAATTCGACGGAGCTCGTCCTTGGATAAAGAAACTCCTCTACGCTATACGATTAGATATAAAAAACAGCATTTAGCGGCCAAATCGGAAGGAACGAATCTATGGGTGCTATACATAAATCTAAACTTTTTCCTCACTTTAGAGTAGTGCTACGGGCCAAAGTGTAACACATAGAAAGAGTGAACTTAGACCATAAGAATGTTCGGCGAAAATTCGTTGTTAAGTCATTTGGGCAATCTCGGTCCGTCTACTCTCGACAGGAGTAACGGTTTGACTTTAAATTGTTGTATATGCTTTTTGATATCCAGTCTAAGTTCGAAGATGGGTCATATTGGTCCACTTCTTCTAGTGCCTCCTTTAGAATGGGTTAGTTTATACGTCGCTTTTACTTTGCGCAAAATGGGCCAAGTGGCTTTTGGTACCTCCCACAAAATGGGACCATTTTGAATATAACTTTAATAGCAGTACATATAAATACTTGAAATGTTGTGCAGTGTAATCCTTTTACAACGAGTGATTTTTAAGAGCATTCGGATTTGATTAGAAAAAAACACATACAATTTAGAGAAATGTATGAAATCTTTATTTGAGTCGATATATAATTCAACTAGCTGACCCCAGCAGACGTTGTCATGCCATGTAATGGAAGTTAAGTTCCCTAGTTTTTTATTCGAATTTTATTCCTAAATATAAATGTATACTTTAGTACGAGATCAGTAAAACTTTTTATAATAAAATACGTAAGAGATAAAAATGTAATCTTCGATTTTTTGAAAGAAATATATCAATTATTTCATCGATTTTGACTTTATCTTTGTATATAGACATCAAAGCCAGATAAGATAGCCTTTCTCCTTCCATTCTGTTCCGGATATAAGTTTTTATTCTACTTAACGTCGAGAAACTTCGCTCAGCAGCTGCCGTTGTCACTGGTATTGTGGCCAGTATCTGCAATTGGGTAAAAACGCTTGGGAACATGTCCTCATCAAAAATAGGCTGCGGATCATATTACTCGTGGATCGACAGACATGGTTAGACCGAATCTGCTAGTGCTACTGAGTCTATCGGTATAATTTAATATGGATCTTGCTGCAATATTTTAGGGTGTTACCAACATCTGCTGTCAAAAACCTTATTTTTATGAGTTTATGTTATCCTGACGAAAGAATGTTAAATTAACTTTTCCAATGGAAACATTTTTAAAGACAAATTGCTATAGGCAAATTGTAAAGTAAAATTTTTTTCCATAACAAAGATAAACAATTAAAAAATTGCGTTTATTGTGTTGGTAATGGAAGTTAAGTTCCTTATTTTTTTATTCGAATTTTATTCCTAAATATAAATGTGTACTTTAGTACGAGATCAGTAAAACTTTTTATAATAAAATACCTAAGAGTTAAAAATGTAATCTTCGATTTTTTGAAAGAAATATATCAATTATTTCATCGATTTTGACTTCATCTTTGTATATAGACATCAAAGCCAGATAAGATAGCCTTTCTCCTTCCATTCTGTTCCGGATATAAGTTTTTATTCTTCTTAACGTCGAGAAACTTCGCTCAGCAGCTGCCGTTGTCACTGGTATTGTGGCCAGTATCTGCAATTGGGTAAAAACGCTTGGGAACATGTCCTCATCACAAACTGAAATAGCATCTAATGCATTTGATAGCATCTAAATCATTCTTCTGAATCCAATAATCAATCCATATACTTATTTCAGTTAAAACAGATTTTGCTGAATTTTTTAAATCGCTTTTTTAAAAAAGAGTGATTTCTTCGAAATCTTAATGCATAGATTCTGATTCTAGACGTCAAAAAGCGTAAAAATCTCCAATCTTAGCTTCCAAAGTTTGTTTTTGTAAATTTTACATCGATAAGAAAGTTTTAAAGTTAAAACCTTACTAAATTAGCTATAACTTTTTAAATTATGCATCGATTTTCTTCGGAATGGGCTCGTTTAATTCATGACCGAACAGACTTTACGATAAAATCATAAAAATATAACATTTGTTAATTTTTAGATTGTTTTATGGGAGTTTTATTTTAAAACCAGTAAGGAAAGGCTAAAGTCGGGCGGTGCCGACTATATAATACCCTACACCACTCTCGTAATATTGAATAACTCTGATATATAAATTTTGTAATTCATGTATAAATTGTTTACATAAATTTACTTTTGGGACATTTTATACTTAAATAATACCCTGTACCACAGTGTGGTGTAGGGTATAAAAACGATTGGATCTAAAGAGCCAAATCGGATGAAACATATATATGGGAGCTATAGCTAAATCTTTAGAGATTTTCTTCAAATTCGGCAATGTTGGTTCATGAATCAAGAAACTCTACCATTCTAAATTTCAAAACGATTGGATGTAAAATATAGCTTCTATAGAACTAAAGGGCCAAATCGGACGAAACATATATATGGGAGCTATAGCTAAATCTTAATCGATTTTCTTCAAATTCGGTAGTGTTGGTTCATAGATCAAGAAACTCTACCATTCTAAATTTCAAAACGATTGGATGTAAAATACAGCTTTTGTAGGACTAAAGGGCCGAATCGGACGAAACATATATATGGGAGCTATAGCTAAATCTTAACCGATTTCAACCAAATTCAATAGCGATCTTAACAGCCGCGAAATACTATAAACTGCAAAATTTAAATCGACTCAGCTAGTGATTCTGAGTCGATCGGTATACTTTAAGGTGGGTCTAGCTGTGTTATTTTCAGGTGTTACAAACATCTGCCGTGAAACGAACTTATAATAGCCTGTACCAAAAATCACATTTTTTGGCAATATTTTGTAATACTCGTATATCGTCGAAACCGCTGAACGGATGGAAAATGGTATTATATGAAGTTGAAGGCTACTTAATTTTTAATTCTTTAAAACTTTCCACAACCAAATCAGATAAATGGTTCTCGAGTTATGCCACTATATGTGGTTCAACCACTAATTTCTTTCTATATCACAGCTTATCGCGAGAATTTAAAGAGACAACCCGAATTTCATACTGATCGGATAAAAAATACAGTTTTTACAGCGCTTACATGTCAAATCGGGGGTAAGATATATATGGGTGCTATTTCTAAATCTGAACCGATTTTCTCCGAATTTTGCAGTATTCCTTCATGTAAACCGAATTTCGCACTGATCGGATATAAAATAAAATTTTTACAGCGCTGACATGTTAAATCGGGGGTAACGTATATATGCGGCTATATCTAAATCTGAATCGATTTCTTCCAAATTTAACAGTGTTCATTCATATAATAAGAAACCTCTTTCTGCCGAATTTCATACTGATCGGATATAAAATAAAGTTTTTAAAGCGCTTACATCTCAAATCGGGGTTAACATATACATACATGGGGGCTATAAATTTGAACCGATCGTCCTTGGGCCAAAAAAAGCGATATGTGTAAAGTTTTGTCGAGATCGGACCATAATTGCGACCTCTAGTATGATTACAAGAATACACACTAAATGAACTCAGAAAGTGATTCTCAGTCGATCGGTATATTAAACGATGGGTATTTTTCTTCTCCTTTTGGGTGTTACAAACAACTGCACATAGTTATAATACCCTGTACCACAGTGTGGTGTAGGCTATAAACATGCAACAATCTGCAATCTTTGTTCATTTGAAGGTTGATTCATGGTTAAGTTATATACCAAAATGAACACGTTTTACAGTAACGTGTTTCCCAAAAAATGCTTAACTGTCAAAAACAGTTTTTCCATAAAGAAAGTTGCCAAAAAAACACCCATACTGCTCATGATATTAATAAACACATAAGTTTATTTGAAAATATAAAATTATTACTCTCTCTCTAACCTTCACCACCCTAACTACTTAAGTGAATTTCGTCGCTCATTAGCATTATCGTCAGCAAAAAAAATTTCATCAAGCGGGAGGTTATTTTTTGACTAATTTTAATTATTCAACATAATGCAGTAGATTTTACATCTAAAATAAATATTTCGTGGAAACAGAAAAAAATTTTCATTTCTAACAAGTGAAACTTTACATTGATACAATCAAATTCATTGTATCACTGTGTCGCATGTGTCTCTGTCTCGAATAATGTCATTATAAGCAAAACACATGGTTTCAGAGTTAAATTTGCATAAAACCCCATATTCTTGTGTAAAGAATCACGACTATGGGTCCGCGTGGTTCGCTTTGCATAACTGTAGTAAATAAACACCACAATTAAAAGTGAACTTGGAAATGGGGAAGTGAAAAATAACTAAGAAGTCATCGCACCTTTGGGTCTATGTGACGTATCATAATTCAGTCGCATACAAAATTTACAAACGCACAATTTAATTGGAATAAGAATTAGTGTTGCCTTCGTAACAAATACACTGAATACTAATGCGAATCTCTACATATGCACGCGCACATCGATTAATCGAAATTTACATTATGCAAATGAAGAACGATGGATGAAGGGAAACACCTTTGTAATTGGGCAATTGGAATGACATTTGAACTAAAATTTGATACAAATAAACGGGCTTATCGAAATGCATATACTAGACGACAAAATAGTCGACTTAGTAAGATTTGTGGGACGTTGCATTTTTAAATTATAAATATTCCAAACTATATTCAGTCAAATTTGGTATTTAACCGTCAACCCAATCGATATATAACAAAGGTCATTCGATTTGCATTATAAAGTAATTACATGCAAATTTAAAAATTTCATTAAACTTCGATCGTCTTCCCTAAAAAACTACCAGTTTAGATTTAGTATACATTGCAATTGATGTATTGATATACATATGGGGAATTCCACGACAAATCGACGGTTTCAAAAAATTTCGGTTTTGATTTTACCCATTTTTATCCCCTCATTTGCTACGAGCCAGAAGGGTAACACATCGAAGGAGTGACCTATGAGCCAAATTATGTTTGGCAGATATTGGATTTGGATCATTTTAAGTCATTTGAGCAATGTCCGTCTGCGAATCTGTCTGTCTGCTGGCTAGTGCGCACGATAACTCTCGAAAGGAGTAACCGATTGACTTCAAATTTGGTACGCGGTAATATTTTGCTCTGTCTCCGGCTAAGTTCGAATATAGGCCATATTGGTCCACTCTTTCTAGTGCCTCCTCCACAAAGGATTAACTTTTAGTTAAATATTGATTCTTTAATAACTTCTATAGTGCTTACTCGAATATTCTGAAATTTTACACATATTATTAGTTTTTTAGCCGCTTACATGTCAAGAAAAATGGGCGAAGTTTCCACACCCCTTTTGGTATCTCCCACACGAATGGACCATTTTACACCAACAGTTTACTGCTTATAGCTTTAATACCAGTGCATACAAATACTTGAAATTTTGCACAGTATAATGCTTTTATAGTACCTAGAGTCTAGAGAAAAGTGGGCATTATTGACACGCCAGTTTTGGTTACCACACAAACAAACATTTTGCACCAAAAGTTAACAGCTTATAACTTTAATACCAGTGGATACAAATACTTGAAATTTTATAGAGGGTGGAGGGATGCTTTTATAGTACATAGAGGAGGGATGCTTTTATAGTACATAGAATCCAGAGAAAACTGGGCTAAGTTGCCACGCCTGATAATAATTAATTAAAACAAAAAAATAAATAAATTTACGAATAAATCATAAAAATGTGCCAAAGAGACAGTTTTTCTATCCAGAGTTACGCCGAATGCGAATTTCTTTCAACTCCGTGTGGTTTCAGCAATATGGTGCAACTCCTCACATAGCCCGGCCTGTTATGACAGAATTGCGACGAAAATTTCCCAATATGCTGATACCCAGAAACTCAATATTCAAATTGTAAATAAAATTGGAAAAAGTCAGCAAAAGTTTTAAAATTTTTTTTTAAATAATATATATATAGAGAAAATGCTAAACATTGATTTTATTTGTATATACACATGTACTTTGTCCACTTCGTTGCCCCAGATTGAGATTTCCGATCCTGCCACCAAATACATATACATAAAATAACAGCACTCTCGCTAACAAATTGTGCAAGATATCTAATTTTCAAAATTAGGCTTATATGGGCGGTGCCACGGCCATTGGTCCGATCCCGCCCATTTTTGTAGCAATCACGTAGACTGCCACCAGATACATATGTACAACATTACAGCACTCTAGCTAACAAATTGTGCGAGATATATCAATTTCAAAATTTTGCTAACAAATTGTGCAAGATATATCAATCAAAGTTTGGCTACATCGAAAATGCAAGTACCTTATTTTCACCATCCCCCACACATGTACATTAGACCGCCCGAAATATATATGAAAAATGCAAAAGTGTTTTTTTTTCGCTCCCCAGGGATTTTCTGGTAGGTAGGGTATAAAAAATAAGCTCCATTAAAAAATTTGACCTTGTTAGTTGATACTGTCCACCCGGTTTTGATTTTACGTCCTAAAATGGACCCTAAAGTGGTATATAAAGTAATCGACCTATAACTTTGAAAATAACAGGTTTAGGAGATCGGTTACGTATACCATATTTGTAGAGAATCATATAATACACCTTTTTGTAGTAGATTTCATCGATGTCCGTTTGACCATTTAAGCAGAGGTGGGCAATTTTTATGAAAATTTGTGAAATTGAATTTTTAAAACATCCATAACTTTTTTGTGAATGCAGATATTTTTATATGCAAACTGTCAATTGATAGAGTATTAAATGAAGTTTAAACTGTAT
The DNA here is from genome assembly GCA_963930755.1 of Eudasyphora cyanicolor. Taxonomy (NCBI): domain Eukaryota; kingdom Metazoa; phylum Arthropoda; class Insecta; order Diptera; family Muscidae; genus Eudasyphora; species Eudasyphora cyanicolor. The sequence continues at coordinate 61,221,403 of OZ005736.1, read as the reverse complement.
AAAAATGTTACATTATTTTCTGCCCTTAAATAGGCAAGAAATTGCAAAAAAATTAATGAGTAAAAAAATATAAAAATTTTATTAAAAACAGCGCATATTTATTTGAAGTTATTTATTACCAAATACATAGAAAAGAAAAAACACACTCTACTACATGGCGTTACAAACTAATTGACAAACTTAGTATACCCTCTACGAAAAGTAGACCTGAAAGTTGCAACTGTGTTGTCAGAAAAAAACATCTGTTTTTGTTTATTGCTTTGCAAACGGTAAAAAAGAAAGCACGTTTCCAAAAATACAATTTTTTGTTTGTTTATAAGTGTTTCTTTACAACAAAAATCGTGTAAAATTAAGATCAATGTGAATCCGGCATAAATAAGTAAAAAGCAAAATGGATAATACACCTAAAAGTGCTTATTTAATTGGTAGAAAAAAAAAACATGCTAAATAAAGAAATGCTTCCAAGCAAAAAAGATATTCATGGAAGACTTTCATGGTTAGTCCAAGAAGAACTAAAAAGTGTCAAAGAAAGTGCAGCAATTATTGCAGAGGAGGTGAGCGATATATATAAGTCATTTGGAATTCCTACAAGAAGAAAAGATAAGGTGTTGAGTCTTATAGTTTCAAGTTATAAAGATTACGATAAAGTTCGAAAAAGTCGAAATAATCTTCGGATTGGAGTGGCAGGAGAAGAAAAGGGATTTAAGGACTCCTTAAATGTTCTCTTCGATATAGCCAAAATTGATGCCATAGAAATATTAGAAAAAGGCAACAAACTGAAAGAGATCGATTTTCTCAATGGCCATCGTAAGTCAATTGCAGCAATGCGTGCCAAAATTTTACTAAACTTTGAAAATAATGCTGATACCGTAAGTATAAACGATGAAGATTTTGAAAACGAAAATGAAAGAGAACATGCTGTAACTAAATTCTCAGTGGAAACTGACTGCGAATCAGAGGGATCTGATTATGTTCCACCAAAAAAAACCATCAGAAAAATATGTACAAAAGAAATGAAACCTCTTATAAATGCTCGCATGACTCAAGCTTTAGACAGATTTCATGTAAGCAACAAAGGAGCTGCTATTATTATCGGTCAAGCGGCACACAATTTAGGCCATGATGTGCATTCGCTTCCTATATCTCCTGAGTACATAAGAACACAACGGTCAAACTATAGAGAACGCATTTCTGCTAACTTAAAGTAACAGTTTTCAAGAGCAAATACTTTCACGGTGCATTGGGATGGAAAAATTTTGGAGGACTGTACGGATGTTAAAAGCTTGATGTGCAATGGATTAGCAGTTATTCTTTCTTCATGTGGAAAATCCAAAGTTTTGGGAGTACCCAAAGTACTTAGACAAACTGGTGCTCTGGAAGCTTCTGCCGTGTATTCAGCTTTGAATGATTGGAACGTTGAGAATAATGTAATGGCGATGTGCTATGACACAACTGCGAGTAATACCAGTACTTCAATTGGAGCCTGTGCTGTGCTGGAGCAGAAACTCGATAGACAGCTGTTGCATTTTGCGTGTAGGCACCACGTAATGGAACTACTTGTAGGAGCTGCTTTTAAATCCACAATAGAGCCAACATCTTCAGGTCCTAATATATTATTATTTAACAAATTTCGCAAAGCATGGCCAAATCTCCAGCACGATTGTTTTGAAATTGGGTTTTCAGATACGTGTGCTGCAGATACGTGTGCTTCAGATACGTGTGCAAATTCAAAATAAAGTCAAGAACGACAGACATGATTACATCGAAGTGCTTAAACTAAGTTTGCTGTTCCTTGGAGAAGAAATTCCTGGCTATAAAATTGCGAAACCAGGTGCTTTCTATTTAATTTGTCATCTATTTAAAAAAATCTTAAATGTGTTAAAAATTAATAAATTTAAAAATATTTAAATTAATTTCAGCACAACTTTTGAAAAATATTCTGCGATTCAATGTTTTCGTAGTTTCAATCTATATAAAAAATTGGTTTCTATGTCAATTGGCACAAAAAGCACCAGCCAATGATTTGCAACTTTTGAAAGATCTCGAGAGATATAAATCCATAGATGATATAGTGGCAACTGCAGTACAAAATAAGTTTCGAAACCATCTTTGGTATTTAAGTGAAGCAAACATCGCGCTTGCGTTATTTGACGACGAAGTTGAAATCAATATAAAAAGAAGAATGATACTGAACTTTAATAAAGAGGGTCACCCAGAAAATCCAAAACGGATTAACTTGCCAGTCAACGAGATCATGAGTGCTGAATTATGTGACTTCGTTAGTAATAACACATATTTATTTTTTGAAACTATATTAAACCAAGATATCACTGGAGTTAATAAAATCTTTTTAAAAGACGATCCAGTCACATGGAGTGAAAGCGAAGATTATGTTGCTGCTGGGTAATTCCAAAGAAAATCGAACCAAAAATGACGATTTGAAAATTTTACCCTTTTGATTTTGCTGAAATTTTGCATGCGCATACTGCAAGATGTTACGAAATAATGACAGTTTACCGTGTGTCAAAATTTGTAGCGGTTTAGATTTTATAGGGTGCCCAAGTGGGACATCTACATTGTTTTGTATACATTTTTAGAATTTGTGTGGGAGGTACTAGGAGGGGCGGGGCAATAATGCCCACTTTGTACTGGCCTGTAGGTACTATAAAAATATTATACTGCACAAAATTTCAAGTATTTTTATGCACTGGTATTAATGTTATAAGCTGTGAACTTATTGTAAAAATTGGTCCCTTTGTGTGGGAGGTACCAAAAGGGGCGCTAAATTTTCGCCCATTTTTTTTCAGCTTATAGATACGGTGAAATAATTACTATGTATGAAATTTCATTGGATACCCATGAGTAGTATAGAAGTTATGTATAGTTAGACATGTCACAAAATTTTAACCGTTTGTGAGGGAGGCACCACAAGGAGGGGTCCGACATGGGCAACCTCAAAATATTAAGTAGATTTGAGGAAAATATTACCACATACTAATTTGTAAGTCATTCGGTCACTCATTTTCAGAGACATCGTTCGAATAATCTAGTCAAACGGACAGACAGACGGACATTAAATAAGTCATATATTTTGAACCCATTGAGCACCCATTCTGAAATTTTTATATTTTATGGAGCAATATGGGGGTAATATTCAGAAATAAAATTAAAAAAATTGAAAATACATTTTTCAGGATAATCAAGGATTAAGGACATTTTCGTCCTTTTGGTATCCTTAGTACACATATAGTTATTCTTCTGTCTGAAATACTTAGAAATAACGTTAATATCTTTAAGATGGTACTTATTTCAATTAAATCTGACTTTCCGTTCAAAAGTTATGGCGACTGGAACATGTTTTAATTTTTTACAAAACAATGTAGATGTCCCACTTGGGCACCCTATAAAATCTAAACCGCTACAAATTTTGACACACGGTAAACTGTCATTATTTCGTTACATCTTGCAGTATGCGCATGCAAAATTTCAGCAAAATCAAAAGGGTAAAATTTTCAAATCGTCATTTTTGCTTCGATTTTCTTTGGAATTACCCAGCAGCAACATAATCTTCGCTTTCACTCCATGTGACTGGATCGTCTTTTAAAAAGATTTTATTAACTCCAGTGATATCTTGGTTTAATATAGTTTCAAAAAATAAATATGTGTTATTACTAACGAAGTCACATAATTCAGCACTCATGATCTCGTTGACTGGCAAGTTAATCCGTTTTGGATTTTCTGGGTGACCCTCTTTATTAAAGTTCAGTATCATTCTTCTTTTTATATTGATTTCAACTTCGTCGTCAAATAACGCAAGCGCGATGTTTGCTTCACTTAAATACCAAAGATGGTTTCGAAACTTATTTTGTACTGCAGTTGCCACTATATCATCTATGGATTTATATCTCTCGAGATCTTTCAAAAGTTGCAAATCATTGGCTGGTGCTTTTTGTGCCAATTGACATAGAAACCAATTTTTTATATAGATTGAAACTACGAAAACATTGAATCGCAGAATATTTTTCAAAAGTTGTGCTGAAATTAATTTAAATATTTTTAAATTTATTAATTTTTAACACATTTAAGATTTTTAAGATAGATGAAAAATTAAATAGAAATAAAAATTATACTTACTTGATAATTCAAACTGATTTCTAAACAGGAAAATTTTAAGGGAATATAAAATTTTTGCCATCCATCTGGCATGACTGAAAGCACCTGGTTTCGCAATTTTATAGCCAGGAATTTCTTCTCCAAGGAACAGCAAACTTAGTTTAAGCACTTCGATGTAATCATGTCTGTCGTTCTTGACTTTATTTTGAATTTGCACACGTATCTGAAGCACACGTATCTGCAGCACACGTATCTGAAAACCCAATTTCAAAACAATCGTGCTGGAGATTTGGCCATGCTTTGCGAAATTTGTTAAATAATAATATATTAGGACCTGAAGATGTTGGCTCTATTGTGGATTTAAAAGCAGCTCCTACAAGTAGTTCCATTACGTGGTGCCTACACGCAAAATGCAACAGCTGTCTATCGAGTTTCTGCTCCAGCACAGCACAGGCTCCAATTGAAGTACTGGTATTACTCGCAGTTGTGTCATAGCACATCGCCATTACATTATTCTCAACGTTCCAATCATTCAAAGCTGAATACACGGCAGAAGCTTCCAGAGCACCAGTTTGTCTAAGTACTTTGGGTACTCCCAAAACTTTGGATTTTCCACATGAAGAAAGAATAACTGCTAATCCATTGCACATCAAGCTTTTAACATCCGTACAGTCCTCCAAAATTTTTCCATCCCAATGCACCGTGAAAGTATTTGCTCTTGAAAACTGTTCCTTTAAGTTAGCAGAAATGCGTTCTCTATAGTTTGACCGTTGTGTTCTTATGTACTCAGGAGATATAGGAAGCGAATGCACATCATGGCCTAAATTGTGTGCCGCTTGACCGATAATAATAGCAGCTCCTTTGTTGCTTACATGAAATCTGTCTAAAGCTTGAGTCATGCGAGCATTTATAAGAGGTTTCATTTCTTTTGTACATATTTTTCTGATGGTTTTTTTTGGTGGAACATAATCAGATCCCTCTGATTCGCAGTCAGTTTCCACTGAGAATTTAGTTACAGCATGTTCTCTTTCATTTTCGTTTTCAAAATCTTCATCGTTTATACTTACGGTATCAGCATTATTTTCAAAGTTTAGTAAAATTTTGGCACGCATTGCTGCAATTGACTTACGATGGCCATTGAGAAAATCGATCTCTTTCAGTTTGTTGCCTTTTTCTAATATTTCTATGGCATCAATTTTGGCTATATCGAAGAGAACATTTAAGGAGTCCTTAAATCCCTTTTCTTCTCCTGCCACTCCAATCCGAAGATTATTTCGACTTTTTCGAACTTTATCGTAATCTTTATAACTTGAAACTATAAGACTCAACACCTTATCTTTTCTTCTTGTAGGAATTCCAAATGACTTATATATATCGCTCACCTCCTCTGCAATAATTGCTGCACTTTCTTTGACACTTTTTAGTTCTTCTTGGACTAACCATGAAAGTCTTCCATGAATATCTTTTTTGCTTGGAAGCATTTCTTTATTTAGCATGTTTTTTTTTTCTACCAATTAAATAAGCACTTTTAGGTGTATTATCCATTTTGCTTTTTACTTATTTATGCCGGATTCACATTGATCTTAATTTTACACGATTTTTGTTGTAAAGAAACACTTATAAACAAACAAAAAATTGTATTTTTGGAAACGTGCTTTCTTTTTTACCGTTTGCAAAGCAATAAACAAAAACAGATGTTTTTTTCTGACAACACAGTTGCAACTTTCAGGTCTACTTTTCGTAGAGGGTATACTAAGTTTGTCAATTAGTTTGTAACGCCATGTAGTAGAGTGTGTTTTTTCTTTTCTATGTATTTGGTAATAAATAACTTCAAATAAATATGCGCTGTTTTTAATAAAATTTTTATATTTTTTTTACTCATTAATTTTTTTGCAATTTCTTGCCTATTTAAGGGCAGAAAATAATGTAACATTTTTATACAGTTTAAACTTCATTTAATACTCTATCAATTGACAGTTTGCATATAAAAATATCTGCATTCACAAAAAAGTTATGGATGTTTTAAAAATTCAATTTCACAAATTTTCATAAAAATTGCCCACCTCTGCTTAAATGGTCAAACGGACATCGATGAAATCTACTACAAAAAGGTGTATTATATGATTCTCTACAAATATGGTATACGTAACCGATCTCCTAAACCTGTTATTTTCAAAGTTATAGGTCGATTACTTTGTATACCACTTTAGGGTCCATTTTAGGACGTAAAATCAAAACCGGGTGGACAGTATCAACTAACAAAGTCAAATTTTTTAATGGAGCTTATTTTTTATACCCTACCTACCAGAAAAATCCTGGGGAGCGAAGAAAAAAACACTTTTGCATTTTCGGGCGGTCTAATGTACATTCTGCGAACATTTCAAGAAGATCGGTCCAGCCGTTTAGGCGCCTATAGGGTACAAACAAACCAACAAACAAATACACATTCTTCTTTATATATATGGGCAAAATCCAAAATTTTTTACGTAGGGGTAATCAATCTATGTTAGTTGCCTCTTTTCTCGCGTTGTGTACAGATTTTTTATATACTTTAAAAGATTTAAAAGATATAAACACATACATTTCAAAAATGTAGAAAAAAACCTAGAAATGTTCATATCTTTATTCATTCTTTTAAAGGTTGTGGCCAAACTATTCATTCTAGAGGTACTGGTCAGTTACAAAAAATAGGAGGGACACATGGAGGAAGAATTTTTCGTGGGCATTGTTCATGTGAGATATTTACGCGAAAAAATATAGCTCATAACTTTTGGAAATGCGATTCCACGGGTTTTTTGACCGCGGCCAGCGCGCCCCTCTATATAATGAAATATCACCGAAGAAGTAATTATAGTGGCTGGAAATACCTACAAATCCATATAGGTGTTAATGATGTGCTCCAAATGGAACCAACGCTAGAGCTCTCCAAACCTTAGTTAAACTTGAGTGAATTTTTTTTGATAGTGTATTTCGCGGAGCTCATCGACAGATATTCTTAGTTTGAGCTGAATTTATTGTCCCAGAAGGGTTTTTACATGGCGAATCCTAAAATCAGGGGCGCGTAACAAAAAGATGAATCACTGAACTTTTATTAAATTTTTTCAAGTTTTGCAAAAATTGCAAATGTTGTCCATGACAATTTGTATAGTATAAAGTTCTTAAATTAATTTCTACGTGATTTGGGGGTACTGCTGAGGTGCAGTTAACAACCATGGATACGTATTTGAAGATTGAAGTCTTGTACGCGAAGAACGAGACACTTTTGTCATAGCGATGATCGTCAAGGCACACCCAATGCGCGGTACAGATATGGCGGAAGTTCATATGAATTAAAAGGTTTTTTGTAACGATATATTGCGAAATCAGAGGAGCGTTATTTTATTTTGATGATTGTGCAAATTATTCAATTTGCAAAATTTACATAACCTTAAAATAAAACCATTCATTATCAGTTTCCCACTTAAGATATATTATGGTTTTAAGTGAATTCATACAATATAAGATGTCCCGGATGAGCACATAATTACCGTATGTTAATGCCGACTTCACAATCCGCGAAATTCATAAGAAAATATTTCAAAATGTTCGAATATAACTATAAAAATTCGCGAATTCTGATTCTTTGTATATGAAGTCTATTAATTTATTAACTGCCGTAACAAATACTAAATACAAAAGAGGTTCTCCAAAAAAACACTTAAAAAGATCTTAACATTCAACTCCCATAGGAATTTTGTAGAGAAATTTTGCATTGAAATAAAACACAAATGGACTTCGTATTTTGAAACAAATATAACTTTTTAACTAATAGAGATATTACCTTCATTCTTTTTGAAGATCACGGCTAGATATCTAATCTTATCGCGGTCATTATACCCTACACCACACTGTGGTACAGGGTATTATAAGTTTGTTTCACGGCAGATGTTTGTAACACCTGAAAATAATACAGCTAGACCCACCTTAAAGTGTACCGATCGACTCAGAATCACTAGCTGAGTCGATTTAACCATGTCTGTCCGTCCGTCCGTCTGTCCATGTAAAGTTGTTCGTCGACTACAGGTCGCAGTTTCATTCCGATCGTTCTGAAATTTTGCAGTTTAGAGTATTTCGCACGACCGAGGCGGCCAATCGACTGGACCATTTCGTGAGATAACACGTTCTCCAAACATGGTTTCCAATAAATTGATTGTGGCATTCGCGGTGTGGCTTGTGGCGCCGTCCTGTTGGAACCACATGTCCTGCAAGTCCATATCATCCAATTGGGGCCAAAATATTCGGTTATCATTGAACGGTAGCGATTCCTATTCACAGTAACGTGCCGGTCTTGAACATCACGGAAGAAGTACGGCCCAATGACGCCGCCGGCCCATTCTCCGCACCAAACCGTAATTTTTTCGGGATGCAATGATGACTCATGGAGTACGTGGATTGCTGTACTCCATGACGCATATTTTGTTTATTGACGAAGACATTCAGCCAGAAATGAGCCTCATCGCTGAAGATGATTTTTCGCGCTCTTAACGTTGAGGCCGAATTTCGGTAGTAAATTTTAATAATTTAGACTCGTTGTTGGCTCGTATATCTTTCCATCATGAAATGTCAAAAGAGCGGCAAAAAATATGGCGTCGTTAGCTGTCCCTGTCGGTCTACTTTTGTAGCGTCCCTGTTGAAAAACCCTTTATATAGTCCACATGTTACCGTAGTTCTTGTACCTCCACATTGATAGGCAGTTTAATCTTATTGCCGCTTTAGTTGCAACTTACCTCGCCACAACATTAATCGGCAGTATATGGAGTAGGGCTTGTAGGGACGCGGTCGCTGTAGTCCTTAAGGCTCCGCTTATGCTCAGGCAGGCTGTTCTGTGAACCTATGTTAGTATGTTGGTGATGGTTAGTTGCCGTCCACCATACCACAATTCCGTATAACAGTATTGGGCGAACTACTGCTATATATATCCAGTGGATTTTAGGAGAGAGGCCCCATCGCGACCCTACAGCCTTTTTGCAGGATTATAAGGCGACGTTGGCCTTCCTTAAACGTTCCAATACGTTAAGTCTCAATAACAGTTTTCTATCTAGAATTATTCCTAAACATTTTGTACTTTCAGAAAAGACTAGATCTGTTCCAGGTGGAGGGTCCACATGTGGAACATTACTTATCCTAGTAAAGAGAACTAATTCTGTCTTGTTTGGGTTTACGCCCAAACCGCTGCTTCTGGCCCATCTAGCCAATTTGTTCAGAGACACCTGTAGAATGTCTCGGAGGACGCTTTAGAATTTGCTCCCTGCGATTGTCGTCCGCATATGCCACGTCCTTGCAGCCACAACGTTCTAGATCCAGCAGGATTTCATTCACCGCTAGGTTGCAAATTAGTGGAGACAGTACTGCTCCTTGTGGGGTCCCTCTGTTTACAAACCTTGTTAGAGTTGTGGACCCAAGACATGCTGTTATGCGTCTTCTGTTGAGCAGACTTTGAATTAGTCTAATCAAACAAAATAAACAAACGAGTTTTAATTTATATGAAAGGCAGAAAGTCGGGCGGGGCCGACTATATAATACCCTACACCTACCTAACAATGCGATAAAGATCATTGCGATAATAATTTGGAATAATTGGTAAATGGGTAGGAACATATTATCTAATTCTGAACCGATAATCGCTAATTTAAGCAATATTCGTCCCTAAAATGAGGAACATCTTTCTGGAAAATTTTAATGATAGGAAGTAAAGTACAACTTGTATAGCGCTTTGATACCAAATCAGAAGGAAAATATATATGGAGATTATGTATAAATCTGAACCGATTCCTGAATACTCATTCATGTAAAACGAACTCTTTCTGTCGAATTTCGTACTGATCGGATATAAAATACAGTCTCTACAGCGCTTGCATGTCAAATCGGGGGTAACATAAACATATATGGGGGCTATATCTAAATCTAAACCGATTCCTTCCAAATTTAAAAGTGTTCATTCATATAATAGGAAACCTCTTACTGCCGAATTTCAAACTAATCGGATATAAAATACTGTTTTTATGTCAAATCGGGGGTAAGATATTTTGGCAGTATTTCTTCATGTAATAAGAAACGTCTTTCTGCCGAATTCCGCACTGATCGGATATAAAATACAGTTTCTACAGCGCTTACATGTGAAATCGCGGGGTTACATATATATGGTGGCTATATCTAAATGTGAACTGATTTTCTCCCAATTTAGCAGTATTCCTTCGTGTAATAAGAAACCTCTTTCTGCCGAATTTTATACTGATCGTATATAAAACCAGTAAGGAAATGAAGAAAGTCGGGAGGGGCCGACTATATAATACCCTACACCTCCCTTTTATTATAATAATAATTTTTATTGTTTAACATTTTCATAAAGAAATATTAAAAAAAAGGCAACTACAGCAATTTTCATCTCGAAAATAGTAAAGAGTTTTCCAACAAGAGGTGTTATTTTGGTATTCAATGAAAGATGCCATTTTTTGAGATAAATGATCGGATGTTGATTTCAGAATAAAGAAGAAGGTATGCCGTTAATAATGAAAAACAACATCAGCCAAACGGCCACCACGACCACGCTTACAGGACCATATCCGTTTCATGAAATTTTCCATAACCAAATCGCAAAGTGACTGCCCTATGCCTCACGAATTCTATCGTAGACCTTATCTTTCACGTGACCCCAAAGGCAGAAGTCGCAAGGTGTTAAATCACAAGATCTCGGTGGCCAATTGTGATCACCTCTTCGAGAGATAACACGGTCCGGAAACTTTTCCCGTAACAGAGCAATGGTTTCGTTGCTTGTGTGGCACGTAGCCTTTCCTTACTCGTTTTTATTGGAACTAATATTTCCGAAATAATGATTTATTTGTATTTAAGTATTTTGGCAATACAGCAATGCCTACGTTTAAACTAAAGTTTTCTGTTTTTCACAAGTTTTGGTACGCAAGTTGCAGTATGTCGACTTAGTTCGGTGAAATACCGTTTTGGTGAGCAGTTTTTTTTACACCTAATTTACAACTTCCATAAGTATTTCAAGCAGATTTAAGTTAAAGGCATACATTAATGCAATGAACTGAAGATGATACTGTGGTGTCTACCGAAACTGCAGTCACTTCTAACAAGCAATTAAAACTCGCTAATATTTCTTGTCCCCTCACCTTAGAGAGGAGGGTATATATCATATGCTACGAGCCAAAAGTTATTTGAGCAATGTCCGTCGGTCTGTCCGGATGGAGCGCACGATAACTCTCGGAAGGAGTAACGGATTGACTTCAAATTTGGTGTGTAATAATTATTCTTTCTATCTCAGGCCATATTGGTCCATTTCTTCTAGTATCTCCCCTACAAAGGGTTCAAATTTAGTAAAATATTGGGCATTGCGATACTAATTTAGAATAATTGTTTTCGTTTCACTTAACAAAGTACTTAACTCCATCCTCCTCCTCATCAAGGCTTATTCCAAGGTGGAATTGAAGATGTTGATCATAATAAACTAGATTTGAAACTATAACCTTTAATCGACATATTATTAACAAACGCGGACGGAACAAATGTTAGTTGACAGATAAGCTTCACCTATGAAAGTCAAACTTAAAAATACCGAAATCGAAAATTGAATGTACCTAAAATAACAATGTTAAATAATTGTGTGTTTTAAATTGTTTTTCGTGTTTTTTGTATTAGATTCCCTGATGATAACTAACGAAGTTAGTCGAAATATTGGAAAAATAAATAACACAGTACAACGCAAAAAAAAATAACAGGGTTCTGTCAATGGATTATGGTAGAGGAGACCAAAAAAATATATACGTGTATCGGCGTTTAGAAAGATTACATCGAAATTTTATTTTAGGGGGGTTGAAGTTTTCCCCCTTTGTTAGTTCGTGCAGAATATCGGTATATAAAACAATGTGTTCTGTTCATCTGAGGTGCAGGGTATCTTCAGCAACTTTGTAGCCCTGAGTTTCTCCGTGGCCGTCATATCGATTAGTCATACACTGCGCGTAACTACTTCAATTTTATTTTCTACAAGTTAAAAACTATAAGAAACCCAGTAAGGAAAGGCTAAAGTCGGGCGGGGCCGACTATATAATACCCTACACCACTCTCGTAATATTGAATAACTCTGATATATAAATTTTGTAATTCATGTATAAATTGTTTACATAAATTTACTTTTGGGACATTTTATACTTAAATAATACCCTGTACCACAGTGTGGTGTAGGGTAACTCTATCATTCTAAATTTCAAAACAAAACGATTGGATGTAAAATACAGCTTCTATAGGACTAAAGGGCCAAATCGGACGAAACATATATATGGGAGCTATAGCTAAATCTGAACCGATTTCAACCAAATTCTTAACAGCTGCGAAATACTCTAAACTGCAAAAATTTCAGAACGATCGGAGTGAAATTGCTTTACATGGACAGACGGACGGACGGACGGACATGGTTAAATCGACTCAGCTAGTGATTCTGAGTCGATCGGTATACTTTAAGGTGGGTCTAGCTGTGTTATTTTCAGGTGTTACAAACATCTGCCGTGAAACAAACTTGTAATACCCTGTACCACAGTGTGGTGTAGGGTATAAAAATATATAACGTTACCTCGATTTTGTTGTTGTAATTTCAATTTGTTTTCTAAACAAACAGGGTAATAAACCAATAACAACAAAAGGCTTCAGCATGACTGCTGAAAGCGACTCCGATTCAAGTGACGGTGACACTGAAGAAATTGAAAATATGTATAAGTGGCAAACTATACCAAAGAAAAGAAATGAATGCAAATCCCCCATTGGAAATGGGGGATTTGCATTCATTGCAGAATATCGGTATATAAAACAATGTGTTCTGTTCATCTGAGGTGCAGGGTATCTTCAGCAACTTTGTAGCCCTGAGTTTCTCCGTGGCCGTCATATCGATTAGTCATACACTGCGCGTAACTACTTCAATTTTATTTTCTACAAGTTAAAAACTATAAGAAACCCAGTAAGGAAAGGCTAAAGTCGGGCGGGGCCGACTATATAATACCCTACACCACTCTCGTAATATTGAATAACTCTGATATATAAATTTTGTAATTCATGTATAAATTGTTTACATAAATTTACTTTTGGGACATTTTATACTTAAATAATACCCTGTACCACAGTGTGGTGTAGGGTAACTCTATCATTCTAAATTTCAAAACAAAACGATTGGATGTAAAATACAGCTTCTATAGGACTAAAGGGCCAAATCGGACGAAACATATATATGGGAGCTATAGCTAAATCTGAACCGATTTCAACCAAATTCTTAACAGCTGCGAAATACTCTAAACTGCAAAAATTTCAGAACGATCGGAGTGAAATTGCTTTACATGGACAGACGGACGGACGGACGGACATGGTTAAATCGACTCAGCTAGTGATTCTGAGTCGATCGGTATACTTTAAGGTGGGTCTAGCTGTGTTATTTTCAGGTGTTACAAACATCTGCCGTGAAACAAACTTGTAATACCCTGTACCACAGTGTGGTGTAGGGTATAAAAATATATAACGTTACCTCGATTTTGTTGTTGTAATTTCAATTTGTTTTCTAAACAAACAGGGTAATAAACCAATAACAACAAAAGGCTTCAGCATGACTGCTGAAAGCGACTCCGATTCAAGTGACGGTGACACTGAAGAAATTGAAAATATGTATAAGTGGCAAACTATACCAAAGAAAAGAAATGAATGCAAATCCCCCATTGGAAATGCCGCAAAAAAACCTTATATAGCGGATAATGAACCATCCACATCAAAGGCTAATCGATATGCAGAGCTTAGTAATGATGACGATAATCAATGTAAAGAAATATCAGCAGGCATTGAAACAAGTAAACCTCCTCCTTTATTTGTTCCGGATGTAAACGATGTACTAGATATGTTGGACAACCTAAGTAAGATTATTCCACGAAATCAAATGCGATACAAATCATTGAGAAACAATGAAGTTAAGCTAATGATTGATAATGTAGAATCGTATAGAAAACTAACTAAGCATTTAGAAAAATCGAAGATAAGTTTCCACACGTATCAAATTCGCAGCGAACGCTCGTATAGAGTTGTATTGAAAGGTATTCACTACTCTGTACCTGTTGAAGATATTAAAGCTGATCTTCTTCTTCTGGGCTATGGTGTTAGAAACGTTTATAATATCAAAAACCGTATAAATAAACAGCCGCTTTCTATGTTTTATGTCGATTTGGATCCTAAACCTGAAAGTAAAAACATTTATGAAGTAAATCGCCTAGGCAATGCTGTCGTTTCGGTGGAACCCCCGCAAGAAGTATATGATTGAGTACAATGTTATCGTTGTCAAGAATTTTGACATACGCAAGCTTATTGCAGAAAAGCTTATATATGTGTAAAATGTGCGCAAGATCATCCTACTTCGAAATGTCCAATCAGAGATGAAAGTCCAAATGAAAATAGAATTAATGTTAAGTAAACAATTAGAGCTCACTAATAATCTAATAAGTTTGACGAGCCTCCTTTTAAAACAATTATGCAAATAGACTTTAGAATAGCCGTATGGAATGCCAATGGGTTAGCAAACCACACCCATGAAATTGAAATATTTTTAATTGGTATTCTCCTGATATCGGAGACACATTTCTCCTCCAGATCTCATTTCAAAATCAAAGATTATGATATAATAAAGGCAAATCATCCCAGTGACCGCGCTCGAGGAGGCTCAGCTGTATTAATCAAATCAAATATCATCTACGAAGTACTGCCTGCAATAGAATACTCTTATCTACAAGCCGCTGGAGTAAAAATGAAATGTACGAATGGCTACGTTTCAATATTCGCTGTATATTTTCCACCACGACATACCGTTTCATGCGAGAACTATTCACAATTCCTTGACTCATTGGGTCACCGATTTATTTTAGGAGGGGACTTTAACGAAGAAGTGTGGGGATGTATTAAGGTTGAGAAATACTGTCTGCAATGTTTTGGAGATATGGGACTTTGAAGCCAGTTCTCAATTATTTCATATTGAGCTGCTCTTATATTGTGCCAATTATTGACAGGGTATTTTGTCCTAGGTGCCGATGAGGTTGCTTGGTAGCTTCCGAAACGATATCGTCCACCAACCAGTGACCACCCTTAATACATTTCACACATTTCTTATTCTTCTTATTTAAAGAAGGTTTGTTTTTCTGTTTAACAGAAAACAAAAACAACGATCTCGAACTCAATAGTCAAAAACAAAACTATGAAAAGTCACAACAGATCGAATAACAAAAAACAAAAACAAGTACTCTACACTATCATCTGGAAGTCCAACATATTGGCCCACCGATCCCGGTAAAATTCCTGATTTACTGGACTTTATTGTCTATACTGGAATACGAGGCAGCTGCCTGGATATGATGGAGTGTGATGATCTAAGTTCAGATCACACACCAATTATTGTAAATTATAACACAACAGTCCACTTTAAAAACTAAAAACATATTTTCCAGGAATACTGATATTGGCTCCTTCAAATACTGGATTGACTAAAATATAAACCTAAATATTCCATGGAAAACCGGTGATGCTTTAGACAAAGCTGTAGATAAATTCGAAAAATTAATCCACGAAGCTGCTGTTTTATCCACGCCAGCAGATGAATCGAGAGAAATTCGAGCGAACAGAGTTGCTATAACCGCCGAAATTAGAGAATTGATACGCCGCAAAAGGAGACTAAGACGAATTTGGAAGTTTAGCCGGAATCCTGCTGACAAACGAAACTTTAACAAAAGCTGCAAAGAACTCAAACAAAAACTTGTAGAATTAAAAAATGAAAGAACGGGCCAATATCTGAAGAAATTAAATATTAGAAATAATGATGAATATTCACTGTGGAAAGCGACAAAGTACTTAAAGCGGCCTGTCAAGAGGATCTACTGGTGTAGATCCAGCGAAACCAAAGCTGAGCCTTTTTCCAAGCATTTGGAGCAAACAGTTAAAGCCTATCCCTCTGTTTCTATAGAAAGGGATGAAGAAATTGAGCTATATTTAGACTCGGCTTGTCAAATGGACCTTCCGATTAGGCCAATAACAGCACAAGAAGTGAGAAGTGAAGTATCCCGGCTTGGAAATGGAAAATCGCCAGGGTATGATCGAATTGATTCAAAAGTAGCAAAATCATTACCACTAAAAGGATACGTATTTTTAACAGTTATATTTAACGCAATACTGAGACTTTACCACTTCCCTAGTCAATGGAAATGTGCAGAAGTTAAAATGATTTTAAAGCCAAACAAATCGGCGAATGTCATAACTTCATACCGTCCAATAAGTCTCCTCACTACGGTTATTTCTGAAAAGAATAAAGATAATATTAGATGCCCGCAATATAATCCCGGGATACCAATTTGGATTCCGCAATAATCATGGAACACCAGAGCAATGCCATCGCATTGTAAATGTAATTAGGAATGCTTTGGAATGCAAGGAATACTGTTCGGCTGTGTTTCTAGACGTGAGACAAGCGTTTGATAAAGTTTGGCACACGGGTCTATTGTGCAAAATCTAAACCTTTCTTCCGATGCCTTATTATCACATCCTGAAGTCATACCTGGCTAATAGACAGTTCTATGTGAATATTAATAATGAGTTCTCAAGTATACGACAAATTGAAGCGGGAGTTCCCCAGGAGAGCGTTTTAGGTCCCACCTTATATACCATATTTACTTCTGACATGCCCGAAACTGAAAATGTAACAATTGCCACTTTTGCAGATGATACAGTGCTCATTACATCTCACAAATGTAAAGAGGAGGCTTCTGCCTTAATTCAATCACTAATACATAAAATTGAAAGGTGGTTAAATAGATGGAGAATCCAGATTAACACAGAAAAATCTACTCATGTTACTTTTACAATAAGAAGAGGAAATTGTCCTGCTTTGTTTCTTAATGGTAATGAAATTCATCACTGCAACGATGTTAAATACCGTGGTTTGTCACAAATAATGCCATCCATCGAGATCTAGATATACCTACAGTTCGAGAAGAAATTTCACACTACAGCTCCCGATACCTTGACAGATTAAGTAATCACACTAACCCTTTGGCAATATCCCTATTAGACGACACCAATGAAATAAGAAGGCTAAAACGTCATCATATACTAGATTTACCTTTTACGAGATAAGATATAACATTGTTACTTATTATTGTATAAATACATAAATATTGAATTAGACATTTACAGAATAATGTTATTGATATAAAGAAAATTGTATTGTGTATGTTGGTACACAATAACCTGTTATGTACTTAAAGTTAACAAATTTGCTAAATGTTATATTTTTGACACAAATAAATAATAAAAAAATATATATATTAACCCTCTAGCTTACCCCCATAACGGTGATTTTTGCTTATATTTTAACAAATATACAAACAAACTCCCCTAAAAGTGGTTGGGGCGGGTTTGGAATGTTCTACAAAAATTTTGGCCGTAAAATTTTACTATATATGTCAGAACACATCAAAGCCCAAAACTTAACACAAACACCAAAAAACCGGCCAAATTCAAGATTGCCTGTTAAGGGTTAATTTGTTATTACTCGCATATGTAGGTTCTCCCAGCTCTGAAGAGAAGGTTGTTATTCAACAACTACCAAGAGTACTTTTGTTCTTCTTCATTATTTCTGTCATTATATTTTTGTGACTCAAAATTACCATAACGAAACATTTGAGTGCCACGTTACTTATGAACGTTAACGTTTGACATCGTGGGTCAGCCAGTTAATCTTTTTATTTTCTTACATTATTCTACAAGGGAATTTGTAAGAATAATAATGACTGACTGTTTGGGAAAACTTGACTGGTTTTGCTA
Organism: Eudasyphora cyanicolor; assembly: GCA_963930755.1. NCBI lineage: Eukaryota > Metazoa > Arthropoda > Insecta > Diptera > Muscidae > Eudasyphora > Eudasyphora cyanicolor. The sequence continues at coordinate 61,203,406 of OZ005736.1, read as the reverse complement.
CGTCTGTGGCAAGCATGCCCTTATGGAACATAGGGTTTCATTTTTCACGAGCAAAGTGGAGGATATATATTAAATTTATTTTGAACTGGAAGTTTTTCCAGATGAGCCATGGGTGCCAAAACATATCCGCCGAAATTGCTATATCGGTATGATGCTGTGGTCTAAAGGTAATAAATGTTTTGATTTATATTTGATTATATATATTTATATATATAGGCAAGAGCATTTTAACTTAACGACAATCTTGAATTTGGCCGATTTTTTGTGTTTGTGTTAAGTTTTGGGCTTTGGTGTGTTCTGACATATATAGTAAAATTTTATGGCCATCATTTTTGTAGAGCATTTCAACACCGCCGCACCTATTTTTAGGGGAGTTTTTTACGAATTGTTAAAATATAAGCAAAAATCACCGTAATGGCCTACAAAAATATAGGCCTTAACATTTGCTACAAAGTTGCTGAATATACCCTACACCTCAGATGAACAGAACACATAGTTTTATATACCGATAATCTGCACGAACAAGCAAAGTGGGGAAAACTTACAGTATAGGCGTCTAAACGGCTGGACCGGACTGGGGGGTGGTGAAAATTAATTAAAAAATGGGCGGGATCGGATCAAAGGGCGTGGCCCCGCCCAAATTTTGAAATGAAGATATCTTAAAAAATTTGATAGCGAGAGTTCTGTAATTTTGTGCATATGTATCTGGTAGCAGTCTACGTGATTGGTCCAACAATGGGCGGGATCGGACCAATGGGCTTGGCCCCATTGGGTTCCATTATTAAATGACAAGGGTTTACCTTTCCAATGAAACTAGAAATTCGAAAAAATTTGCAGTACTTTTTTTATAGCCGATTCAAATTTAAAATTTTTAATTTCCCACTCTGTTTGTATATAATATTTAAAAAATCTTGTTTCCAAATATATTTTTTCTTCAATCCAAACATATCCAAAATGGCGATCTTTCCCCGTGTGAAAATCTTTTAAAGGGGTTTCAAAATATTGATACCATTTTTCCATTCGAACATATCGAAAACGCAATTTTATCCTGTGCATAATAAATGTATATTTATATTCATATGTAAATCTACATTATGTAGTTACTGTTAGAAATTATCCCAGCTTTCATGATAATTACTATTATATTAAATTGTATTAAAATCCAAATTCCCAAATAACATTTGTATTTATAAATATATTTATGCGAACTATCCATCATTGAAATTCCATTTCATTTTATAGTATTTGATTCCATTTAATTAAACATTCATTAGTATTTACTTTAGTGGTCAAGAGTATTAGATTGTTATGATAAACAAATGTCTACATTACAAGAATAGTCTGTTTTATAAAATTATATTTCATAGTAACGACTATGGATTGAATATCAGAAAGTGGATAATCCAATCAACGCAACAAGGAATAGAGAAATTTTTAAGCATACCTTAAATAACATTTAACAATAATCAAATGTAAAATGCATAGATGTAAAATATAAACAATGTAAATAATTGTATGGTCGCTAACATTCAAAAATCGAATAAGCAAATAAAGAAGAAGTACGACTATATTGGGTGTAACTGGGAGTGTGGGTCATACCAAATTGTTAATTAAAATGGTTTTAATAATGTTTTTACAAGCAATGTGTTCACTTTATAATTTACTCCTTTTATGTAATTTTGTAGGTATGTACTTACTTTGTGACTCTCAAAATAGCCGAAATTTAATTGCAGTTGTATACTTTTCATTACTAGAATTACTTTTAGCATTGTATTATTAGATTTTCTTTGTATACAGCATATTTTATGTAATATAATAATGTTAGAAAATGTTTAAATATAAGTTGTTACGAATTTTAGTTAGCTTACATTAAATTTCGCTATTGCGCAGTCATTATATCATTTCATCCCAATAACCACTATATATATTTGTATGTACTGACGTATGCCATTTAATCTCCAATTGTCAAAATTAGTATATTTAATACAAAGTTTATTTAAATAAAGATTATACACCGATACATTATACTTACATATACAATTAAACAATTAAGTAATTAGATATATGCCAATTGAATATGAAACCAGAAGATGTTCTGCTGGTTTAACAACGGAAATATTAGGTTGTAGGGAAATCACTTTTCCAAAATACAGCGATTATTTTTTTATGTTGACATATAAAAATTACGCCAATTAAACATATATATGTATATTATAATTATATAAAGGGTCCTTCTAATATACGTTTTCTTTTTGATATTTAAAAAGGGTATTGGGTATATGGGCGTTTTTACCACGCCCCTTTTGCTATTTCCCATACAACAAACACTTGCAATTTTTTACAGTGTAATGCTTTATAGTTTCCATGGTACATTGAAAACTGGGCGTATTTGACACGCCCCCTTTGGCACCTCCCAAACAAAATGGTCAATATAAAAAAAAAGAATATTACACAGCTCAACAAAAAAAATATTTTTTGCAGCGGCACAGGGTTTAACAGCCGGTTTGGATATGGTTAGATAATACAGTTCTTAGCCTAAAAGGTAGTTTCTTTGAATTAGCTCTAGATCTCGCGATAAATAGCGATTTGCAAAAATAGAGAGATTGAGAAAAAAACTATAGCATAACTCGAGAACCATTTATCCGTATTAATTCAGGAAATATTTACAGATTCCAAAATCAAGTAGTATTCAACCAATTCTAAAAAAAAAAGTTTTCATCCGTTCAGCGAGTTTGACGAAATCTTGAAAGAGATTGCAAAAAAAAATATTTTTTGTGAAAATGTAAAAAAATTAAATAAACGTGTAATAAAAATATCGATAACTGCTCAATTTCTTAATAAAATGAGCAATGCATAACTTACAAAGTTGTAGCGAAATTAACAAATCTATACGGAAATTATTTTCACCTTAACTGGTATCGAAGCCACTGTCCCGTTCAAAAATATTACAAAACAGTAAGGAAAGGCAGAAAGTCCGGCGGGGCCGACTATATAATACCATACACCTCCTTAACAATGCGATAAGGGTCATTGCGGTAATAATTTGTAAATGGGTAGGAACATATTATCTAATTCTGAACCGATAATCGCTAAATTAAGCAATATTCGTTCCTAAATTGAAAAACATCTTTCTGGAAAATGTTAATGATCGGAAGTAAAGTACAACTTCTATAGCGCTTTGATACCAAATCAGGAGGAACATATATATGGAGGTTATATATAAATCTGAACCGATTTTCCCTGAATACTCATTCATGTAAAAAGACCTCCTTCTGCCGAATTTCATACTGATCGGATACAAAATATAGTCTCTACAGCGCTTACATGTCAAATCGGGGGTAATATATATATGGGAGCTATATCTAAATCTGAACCGATTTTCTCCGAATTTTGCAGTATTCCTTCGAGTAATAAGAAACCTCTTCCTGCCAAATTTTGCACTGATCGGATATAAAATGCAGTTTCTACAGCGCTTAGAGGTCAAATCGGGGGTAACATATATTTGGATGTTATATCTAAATTCCTTCATGTAGAAAGAAACATATTTTTTCCGACTTTCGCATTGATCGGATATAAAATAACAATTTTACAGCGCTCACATGTCAAATCGATGGTAACGTATATATGGGGGCTATATCTAAATCTGACCGGATTGGTCAATCGGGTTTGTCGCGGCCAACATAACCTATAATAATAATTTGAGAAAGGATCAGTCGATTTTCACGATTTGGGTTCGTATTGGACCCAGAAGTGTGGATGAAAATTTCGGATTGGTCAAAGTGGCGCGGCAAGGCAAACACAACCTCATAGCTCGAGAACTGATCGTACGAATTTTTTCATAATGAATTTGCTGTACGATTGTGTGCTTGAAGGATTCGTATTGGCCCCAGGGAGGAGAATTCATATTAGCCCAATTCAGGACACAATTTAGCGAGGAATGGCCACATAACTCGAGAACTGATCATTCGATTTTCACGAGTATTGTACCTTCCACACAAAAAATATAAAATTTCGAGGTATATGTATGTAATTATAAAGCGCGTAGTCTATATGAATCGAATACTGAAAACGAAATCTAAATAACCATTGCACCAATCGTCTTGAAGTTTGTAGTTTATACTTTTAATAGCATTATAAAAAACTGATCAGTACGGCATGAGATCGACGGTACATAGTTATATCGCCGGGCCAGCTAGTTATATATAAGTATAATCTCCAGATTTCTTTATTATTCTGTTTTTTACTATACTGCGATCCATTCGGCATGGCCTAATATAAATCCTTCTTGTTTCAACATCAAGTACCAGTTATATCCTCCACCATGAATTGCGTTTAATTATATACCCGGCAAAATATTTGAAGTTTGAAAGATGGAAATAAATCATGGAGCGATATATTTTTGTACCAACTTCTATTAAACAAGTAGGAAAGTTTCGGTTGAGTTAACCGACTATGAAATATCTTCACTTTGAGAGTAATGTATTGTGTAATATGGTACTTTGTGTGGGAGTCAGAAAAGTCAACATAGTTTTGCACAAAATGTTGTAACGACGAGTTTCCTCCGGTTGCCGGGATATGCTCGCGGGGGATGGGTTCGTCACAGAAATTTATATTTGCAGTGACAGAGAGTAAGAAAACTGTAGTTGATGTTTACAATATTCCAATCTCGGTGTTTTATTTAAAATTGTTCTGATGATTTATAATTAAATTAGTTATAATACGTATGAATGTATGTCAGGATACTTCGAATAGCGGGATCTTCGTCGTCTTCGAGTTTGGTCGTTGGGCGGTGTCGTGAGATGTGTTTATCTGCTACCGTTGGTTTTTCTTCTAATCCCACGGCGGAAGGGTCTAATCAATGATCTCTTCGGTATCTCGATTTATATTTAATAGTGGAGGTCGGGCTGACACTTAAATTTCCGCTCGCGGTGATATTTATTTGTAGTTATTGGAGATCGCGGTGACCCTCCAATTTTACACGCGACGCTGTTTATGCTTTGTTTCTGGAGATCGCGGAGACCCTCCAATGTTCCTTAAGACACGATTAATATGTATTTATTGGATATCGGGATAACCCTCCAATTCCACTCGCGGCGCTATAACAATATATAAATAATTGTTGGATATCAGAGTGACCCTCCAATCTCACACGCGACATGGTTTATAAATAACAATTGAAGATCAGGATAACCCTCCAATTTCACTCACGACGCTGTTTATTCTTTGTTCCTGGAGATCTCGGAGACCCTCCAAAGTTTCTTAAGATACGATTAATATGTAGTTATTGGAGATCCGGATAACCCTCCAATTTCACTCACGGCACTATAACAATATGTAAATATTTGTTGGATATCAGAGATACCCTCCAAGCTCACTCACGACTCGGTTTATAAATAAAATAAATAATCTTTGGAGATCTAGAAAACCCTCCTATTTCATTTACGGCACTATTTATCAGAAGTTATTGGAGATCGCAATGATCCTTCAGTTTCACTCGCGATGCGATTTATTATTAATTATTGGAGATCAGGATAATCCTCCAACTTCACTTACAGCACCCTATCGTTATTTACTGGAGATCGCAATGATCCTCCAATTACTTGCGGCACTATTTATAACACTATGCAACAAATGAACACTTTTTGAAAAATACACGAACCTGACTGTATAGCTTCGATTCTACTACCAAATGGTAGTATAACCCTATACTCAGTTTGGCGAGATTGGTGACCAATTTTTTTTTATGGGCCTCGAAAGATTCGGAAAATCAGTGGACCCCCTGAAAAAAGGTGTCATCGGTTTTTGAGCAACAGCTACTTCAGACTTGGTGATAGCGCTTAACTATATTAGGCAATAATGTTGCTAAGAGCACGTAGAACAAAGTCTGTTAACATTTCATGCCAAAAAAATTTTGTTTTCCTGCACTTTTTTTCGAAAAACATAGGATTAAATTTATTTTTTTTTTTCATTTTTTTCGGCATAACTTTAAGGGATCGCTGATTTTTTACTAACAATATTTGGCAATATTGTAGCCACGGTAAATCTGAACAACTTTTATGAACACATCAATACAATCTGAACGTGTCTAGGCACCTTAATTAGCTTAAAAATCCTCATTGTACCCCAAAAATGTAAGTATTTCACTGTTATGAAACAAAAATATATTTTTCTGGTATAGTATATGTTCAGCAATTTTATAGAAAATATTAAGGCCAATATTTTTGTGGAACATTTTAACCCTATAGCTCCCCCACATAACTGTAATTTTTGGCCCCATTTTAACAAATCGTAAAAAACACCCCTTAAAAGGGGGAGGGCGGGGATGAAATGTTCTACAAAAATGTTCGCCATAAAATTTTACTATATGTGTCAGAACACACTAAAACCCAAATCTTAACACAAAAACCCAAAACACGGTCAAATTCCTGTCAACAACGTTATTTACAATATCTTCATTGCTTCAACCACTAGATCGTACGACTAACATTCCTGCATGATCAGGAATTTGACCTTTTTTTGGTGTTTGTGTTATGTTTTGAGCTCTGGTGTGTTCTGACACATATAGTAAAATTTTATGGCGAACATTTTTGTAGAACATTTCATCCCCGCCCTTCCACTTTTAAGGGGTGTTTTTTACGATTTGTTAAAATGGGGCCAAAAATTACAGTTATGTGGGGGAGCTAGAGGGTTAAAATGTTCCACAAAAATATTGGCCTTAATATTTTCTATAAAGTTGCTGAACATACCCTATAGCAGAAAAATATATTTTTGTTACATAACAGTGAAATATTTAAATTTTTGGGGTACAATGTAGTTTTTTGAGCTTTTTAGAGTGCCTAGACACGTTCAGATTGTAATGACATGTTCACAAAAGTTGTTCAGATTTACCGTGGCTACAATATTGCCAAATATTGTTAGTAAAAAATCAGCGATCCCTTAAAGTTATGCCGAAAAAAGTGAAAACAAATAAATTTAATCCTATGTTTTTCGAAAAAAAGTGCAGGAAAACAAAATTTTTTTGGCATGAAATGTTAACAGACTTTGTTCTACGTGTTCTTAGCTACATTATTGCCAAATATAGTTAAGCGCTATCACCAAGTCTGAAGTAGCTGTTGCTCAAAAACCAGGGGTCCACTGATTTTCCGAATCTTTCGAGGCCCATAAAAAAAAATTGGTCACCAATCTCGCCAAACTGAGTATAGGGTTATACTACCATTTGGTAGTAGAATCGAACCTATACCATCAGATCCGTGAATTTTTTTCACTGTTGCACAGTGTAATAAATTATTGGAGATCGCAATAATCCTCCAATTTCACCCACGGCACTACTTATCATAAATTATTGGAGATCGCAATGATCCTCCAATTTCACTTTCAACACCCTGTCGTTATTTACTGGAGACCGCAATGATCCTCCAATTACTTGCGGCACTATTTATAATAAATTATTGGAGATCGCAATAATCCTCCACTTTCACTCGCGACACGATTTATAATTAATTATTGGAGATCAGGATGATCCTCCAATTTCACTTACAACACAAGTTTTATTTACTGTAGTGAGATCGCGATGACCCTCCAATTTATCCTATGTCACTGTATATTTTAGTTGAAGCGTATTCCATGGGACCCGGTACTTACGTGTCTTCTGTGTTACGGCTGCCGACCAACTGACCGAGTATCTGTCTCTGCTTCCTTTTATATCCTCTGCTGCGTCGCTACGATCAACACGTGGGCTAGGATGACGCCGCATCCTAACGGGACCTTGTTTACAACTTATGGTACCCACGTGTTCGATGTTTTGCGTAGACTGTACTTGTGTACTTGCTATCCAACGGTACTTTGTTTACCATTGTGGGCTTCCACGTGGTTCGGTGTTTTGGCGAGACTGTACTTATGACTAAGGTATTTTATACAGACTGTACTTATTTCCTAAGATCTTAACTCAAAATAATAATTCATTTGTACTTAAAATTATCAATATTAAAACAATATAAAACTGATAGTAAAATGAAAAAATTCAAAAAATAACAAAATAAACTTTATATATAAAAATTAGTGTGGACGAAAACGCCGTGAGAACTTTCGTCATCACAATGTCTAAAATAAGGAATATGACAACATTGGAATTATTGCTGTATAAGTTATGGCGAAGTTGTCTTCCAATGAATCTGCCAATTTGTGTGGGGTATCTATCAAAAAGGCCTTGACAAATACGCGTATTTTGGGCATACTCGTAACAGTAGATACTGCGCAATGACACATTTTCTTCGAGGTGATATGGATTAATAAAATATTACTTTGTGTGAAATTGACAGGCAAAAAATCAAATGAAGAAATACAAGAGACAAAAGTGGAATAAGAAGTAGAATCCCCTACGTTCCCTTGTGGAATAAATAAAGGATAACTGACGATAATTTCGGCCAAGCAGAATCTGATATACCCACCATATATATATTTATCCACCATGGATCGCATGTGAATGGTTTAGGGTACAAATAATCTCATATTATCAAATTTTATTACTATTCGTCGAAATTTCTTTGTTTTTTTACGTGAAAAAGTAAAATCTGGAGACATCTTCGTTTTTTTATTTAGTTAGCTGGTTGTGCTACTCCACAGAAGGAGCTTCTAGCGTACCTTTATATGGGGCACATATCACAACATGGAGCTATGACGATCATTCTATGTGTGAAGAGTTGTGGGTACAAAGAAGTTACAAATTTTCAGCCCGATCTGTTAAAATGAGTAGTCTCTATGGGTTAAAGGTGTTAAATCGCAGAACTGCTATACGATATGGGCATTTCCCCGGGTCGCGAACGTACGTTCGAACGCTTTTGTTGTACAAAAAATATAGAAAACAGACATTTTCCCCGCATTTTTTTTGGTGATTTGATAGCATATTGGTAGCTCTATGTTAGGTGCAAAAGGTGGATTTCATCGAGTTTTGGCTTTCATAATGATAGCAAATAAACATGATAGCAATAAACCGTTAAATTAACCGCTAATCGAACTTTTTTGGTCTCCTTTCTTTTTACTCTTCTTAATTGAATGTAATAGAGACATTTTGTAGAAAGAGTGCAAACATAACATCTGTTTTGCGTGTAAAATAATTAAATATAATATGTCTTAGCTTAAAATGGAAAAAACATTTTTCAGTTTTTAGGCCAATTTTCTCATGAAAACAACTAAGATATGCTATAAAAACATTGTATTTCAAAAATTTAGAAAAAGTTTATTCATTATACCCTACACCACACTGTGGTACAGGGTATTATAAGTTTGTTTCACGGCAGATGTTTGTAACACCTGAAAATAACACAGCTAGACCCACCTTAAAGTATACCGATCGACTCAGAATCACTAGCTGAGTCGATTTAACGATGTCTGTCCGTCCGTCCGTCTGTCCATGTAACGTTGTTCGTCGACTACAGGTCGCAATTTCACTCCGATCCGATGAAATTTTGCAGTTTAGAGTATTTCGCGCCTGTTAAGATCGCTATTGAATTTGGTTGAAATCGGTTCAGATTTAGATTTAGCTCCCATATATATCTTTCGTCCGATTTGGCCCTTTAGTCCTATAGAAGCTGTATTTTACATCCAATCGTTTTGAAATTTAGAATGGTTGAGTTTCTTAATCCATGAACCAACATTGCCGAATTTGAAGAAAATCGGTTAAGATTTAGCTATAGCTCCCATGTATATGTTTCGTCCGATTTGGCCCTTTAGTCCTATAGAAGCTGTATTTTACATCCGATCGTTTTGAAATTTAGAATGGTAGAGTTTCTTGATCCATGAACCAACATTGCCGAATTTGAAGAAAATCGGTTAAGATTTAGCTATAGCTCCCATATATATGTTTCGTCCGATTTTGCTCTTTAGTCCTGTAGAAGATGTATTTTACATTCAATCATTTTGAAATTTAGAATGGTAGAGTTTCTTGATCCAGGAACCAACACTACCGAATTTGAAGAAAATCGGTTAAGATTTAGCTATAGCTCCCATATATATGTTTCGCCCGATTTGGCCATTTAGTCCTATAAAAGCTGCATTTTACATCCAATCCTTTTGAAATTTAGAACGGTAGAGTTTCTTGATCCATGAACCAACATTGCCGAATTTGAAGAAAATCGGTTAAGATTTAGCTATAGCTCCCATTTATATGTTTCGTCCGATTTGGCCCTTTAGTCCCATAAAAGCTGTATTTTACATCCAATCGTTTTGAAATTTAGAATGGTAGAGTTTCTTGATTCATGAACCAACATTGCCGAATTTGAAGAAAATCGGTAAAGATTTAGCTATAGCTCCCATATATATGTTTCATCCGATTTGGCTCTTTAGATCCAATCGTTTTTATACCCTACACCACACTGTGGTACAGGGTATTATTTAAGTATAAAATGTCCCAAAAGTAAATTTATGTAAACAATTTATACATGAATTACAAAATTTATATATCAGAGTTATTCAATATTACGAGAGTGGTGTAGGGTATTATATAGACGGCACTGCCCGACTTTAGCCTTTCCTTGCTGGTATTTTTATAATTATTCACAATAAAATACGATGATAACCAACATTTTAATTTTCGGCCCTGCTTGACCATTCGGCGGAAATGCCCATATATTAAAAATTCAATCCCAAGTTACCTGGTTTAGGGTACAAATAATCTCATATTATCAAATTTTATTACTATTCGTCGAAATTTCTTTGGTTTTTTACGTGAAAAAGTAAAATCTGGAGACATCTTCGTTTTTTTATTTAGTTAGCTGGTTGTGCTACTCCACAGAAGGAGCTTCTAGCGTACCTTTATATGGGGCACATATCACAACATGGAGCTATGACGATCATTCTATGTGTGAAGAGTTGTGGGTACAAAGAAGTTACCAATTTTCAGCCCGATCTGTTAAAATGAGTAGTCTCTATGGGTTAAAGGTGTTAAATCGCAGAACTGCTATACGATATGGGCATTTCCCCGGGTCGCGAACGTACGTTCGAACGCTTTTGTTGTACAAAAAATATAGAAAACAGACATTTTCCCCGCATTTTTTTTGGTGATTTGATAGCATATTGGTAGCTCTATGTTAGGTGCAAAAGGTGGATTTCATCGAGTTTTGGCTTTCATAATGATAGCAAATAAACATGATAGCAATAAACCGTTAAATTAACCGCTAATCGAACTTTTTTGGTCTCCTTTCTTTTTACTCTTCTTAATTGAATGTAATAGAGACATTTTGTAGAAAGAGTGCAAACATAACTTCTGTTTTGCGTGTAAAATAATTAAATATAATATGTCTTAGCTTAAAATGGAAAAAAACATTTTTCAGTTTTTAGGCCAATTTTCTCATGAAAACAACTAATATATGCTATAAAAACATTGTATTTCAAAAATTTAGAAAATTTTTATTCATTATACCCTACACCACACTGTGGTACAGGGTATTATAAGTTTGTTTCACGGCAGATGTTTGTAACACCTGAAAATAACACAGCTAGACCCACCTTAAAGTATACCGATCGACTCAGAATCACTAGCTGAGTCGATTTAACGATGTCCGTCCGTCCGTCCGTCTGTCCATGTAACGTTGTTCGTCGACTACAGGTCGCAATTTCACTCCGATCCGATGAAATTTTGCAGTTTAGAGTATTTCGCGCCTGTTGAGATCGCTATTGAATTTGGTTGAAATCGGTTCAGATTTAGATTTAGCTCCCATATATATCTTTCGTCCGATTTGGCCCTTTAGTCCTATAGAAGCTGTATTTTACATCCAATCGTTTTGAAATTTAGAATGGTAGAGTTTCTTAATCCATGAACCAACATTGCCGAATTTGAAGAAAATCGGTTAAGATTTAGCTATAGCTCCCATGTATATGTTTCGTCCGATTTGGCCCTTTAGTCCTATAGAAGCTGTATTTTACATCCGATCGTTTTGAAATTTAGAATGGTAGAGTTTCTTGATCCATGAACCAACATTGCCGAATTTGAAGAAAATCGGTTAAGATTTAGCTATAGCTCCCATATATATGTTTCGTCCGATTTTGCTCTTTAGTCCTGTAGAAGCTGTATTTTACATTCAATCATTTTGAAATTTAGAATGGTAGAGTTTCTTGATCCATGAACCAACACTACCGAATTTGAAGAAAATCGGTTAAGATTTAGCTATAGCTCCCATATATATGTTTCGCCCGATTTGGCCATTTAGTCCTATAAAAGCTGCATTTTACATCCAATCCTTTTGAAATTTAGAACGGTAGAGTTTCTTGATCCATGAACCAACATTGCCGAATTTGAAGAAAATCGGTTAAGATTTAGCTATAGCTCCCATATATATGTTGCGTCCGATTTGGCCCTTTAGTCCCATAAAAGCTGTATTTTACATCCAATCGTTTTGAAATTTAGAATGGTAGAGTTTCTTGATTCATGAACCAACATTGCCGAATTTGAAGAAAATCGGTAAAGATTTAGCTATAGCTCCCATATATATGTTTCATCCGATTTGGACACGGACACGGCTTAATCATCTTAAAATGTTTACGACGTTTAGGTATATACACTTTATGGGATCCCTATCAATATTTCGAGGTGCTACAAATGGAGCAACAAAATGAATATACGTATCACCGTTTCTATGGTGTAGGGTATATACAAAACTCAACAATTCGCACATTCTGACGAACGATACTCGATTCAACAACGCATTGAAATTATTAAAATTCACTACAAAAATGGTGAAAATCTTGCAGTCATAGTTCGCAAAACTAAAGCATTTTTGGGTCGTCGTGAAGCACCTTGTCGGACCGCAATACAGAAATTGGTGGAAAAATTCGAGCTGTTGGGACAAGTTTGTGATGTGAAGAATAAAACCCGTGCACGTCGCTCAAGAACAACTGAGAATATTGCTACTGTAGCCCAAAGTGTTGAAGAAAACACAAGCTTGTCCATTCCTCGTCGTTCTTTGGAATTGGGCATTCCACAAACGTCATTACACCGTAAGACTTGGGTCTTAAGGCTTTTAAAGTTCAGTTAACACAAGAACTGAAGCCGGCCGATCATCAACAACGTCGTGTCTTTGCTGATTGAGTCCTTGAAATTCATGAAAATGATCCGGAATTCCATCGAAAAATCATCTTTTTCGAAAATGAGGTTGGATCAACAGTTACGGTGAATGGATTGCGCTATCGAGAGATGATTAATGATTTTTTATGGTCGGAATTGGATGGTATTGATCTGGACAACGTTTACTTTCAACAAGACGGCGCTACGTGCCACACAAGCAACGAAACCATTGCTCTGTTACGGGAAAAGTTTTCAGACCGTGTTATCTCTCGAAGAGGTGATCACAATTGGCCACCGAGATCTTGTGATTTAACACCTTGTGACTTCTTCGTTTGGGGCCACGTGAAAGATAAGGTCTGCGCCAAGAACCCAGCGTCGATTCAAGACCTCAAAGATAGAATTCGTGAGGCTATCGAGGACATAAGGCAGCCACTTTGCGATTTGATTATGGAAAATTTCATGAAAAGGATATGGTCCTGTAAGCGTGGTCGTTGTGGCCATTTGGCTTAAGTTGTTTTTTATTATTAATGGAATGGGAAAATATATTACTGCAGAAGTACAAATATATCAACTGTTATTCCTCAGGAACAATTTCTATATTTTTTACAGAGAATAAAATTACACGAGTACTCGTATATCTATCAAAGAAACATTTTTTTTATTTTTCCTGTTGCGCGATTGTAGTGTAATGGAACGACAAACTGAGGGAAATGTGCACGCTGAAAAAAAACGCTTCTGTAGTATATTGTCCCAAACATATTCTGCTTGAAATATACAAATGTTTAGGGTACACTCTAAATATATTTGTCACACACAAAAATTATATATTTGGAAAGATGTTGTTACAAACAAATCGTTGTTTCCGTCCTAATGTTTTTTATTTTGGACTATTATTTACGGAACAAATATTTATTTGTATTTAAGTATTCAGAAAATAAAGCAATGCCTTAAATTTAAGACACATTTTTTTTTTTCAGTAATTCAACGTTTCGGAAATTTAAAATGTTCGTAAAAATCCATTATAATTGAAATCGTGTAATCCTGCGAAATGATGTATTATGCAAGGTGGATTGTCAACAAATGATGACTTGGAATAAATATAATTTAAAAATTAGTACTTTAAAACGAATTTAATTACTTCATAAGTAATTTTTAATTATAACTTATAACTTAAAATCAATTACAAATTAGAAATGAAATTCAAAAAATTTTCAACGTTTTGAAAATCGTTTTTAAACAAAATATATTTGGACAGGTTCCTAAACGATAATTTTATTTGTATATAAACACATATTTTATTTGAGAAAATTAGTTTGCAAATACATTTTGTTCTAATATATTAATATATGCGTTCCAAATACATTTCATTTGAAAATTTAAAAAATTTAAAAAAATTTAAAAATTTGTGTTTTTTTCTTCGATTCAAACATATCAAAAAAGACGATTTTGCCCTGTGTGATTAAAGTTTGTTATAATAATACAAACTTTAATCACATTTTCCCTCAGTTTGTCGTTCCATTACACTAATGGTTACATTATGCAACAAAAAATTTTTTTGCTGGCGTGAAAACAACCATAAAAGGTATTAACAAAATCGCAAAAAAAATGTTTGTCCCATTTTTGGAAACGAACATTCCGACAAAGAAAACATTGCCTTTTTTAAAATATTGTAAAAGTAGGGGAAATTTAACACATTTTGTTCATATTTTCTATGTTGGCCTTTTTGTTTGGGAGAGTTGTGGCAATAACGCCCATTTTATAATAGACTATTACGGGTAGTATAAAAACATTACAAAGTTTACAAAAGTGTTTGTTTGCGCTGGAATCAATGTTTTAAGCCGTTAACTTTTTGTGAAAATCGGTCCATTTGTATGGGAGGTACTAAAAGGGGTGTGGAGACTTCGCTCAAAGAACTAATAGTATGTGTGGAATTGTGAAAGATTCTAATAAATAGTATAGAAGTTATTAAGGATCACTGAATACAATAAAAAAACAAATGACAAATCTTGACATATAACAAATGGCCGAAACTTCACTTCAAAATCATGTCATCACTATTAGAAAACCCGCTAGTTATTGTACAACAATACGACAAAATTATTTTTTGGTCCAAGTATAACTCATATACAAATTACCGTTAGGATAATTTGTGTGTACAAAAAGAACACGCGTTTTTATACCCTACACCACACTTTGGTACAGGGTATTATAAGTTTGTTTCACGGCAGATGTTTGTAACACCTAAAAATAACACAGCTAGACCCACCTTAAAGTATACCGATCGACTCAGAATCACTAGCTGAGTCGATTTAACCATGTCTGTCCGTCCGTCCGTCTGTTCATGTAAAGTTGTTCGTCGACTACAGGTCGCAATTTCACTCCGATCGTTCTGAAATTTTGCAGTTTAGAGTATTTCGCAGCTGTTAAGATCGCTATTTTTTGAAATCGGTTGAAATCGGTTCAGATTTAGATATAGCTCCCATATATATCTTTCGTCCGATTTGGCCCTTTAGTCCTATAGAAGCTGTATTTTACATCCAATCGTTTTGAAATTTGGAATGGTAGAGTTTCTTGATCCATGAACCAATACTACCGAATTTGAAGAAAATCGGTTAAGATTTAGATATAGCTCCCATATATATCTTTCGTCCGATTTGGCCCTTTAGTCCTATAGAAGCTGTATTTTACATCCAATCGTTTTAAAATTTGGAATGGTAGAGTTTCTTGATCCATGAACCAACACTACCGAATTTGAAGAAAATCGGTTAAGATTTAGCTATAGCTCCCATATATATGTTTCGTCCGATTTTGCTCTTTAGTCCTGTAGAAGCTGCATTTTACATCCAATCATTATACCCTCACTTTAGTGTGACGAGGGTATATATCATTTGCTACGGAAAAAAGTGTAACAGGTCGAAGGAGTGACCTAAGACCCCAAGTATGTTCGGAGGAAATCCGTTTTGGGCCATTTTAAGTCGAATGAGCAATGTCCGTCCGTCTGTCTGTCTGTCTGTCTGTCTGCTGGCTGGTGCGCAGGGTAACTCTCGAAAGGAGTAACCGATTGAGCTCAAATTTGATATGTGGTAATATTTTTTTCTATCTCCGGCTAAGTTCGAAGATGGGCCATATTGGTCCACTCCTTCTAGTACCTCCCCCACAAAGGGTTAAAATGTTGTGAAATATTGATTCTTTAATAAATGCTATACTACTTATGCAAATCTTTTGAAATTCCACACATAGTATTAGCTTATTAGTCGCTATCAACTCGAGAAAAATGGTCGAAGTCGCCACGTCCCTTTTGGTACCTCCCACACAAATGCACCATTTTGCACCAAAAGTTAACAGCTTATAACATTAATAACAGTGTATAAAAATACTTGAAATTTTGTACAGTATTATGCTTTTATATTCCCTACAGTCCAGGGAAAAATGGGTGTTGTTGCCACGCCCCTTTTGGTATCTCCCACACAAAGGTACCTTTTTGCACCAAATAAATAAAAATACTTGAAATTTTGTACAGTGTAATGTTTTTATAGTGTCTATAGCCCTGTGAAAAATGGGCGTTATTGCCACGCCCCTTTTTGTACCTCCCACACAAAATGCCCAAATCATACCACAATTTAATGTCATAACGTTTATACCAGTGCACATAAATGCTTATAAGTCGGCACAATGCAATGAATTTAAAGTATCTAATATTCAGCGAAAAAAAGGTGTATTTGATAAACCCCTTCTGGTACCTCCCACACAAATTGACAGAATAATTCGAGTAATATTCAATATTACATTACTCACAAAGTGAGGGTATACCTTAGTCGGTTTACCCGACTGAAACTTTCTTACTTGTTTTGAAATTTAGAATGTTAGAGTTTCTTGATAATGAACCAACACTACCGAATTTGAAGAAAATCGGTTAAGATTTAGCTATAGCTCCCATATATATAAAAATAACACAGCTAGACCCACCTTAAAGTATACCGATCGACTCAGAATCACTAGCTGAGTCGATTTAACCATGTCTGTCCGTCCGTCCGTCCGTCTGTCCATGTAAAGTTGTTCATCGACTACAGGTCGCAATTTCACTCCGATCGTTCTGAAATTTTGCAGTTTAGAGTATTTCGCAGCTGTTAAAATCGCTATTTAAATCGGTTGAAATCGGTTCAGATTTAGATATAGCTCCCATATATATCTTTCGTCCGATTTGGCCCTTTAGTCCTATAGAAGCTGTATTTTACATCCAATCGTTTTGAAATTTGGAATGGTAGAGTTTCTTGATCCATGAACTAATACTACCGAATTTGAAGAAAATCGGTTGAGATTTAGATATAGCTCCCATATATATCTTTCGTCCGATTTGGCCCTTTAGTCCTATAGAAGCTGTATTTTACATCCAATCGTTTTGATATTTAGAATGGTAGAGTTTCTTGATCCATGAACCAACATTGCCGAATTTGAAGAAAATCGGTTAAGATTTAGCTATAGCTCCCATATATATCTTTCGTCCGATTTGGCCCTTTAGTCCTATAGAAGCTGTATTTTACATCCAATCGTTTTGAAATTTGGAATGGTAGAGTTTCTTGATCCATGAACTAATACTACCGAATTTGAAGAAAATCGGTTGAGATTTAGATATAGCTCCCATATATATCTTTCGTCCGATTTGGCTCTTTAGATCCAATCCATTTTATACCCTACACCACACTGTGGTACAGGGTATTATTTAAGTATAAAATGTCCCAAAAGTTAATTTATGTAAACAATTTATACATGAATTACAAAATTTATATATCCGAGTTTTTCAATATTACGAGAGTGTTGTAGGGTATTATATAGTCGGCCCCGCCCGACTTTAGCCTTTCCTTACTGGTTTTAAGTGGACCTGTTTGAGTGGACCGAAACAGCAATTTATAACGACAGTTCAGCAACGATATTTTGTTGATTTTTAGCTATAATGTAGTAGTTTTAAAGTAAATAAATTCTAGCTGCGAATATTAGCGAATTTTGCTACAATAAATATTTTAATTTGTAATTTTTCGAGATACAAAATATTTTAAAAAACAAAATTTTGAAAAAATTATATTGCTGACAATGAAATATGCCGCATATTACATTTGAATTCATTTTTGCATTTTATGCATGCTTTACTAGCAACTACTCAAGAAGGATATTATAAGGATAATTTAAACCGTGCTGCAATTTCAGCGATTACTTGCATTAATTTAGTACTCCTTAGAAGTATGTTGAGCAAAATTTGGTTGAATTCGGTGGACATTTTTAGAAAATATTGTATTTTTACATTTCAGGATATGTGGGAGGTGAGAGTGTCCTTCGACGAATTTGGTCCAAAATTTGTTTTTACCTTATTTAGCTTATTAATTACACTTTCGGCCCGCAGAAACAGATATACATATACCCTTGTTCACAATATTGGAGTATAAAAACATGATTTTTTATAGCCTTTCTCTCAAAAGGCTATAATTTCTAAGTCTATTCATAGCTTTCAAAAAGTGGAACAAACAATTTTTTATACGTTTTTTTCTATTTTGTCCTTTTTTATGGTTTTTCGCGACAGAAAACATATTTTTTTTTGAAAATTTTCAAAATGTTTCCATGTTTTTTAAGTTTTTCTAATTTTCTAAGACAGTTACTAAACTTATGTTTCTAAGAGAAAGTGATATTACATTATTATAATAATTTCCTTTAATTTAAAGGGTATCCCGGCTTTATCGAGACTTCAAAAAATACACGGGGCAAAATCGTCTTTTTTGATATGTTTGAATCGAAAGAAAATATATTTGGAACACAAATTTTTAAATATTTTATATTTCTGAGCAAATAAATTCAATTTGAAAATCAATAAAATATATTTGGAACGAATATATTAATATATTACAACAAAATATATTTGCAAACTAAATTTCTCAAATACTTTATTTTTTTAAGTACAAATAAAATTATTGTTTAGGAATTTCTCCAAATATATTTTATTTAAAAAATAATTTCAAATCTTGTGCTGACTTTTTCGAATTTCATTTTTATTTTTTTTTTGGTTCCTAATTGTATCTACCTCCCAGTTATGATACCTTATGCAGCATTGACGTTTGTTTCAAATCAATCATTTCAAATTTCTAAGTATTCCAAGCCATCATTAATTGTCAATCCCCCAAAAAAATTATTTTGATCCAAAATTGTAGGATTTCAATTATTATTTATTATTTTTACGGACATTAAAAATTTCTAAAAAAAAAAAAATTTAATTTGTTTCGAAAAATAATAGTCCCAAACAAAAAAAATTTTGAATAAACAAAGATTTGTTTAGAACAAAATCTTCCCAAATATATAACCTTTGTGGGTACCAAATATTATATATTTAGAGCGTACCCTAAACATTTATATGTTTCAAGCCGAATATGTTTGGGACAATATACTACAGAAGCGATTTTTTTTCAGCGTGTATAGTCCAAATATTAAAGCCACCTTCTAATAAATTCGGAATTTGAAAGAAAATTTTTGTTGTTTAGGACACCCTATTACGCCGGGAGAGTTATACATCGCCCTTCAACAAAATTTTTGTAAACTAGTGTAATTCAACTCTTCAATCTATCATCCTACATTTCAGTAAGCATCTTACAGTGTAAATAATATGTATTTTGGAAAATCTTTATGCAAATATTGATTCATATTCCTATTATCAACTCAATATGGAATAAACGCCATAATTATGATTAACAATGTAAATAAAATATTAGCATTTATTTGAAGAGAATGATACTAAAGTAACCAAAGTAATTCAAATACGAGTATATATTGAGATGACAGATGGTAAGTACTGGCTAGGGGATATTGCTTACTTAAGAGAAATGGAATTGTGGGAATATTGTCTGTAGACATGAAAGGGCAATGTTTACATATTTGTACATTAAGTACGAGTATGTGCAGAAAATATCTTCCAAATATAGACATAAAGAAATCGTATTTATTTATTTAGACATTCTATTTACGTGGATATGATATGCTGAAGTATGATGAAATGCTATGTAAACAATTGTGTTAGTACAAAGGTACATGTCTACACTAAAACAATATATGCATGTTTAGACAACAAGTATTCTATTTTGGATCTAAATAAGACAATATACTTTTAATAAACAGAATATATATTGAACATGACAACAGTGCAGAACTTTAATATGTAAAAAACCAGTAAGGAAAGGCCTAACAATGCGATAAGGGTCATTGCGATAATTATTTGGAATAATTGGTAAATGAGTAGGAAAATATTATCTAATTCTGAACCGATAATCGCTAAATTAAGCAATATTCGTTCCTAAATTGAAAATCATCTTTCTGGAAAATTTTAATGATCGGAAGTAAAGTACAACTTCTGTAGTGGTTTGATATCAAATCAGGAGGAACATATATATATATAACATATATGTATATGGAGGTTATATGTAAATCTGAACCGATTTTCCCTGAATACTCATTAATGTAAAAAGACCTCTTTCTGTCGAATTTCGTACTGATCGGATATAAAATACAGTTTCTACAGCGCTTACGTGTCAAATCGGGGGGTAACATATATATGAGGGCTATATCTAAACCGATTTTCTCCGAATTTAGCAGTATTCCTTCATGTAACAATAACCTTCTTTTTGCTGGATTTCGCACTAATCGGATATAAAATAAGATTTTTACAGCGCTTACATGACAAATCGGGGGTAACGTATATATGGTGGCTATATCTAAATCTGAACCGATTTCTTCCAAATTTAAAGGTGTTCATTCATATAATAGGAAACCTCAGTCTGCCGAATTTCATACTGATCGAATATAAAAAACAGTTTCTACAGCGATTAAATGTCAAATCGGGGGTTACATATATATGGGGGCTATATCTAAATCTGAACCGATTTTCTCCGAATTCAGCAGTATTCCTTCGTGTAATAAGAAACCTCTTTTTGCCCAATTTCGCACTGATCGGATATAAAATAACATTTTTTCAGCGCTTACATGTCAAATCGGTGGTAACGTATATATGGGGGCTATATCTAAATCTGAACCGATTTCTTCCAAATCTAACAGTGTTTATTCATACAATAAGAAGCTTCTTTCTGCCTAATTTTATACTGATCGAATGTAAAATAAAGTTTTTACAGCGCTTACATGTCAAATCGGGGCTAACATATATATGGGGGCTATATCTAAATCTGAACTGATTTTCACAAAATTCAATAGGGATCGTCCATGGTATAATAAACGATGGGTCTATTTCTTCTCCTTTTGAGTGTTACAAACAAATGCACAAGGTTATAATACCCTGTACCACAGTGTGGTGTAGGGTATAAAAATGTATTTTTAAATTCCAATTTTCATGGAAGGTATCTATATAAATATACCAAACTTGATGAAATGTTCTTGACGAAGATGTACAAAAATTAGCTTTGTAAATATTGTTTAATAGTGTGTTTGAAGGAATCTTTTTCCAATTTGTAAACTAAAAACTACATGTAAAAGTAATATTTTCTAAATTTTATTTTAATAGGTTAAAAGATCGAAAATGTCGACATTATTCGAATATGCAGAAAAATTGAAACCCGATAGGCGGTTGTTAATAAGAAACCGATTAACCGGTGCCGTTTTGATCACCCTAGTTTTGACAAAGTAATGGAAATGCAAAAAATCATGATTCATTTTTTACACTGGTCCCAAATTATTTTTTTGTGGCCAGAGGTATATCTTCAAAAAGGCAACCCTACAAGGGACTCAGATAGTATTTTTTTAACTGAGATGGCAACTCTGTTTTTCTGCATGCGATCAACTTTAGTAGTTCAATCACGTGTTTTGAAGCACTTCTTCTTGAGATATTGACAATATATTCGATACTAGAAATCAGCAAAAATAATATTTTATTTAATCTGTGAAATATGGAAAATAATGCTCAAGTTATCCAGTTTACAGTTATTAAAACATAATTCATAATTATTTTGTCTTTGTCGTGTTATTTCGTGTTTATGTGGTGTGGTATTTTACAGATACATAACCTTACGTTATTTGTGTTTTGTGGAGTAAAAGTTTAAACGCATGATTGTTTATTAAAGTGTCCTTTATCATGTACTTATAGCATAGGGGCGTTTTGTGCGCAGTATTATCAAAATTATGTTGCTAAAATGTCACCTATTTAAGGTGGTAATGGACTCAAAAAAGATGCCGTTTCGAATTTGGTACTAAACAAATTTTAACGAATACAAAATGGAATAGATACATTTTCAAGTTCATAGTTTTATAGTTTATGTTCAGAAATATTTACCAAAGTTTCGAAGACATTTTAACAGGTTTGATAAAGCCCACTCAGAGTGGGTTTCTGCAAACTTTACAAAAAATATCGAACACGATGATTATGCGATAGCGCTGTCTAATATTGTGGGACGTTCAAGCTTCACCTACAATAAAGGGGAAAATGACTAAAAAGGAAATTAACAGCTAACAGCCATGCACATAATACTCGTTCATGCGGCAGCTATATCTGTGAGTAAGACTAAAGATGTCTATGTTTCGTTTTTTTTAAATACCTTATCTTTATCTTTAACACACCAAAAAATATAATTTACATCCCATGTCAGCAAATGTTCTTAAAATATTAGATCACAGTTCCCGGATTATTGTCTCTCCTGTAATTCCTGTTGGCTGCCTAGGGGGAAATGATTCGGAGGCACGGAACATATTTTATAAGCACGACAGACGAACGTATGCTGGAAAAAATAGCCGCATTAATAATGTAACTGATTTTTTCACATCGACAGGTATTGTATTAATAACACTGTCCAACAGCATTTTTGGAACAGAATAGCGACCCTATAATTTGAAGGGACATGCTGAGTAGAATACGCTTACGGTCGAAGTTAGGACCTCGATTCAAAAAAAATTCAAAAAGGACAGTTAAGGATCAAATATTCTACGAAAATTGTTGCCGGAAAATGTTAGTGGGTGTCGGCGAAGACACCACAGTTGTAAGTATAGCTCTTTACGCTTAATTAGCAAAAGTACATGCCAACTTATACAAATAAATAAAATAATGTAAATTTAATGTCGTGATAAATTTAAAATGGCACTAGGGTAATTCCAGCGGCAGTCGACCCACTTTTTAACACGACCGCCTCCGATTTCGATGAAATTTGGTAAACGCTATCTCCTAGTGTGTAGAATTTTTATGTTGTATATTAGGGCGGGTCGATTTAAAAATCGCCCATTGCTCAGTGAAAATCGTATTCTAGGGAGCAAAATAAGAAACTTTGCCGAAGGAACCATACCTCTATGTTGAACGAAAGCGATGCGAACGAAAAACAACTGATTTTAGACCTGCTAATTTTATGTCTAAAATCAGCTGTTTTTCGTTCGCATCGCTTTCGTTCAACATAGAGAAACAGGATGTTATACTGTGGTCAGTGTAGCAGTGGCCAAAGAGATTTGCATTATTTTTTCCTTTAAGGGCTATGATAGGAGTACTACTAATTAAAACCTACGGACTATTCACATAGTTTTTTTGTGGCCCGTTCTCGCGCTATCAACATTTTTAATATTATTTTGGTACTTCAGAATCATCTTAAATGATACAAAGATAACATAATATTTATTACTATATACGGGAAAAACAATTTTGAATTCTAAGATCCGTTTATCAGTGACCAAAACAATTTGCATTCTACCGCTGCATTTCAAAATTCTTTAAGTTTTTTTCCATTATTCCAATACTTTAAAAATTACATAAAGGGCTATGGACCTACACATATATGTATATATGCCGACCTTTAAGCGAATACGTCGTCCGATCTGACGACGGATACTAAAAGTGCGAATAATTCTACATATTTTCATGACTAAACATATTATATCGAAATTTGGATGATATATACCGTGGCGCATTGCCGCGAATCAGATCTTGGAAAGGGATATTTCTCCGAAAAAATTCAAGATCTACGTCGACAGCATGGCAGCTCTCAAGGCCTTGGGCTCTAGAACTATAAAATCACGCTGCACGATGGACTGCTTTCTAGCCTTAAGCCTTATTCAGTCGCACGAAATCACGCTCTGATGGGTGCCAGGACATAGCAGCATACAGGGCAACGAATTAGCAGACGAATGTGCCAGGATAAGATCAGGTGCGCGTAATGAAACCGCGACTCTGGACGTGCAAATTCCGTTCGTGGAACTTAAAAACGAAATCGACGAACGCGGAGCAGCACTAACCAGATCTAGGTGGGACACAGTACAAAACTGCAGGACTGCAAGAACCCTTTGGCCATCCATTGATGTGAACCGTACCAAGGAATTGCTGTCCTTCAGGAAGAACACTCTTAGCATCCTCACAGGAGTCATCACAGGGCACTGCGTGATAGGCATTATGGCTGCACGCATGAAGCTTCCTTACGAAGACTTCTGTAGAAGCTGTTTAGATGAAGAAGAGGAGGAGTCAGTTCAGCACTTGCTATGCTCATGCAAAGGACTGCAAGAGTACCGTTTGGCCTATTTAGGGCACAGGCTCTTGGCAAACCTAGACGACCTAGCAGATGTACCGCTCAAACCCCTTCTAAAATTCATCAGTAAATCCCTCTGGTTTAGTAAAGCCACGAGGACAAACGAAAGCAACTAGATCATCTTATCCCCCTTTCTAAATCTTCTCTCCCTCTTCCTAACCTTTTCACCCTCTTCCTAGTCTGTCAACCTCCAATTATTTCTTCTATTCTTCCTTTCTACTCACGGGAAACACAATGGACCGAACTGCCGGCCCCGAGTGAACTCGTCAGTTGTATCCCTTTCAACCTAACCTACGGTGGCGCTAAAGTAATCCTCCTATCAGAAAATGTTACACGGGCCAAAATCGCCTTTTTTGATATGTTTGAAGCGAAAGAAAATATATTTGGAACACAAATTTTTAAATATTATATATTTCTTAGCAAATTAATTGTATTTGAAAATCAATAAAATATATTTGGAACGCATATATTAATATATTACAACAAAATATATTTGCAAACTAAATTTCTGAAATAAAATATGTGTTTATTTACAAAAAAATATTGTTTAGGAATTTTTCTAAATATATTTATTAAAAAAAAAATTCCAAAACTTTTTTTGACTTTTTCGATTTTCAGTTTTAGTTTTCCTTGGATTCAAATTGTACCTCCCAGTTATGATAACATATGCAGCATTAACTTCTGCTTTAAATCAATCATTTAAAATTTCTGTGTATACCAAGTCATCATTAGTTGTCGTTCGTCCAAGTAATTTATATTGATCCAATATTATACGATTTCAATTATTATTATTTATTATTTTTACGAACATTAAAAATGTAACATTGAATTACTGTAAAATTTAACACAATTTAGGTATTTTCTGAATACTTAAATGCAAATAAATATTTGTTTCGGAAATAATAGTCCCAAATAAAAACATATTGGGATGTAAACAAAAACTTGTGTAGAACAACATCTGCCCAAATATGTAATTTTTATGTGTGCTGAAAATTGTGTGTTTAGAGTCTATCCTAAACATATATATGTTTCAAGCCGTGTATGTTTGGGACAATATACTACAGAAGCTATTTTTTTTCAGCGTGTATAAATTTTGCGATTGGCCCCTAATGCCTAATGTTGACATTTGTGTATTAAACACATGCGAAATACACGTTAATAAACAATGTTACGCTACACTGCTCCAGAACGCGGAATATTGCTGACTATTTATTTGACCAATAATCGGTCGGTGACTTTGGCACAAAAAACATCGAAAGGTTACTTTTGCGCCACCTGTTATATCACATTCTGCATTTGTTTCTCCGCCACGCGTGTGTTGATCTTTTGACCATTGGATCCACTTAACAGTATTAATCTGAATGTTTTTACTCATACAGTTATAGGTGAAGTAACTGAAGTGTGACATGGAGATGCGAAATCAACAATTCTGCTTTTGCTTTATACTATAACAACTAAAACTATTAAGTCGAAAAATGGAACATATGAATTAAACCATTTGATTTTCAGAGATACAGAATTTTTGCACATATATAGTAAAATGTGCCTGGAACTCAGATTAACGAATTTTGAACAGTTGGGATCAAAATAATATTATTATTTCTGATATTTAAACGGTCGATTAAAATTCTTTATTGAAAAAAATATTAATCTGCACAAATACAGTTACTGGTGCGACTGGAATATGCTATTCACCTTCACACGAATTCAACTGTGGTCAGTGCTGCAGTGAACACAACTATTTTCTTTCAAAAGCCAAAGCTAAGAACCTATAAATTTGAATGTATATACTGATCTTCAAGGGTGTGCGAAAACAACTATTCCATGTACTCCCTGGCGTCAAACGGGACACAAATCCGCCGGTTTCAGTTATATTTCAATAATGCATTTGATTTGAATAAACCATGAGCAAAATAATCTACTCACAGTTGGAACCAAAATAATATAATCCTCTCTGATAAAGTGTCGATAAAGGGCTAAATGGGGTGCTGGCTAGGATACATTCGCACATTACAATTTCCAGTTTGTGTTTAGTGCAGTCGCGATAGAAATATTTTCATACCGTTTGAGTTTTTGAGTACATGTGGTATTATTTTGTGAATATTAAAACAATTTTTTATGAGCGACGCATTACCAAACACGCAAAGCTATTTGGGAACCAAAGATTTTAAATACTTATGCATATCTTTTACGCTGTGGTACAAGGAGATGAGATAGACCCATGGTTCATTATACCGATCGACTTAGAAACACTTTCTGTGTCGATTCAGCTATGTCCGTCTGTCTATTATACATATATGTTCCTCACGATTTGGTATCAAAGCGCTATAGAAGTCGTGTTTTATACCCGATCATTACGAAATTTAACAGAAAGTGGATGCGTATAACATGAATAAACACTGTCAAATTTGGGGAAAATCGGTTCAGATTTAGGTATGGCCCTCATATATATGTTACCCCCGAGTTGTTATGTAAGTGCTGTAGAAACTGTATTTCGTATCCGATCAGTACGAAGTACGGCAGAGAGAGGTTTCTTTCAACAAAAATTAATGGTCATGGAAATGTCTATAAAATTCTGGAAGCTGACGAGAAACACAACAAAACTGTGTAGTCAGTTTTTATTTTCTGGTCCAGTTTGCGTTTTAGAGGCAATGACATTTTTTAAGGACACAATTATTAAATTTTTTTGTAATTTTTCTGAAATTCCCGAAAGGCCGATATGTATGTCAAATGAAAGGGCACATTTTCGGCTATCTTAATACTATTTTTGTTTTTAGAAAGTGGAACTAAAAAGTTGCAAAAACGGCCTTGCACATTTTAGTCGTTCATTATCCTTTAAGATCCACGGTAGAAAAATACGAAAAAAACATATTCTGCACTTGTGCAACTTGTAAGTTCCACTTTCTAAAAACAGAAATAGTATTAAGATAGCCCAAAATGTGCCCTTTTATTTGACACCCATATTGTCATACTAGGAATTTTTAGAAAAATTTAAAAAAAAAAATTGTATACAGTTTTGTTTTTTTTTGTATACAGTTTTTTTGTTTTTGTTTTGTTTTGTTTCATGGCAGCTTTCAGAATTATGTAGAAATTTTCATGACCAAAAATTGTTGTCGCACGGTGTTATACTCGTTATTAAAAATATATTTCATAAAAAATAATTTCAAACTTGCAAATATCATATTATAACCATTACTGAATTTTGGGAAAATCAATTATTAATGTCGACTTGAATTATCGATATCTAAAATATATATATTGCTTAATAATATTTAAAAATTAAATCTTTAATTACATGCATTAATTCTGCAGTGACCTCCTTTACATATATTTATTCATATTAGAGTGTAGCTATACTTACATTTCATTTCCGATTCATGTTCTCTTAATATCTGATAGTTTTGCAAAACAAGAATATAAATTTATTTAATCTTTCAATTACTTCTACGTCTGTCCATAAATTGTTAAATAATTCCATAGAATCCAGAATGGTCGAGATTTGAAATAGATCTGTTAAGGACACATTCAAGGTAAAACCATAAAAGTGACCGAAGGACTGAATGAATGCATGAACTAAATGCTGTCCTGCTGATGTCCGGCTAACCGAGACGAAGCTACAAATATAGATGTATACACATTCTAGTATACAATAAACATGATGGCAATGAAATTAGGGTGGAACTTATTTGAAAAATATTAGATCTTTACTTTCCCAACTGAGTATGAAATTGAATTTACTGTCTTAACCAGTCAACCGATTGGTACGATATGATTGGTATCACTAAATTAGTTTTCTATCATATTGGAAGTTTTGTTTTTTTATTTTATTAAAAATAACTAGGGCAGAAAAAAGTGAACATTTTAAATTTCAAGTGCTGATATCTCGGGAACTGTGCAAGATAAAAATGTGTAATTATTTTGTAGGCCTTGAGTAGTAGAATCTACTAAAGCTTGTATTTCAAATGACTTCAAAAACGGTCAAGATGCGCACATCCAAAAAAAATGTGCATATATATGTTGGCCATTGTAGATCCCTGTACATCAAACCACATATGTTTTAGAAAGCCCGAAATTAGAAAGTAAGTTCGTCAAAAAGCTTTTTAACCCCCATTAACACAAAACAAAATAACCGAGCGTTAGGGCTAACGATAGTTAAATTGTATGGAATTTGACAGCTATAACCGTTAGTTAGCTCTTAAACCTAGTTTATTTATTTATTGTTAATGGCCCTAAGTTGCACACCAATCGGTTAAAATGTTTAGAAATGATAGATTTATGTTTGGAGTATATTTTATTAAATAAAACCCAGGACTAAGAAAGACCAAAGATAGCGGGATTTACATATATAATTCTTCTTTCTTACATTTAAGTTCTTACCTAATAATCGTATAGAATATAAGCAAAGATGTATGGCAGAAGGTTATAATGTACGTACTATACATTATTTGTAGTCGATTAATTTTTAATATGATTTGAACAATGTGGCCACCGCGGTCTGCGCATCTGGAATACTTGCCACATCATTTGCTGTCGTATTTCGCCAATAACTTGGCAAATGTTTATTTCTAGGTGTTTAATTGTCTCTGATTTATCGGCATAAACGAGCGGCGTTATATAACCCCAAAGAAATAATTGAATTGAGGTTTAAATCACACGGTCTTCTTGGCCAATTAACAGGACCATTGCGTGAAATTATCGATCATCAAAATTTTCTTTCAGTAAATTAATTGTAGACTGGGCTGTATATCATGTGGCTCCGACCTGAACCACATGTCATTCTGCCCATTATCGTTTTAGAAGAGATATTGACCAAAGCGCACCAAACAGTAATTTTCTATGGATGTAGTGTTGTTTGGGAAAAAGCTTGTGGATTACACAGTGCGACAGTCAAAAAACCGCTATACTATTTTCTTGTAGTTCTTGGCGAGTAAAACAATGTTTGTTCTGTGAAATTTGCCGGACACCCCTAAAAACCGGTTAGGGGTAATAAGCCGATTTTCTTGCCTTATTGCACTTAAGCCCCTATAACTTTGTTAACCCCCCGTCAAACCACCGAACGAACACATACGTTTTCATGCATTTGTATGGCAAAAAGGGTACCGTAATTTTGAATTTCTAAGTATGTTAGTATATTATATTGGTCTTTAGACTAAATGTAAAAAAAAAATTATTTTTTATTATTATTTTTTTTATTCATTTTGTGGAATGCATGAAAAACAGGTAGTTTAATCATCTTTAGAATGTTGTTGGCACACATGATTAGTGCATTTGTGTCTTCCTACACAGCTTTTCGTGTTGCGTGAAACAAATTCTGCAATCTTTTCTGGAACTCAGTGTATTAGGGCCGCTTTGTGGTTAGGTAGCATGTTGCTGGGAATATTCAACGGCCTTCCAAAGAAAGATTCAATGGCCAAACGGGTTGAATGTTGTCCCAAATTATGGTTGTTTTTCATGCGATTTTCAGTATTAGCATGCACCAATTGTTTACTCAGCGTGTTCAAGAACAATCGTCGCTTCTCTTTTCAGGTTCCTTCTATATTTTCATTGCATATGATGTAAGCGGCTAATCCCATGACGTCTATCATGTTGCTAATGACCAACGTCTGGTTGACTGTTTTGTGGAGTAATGCGTTACCATTTGGTCCATTGTATCAACGCCGGCCTTTGTTGAATTGTAAAATAATATAGCTTCCGGCTTTTTTGCTAAGCCTTCAACTTTATTGGTGCAGTGCACAGTGGATAGTAGATTTACTGATTTGTTCTTCTTTGGAAAGTAGCTGCACAGTGATATAAGGTTATCATAGAAGACAGATGAAAGCGCAGACCGCTTGCTGCCTTTTTCTTTGGGAAGACACCTTTTGTTGGATCTAATGGTGCCGACGTATGCTAGTCCAATCGTCGAAAGACGTTTAGCTGCTTCCAATGTTGTAAAGAAGTTATCAGCAATAATAGTTCTGCCGCTGTTTGTGTATCGATTGTCCAAACTTATGAGCACATTTTCGCCTTGGTTTGTCTCTCGTTGTTCTCCCAACGGATATTTGGTTTTCGCATCGCATGCCCACCATACTTTTATGACATACTTTGCGGGCTTTGATGGGATGTATTGCGTGAACTTTTTGCGTCCACGGTATGGAAATAGCTGCTCATCGATGGTTACACTTTCGTATGGTTCAAAATTACTGGCAAGATTGTTATTCAAGAATTTCCATATGTCCATCAAAGTAACAAATCGTCTACATATATGACAAGGCTGCACGGAATATTGGAAGTGCATCAGTTTGCCACATCAATCTTGAGAGCTGCATGGTATTATGACTGACACCAAAAGCCAATAGCATCCCAATAAAAGCGTCAAGCTCAACACTTGTCATACATATCAACCCATACTCGTGGTGTGCAGTTTGCAGGTTCTGCGTTCCATTTGCGTGTAACTTTTTCTCCATATACTCGTAGATTTGTTTGTCTTACGATGATGAACGTAATATTCGGTGAAAAGCTTGAACACCTCAAGCGGAGTGGTCAGGTTTGTTTTTGGTCCACCTCCGAAACGCATGATGTTATTCTGGCGGAATCTCAATGTAGCGTGTTCAGCTGTACTGCACTTACCATCTTTTTCCAAGCAAAAAACGTCAGCATTCAATAAATAATAAACTAACTGAACTCAAAACCAAAATCACAAACGAAAGAAAGAAATAAGAGAAAAATTAACACAGAAACTACCTGGAAGTAAACATCTTCATTGAATTCACAGAAAAACACCCAAAAATGTGTATAATAAAAATTTATTTCATACAAATTGTATAGGGGTCTGGCCAGGCATATGGAAAAAAACCTCACAAGGGTGTTGTAAAGTCAGCTCAATTTTTTGTTTTGTAGCCCTTTGAATTTGGCTATTTTTAATCAAATTTCCTGACATTCATGTATTCGAACGGTCACAGTAATCGAAAGTTGGCTAGATTGACGGCAAAAACGGCTAATGAGGTTTTGTTCAGAATAATGCCCTATACTCAACTATGAAGAGATCAAAATCTAATTTGTTTCCTTTCAATTCCCAAAAATTTTATCATTTGTAAGTCGTACGCGATATTATATCGAGAATTTTTTTGTAATCGATAAATTCGACTTACACCGCCAAATGTGTACAACAATATTACAGCGAATTTAATAAGAATAATATATTTGCATTTTATGATCTCTGAGGAATAGATTGGTGTCAGCGTTACCGCGAAGAAGCAAACCACGACTAATTGTTTTGTCTCTCACAAACGAAGTAAACACAAACAAACTCAGATAATAACATATTTTCGAGACAAGTGTGCCAACATAAAAAAAACGCTAATCGAATGCACGTAGCTCGAGAAATTTTAAAATTCACCTTTTCTATTGAAAAGACCTCTATATAAAAAAATGTAATGCTCACTTACCTTTGTGATTTGTAAATTCCATACACCATGGTAACATACAATATGTTTTTACATCGCAAAAAATTTACCTTCTGAGACACTTTTTTTGGAAAACTTTAGATTGCTTTTACTTGAAAGTAATTCCTATATAGTCATTTCCTAATAACTTCCTTGATATTGATCTTAGAAATACACTGTCCAACAGCATTTTTGGAACAGAATAGCGACCGTATAATTCTGAAAGGACATGTTGAGTAGATCATTTTTGTGGAATAAACTTATGGTCCAGCTGGTCTGAGTTTTTTTTACAGTGGGTCAAAGTTTTAATTTTTTGGTCGAAGGTAGCATTATACTAAATGAAAACCAGTAAGGAAAGGCAGAAAGTCGGGCGGGGCCGACTATATAATACCCTACACCTCCCTAACAATGCGATAAGGGTCATTGCCATAATAATTTGGAATAATTGGTAAATGGGTAAAAACATATTATCTAATTCTGAAACGATAATCGCTAAATTAAGCAATATTCGTTCCTAAATTGGGAAACATCTTTCTGGAAAATTTTAATGATCGGAAGTAAAATACAATTTCTACAGCGGTTTGATACCAAATCAGGAGGAACAATCAATATAAATCTGAACCGATCTTCCCTGAATACTCATTCATGTAAAAAGACCTCCTTCTGTCGAATTTCGTACTGATCGCATATAAAATACAGTCTCTACAGCGCCTACATGTCAAATCGGGGGTAACGTATATATGGGGGCTATATCTAAATCTGAACCGATTTCTTCCAAATTTAACAGTGTTCATTCATATAATAAGAAACCTCTTTCTACCGAATTTCATACTGATCGGATATAAAATAACATTTTTACAGCGCTTACAAGTCAAATCGGGGGTAACGTATATATGGGGGCTATATCTGAATCTGAACCGATTTTCTCCGAATTTAGCAGTATTACTTCATGTAATAAGAAACCTCTCTTTGTCGAATTTCGCACTGATCGGATATAAAATAACATTTTTACAGCGCTTATATGTCAAATCGGGGGTAATTTATATATGGGGGCTATATCTAAATCTGGACCGATTTCTTCCAAATTTAACAGAGTTCATTCATGTAATAAGAAACCTTTTCCTGCCGAATTTCATACTGATCGGATATAAAATAAAGTTTTTACAGCGCTTACATGTCAAATCGGGGCTAACATATTTATGGGGGCTATATCTAAATCTGAACCGATTTTAACCAAATTCATTAGGGATCGTCCTTGGGCCAAAAAAAAAGATATGTGTAAACATGCACAGACGGACAGACAGACAGACGGACAGACAGACAGACGGACAGACAGACAGACAGACAGACAGACAGACAGACAGACAGACAGACAGACAGACGGACGGACGGACAGACAGACGGACAGACAGACAGACAGACGGACCACAGTGTGGTGTAGGGTATAAAAATGATGTAAGTTAATGTCTGAGAGATTTCTCATTGTCAGAGTTACACAGTGGAATTTTATGAGGATCATTTTTGAGGAAGATTTTAACCCTCTAGCTCCCCTCTTAATGGTTGGTGTTGAATTTCAAAGCCGGTTTCTTTCAAAATATTCTTCTTCAATCAGAAGGAACTCTTTGATCTTCAGCTCAACTCCATAGTGAGAAAAAACCATTAACAATGTTTGTATTATTTATAAAAATATTTTCTTTTTATATTTGTAGAAAATTTAATTATTTCCTATCAATAGCTTAGACAAACACAACAATAAAAATTAATTTCGTCACAAAAGTTGGGTCCAAGCAGAATGATTTAAATACGCGCAATGAATACTAACAAATTGCATAATATCACAAATAATACAAAGATCAAATCTTTCAAATATAATACTTACGTTAATATTTTTGTTAGAATTAGTCACTCTTCTATGACACAAATCGTCCTAAAAGACCCACTCCAAAATTTTTTACTAAAAAATTAAAAAAAAAAATAATTATAATAACAAATTTCCATATTATTAGTAACAAATTTCCATAGTGTTAGAAACAATTTATCAGTGCAACACAATACAGCAAAAAAAAAATACTACGCACAAGAAATAGAAGTTTCGAATAAATGTAGACAATGACGTCGACGACAGAATATCACATACACACACACATTTATGTATACATAAAATAGTATGCAATTCCCGCCATTTTGTATGCCATCCTTGAGTTGGTTGTTACTATGAATAAATGTTAAATATTTTTAAATAAAATCACATTTTTGTATTCACGTAGGTATTACTTACATCTTTATCACAATTTAATTTTAACACAATCACGACGCGCACTGTCTCAAACACAATATTTCGTTTATATCCTTATAGACTCAAACATTATGAAAAAACCCTGATGCTCAGAAAAAGAGTATACTTAACTCTGAGATAGGGAGAGTATAAATATCTCTCATATAGAGTCAATATAAGAACTACCATTAAGGAAAGATACAACGTCACCGAATATACAGGGTGGAGCGCGATATTTGCTTATTTGGGAATGAAATTAAAATGTTATCAACTTTAGAAAAATTTATTCCATTTTTTGATTATATTGATCAGTAAGCGAATTTTTATGTTACATGGTTTTAAATAGTGTATCCGGCAATGTCGACCTTCGCTATCCACACACTGCTGCATACGTTTTCTGAAGTTTTGATGAACTCTAACAAGCAAGTCGACTGGTATTCTGCCACTTTCAGCCTCAATATTTTTATTTAGGTCTTCCAAGGTGTTGGGACGGTTGATATACACCTTCGCATGGAAAAAATCGTATGGGGCAAAGTCTGGTGAGCGTGCCGGCCAGTTCGCATTACCCCGAGTGATTCACATCACCCCGATCGTGTGCGCATTTGAAAAATACGCTTCAACACAAAATGACCTCTTCTCAGGTGTCCAATGCATGATGGCAACTCAAAGGCAGACGAATATAAATCCCCCGTCAGCCGCTATAAGCCACGCACACTCTCCACTCTCTTCGACCAACAGTGCCGACACAGCCTGCAGTGCAAAAAAGCAAAAACCGGCGCTCTACCCTGTATAATACCTAACATCTAAAATGCAAATGCAAACGCGATAATAATTTGGAATAATTGGTTGCGTTTTAGTTAACATAGTACTTACACGCAAAGAAAAGAACTCGCTTCTGTGAAACGAAGTGTTACACAACTACAATTGTCGTTTGCAGGAACTGAAATTTCGTTTGTTGTGACAGAAACTTATTTTGCGAAAACATTTTTTGTTCAGACCAAAAGAAATGTCAGTTCTCGTAAACATCCCTTATTCCAAGGAGTAATTGAGGATGACCCTTTAGTTCTATAGAAGCTGTATTTTACATCCAATCGTTTTGAAATTTAGTATGGTAGAGTTTCTTGATCCATGAACCAACATTGCCGAATTTGAAGAAAATCGTCCGATTTGACCCTTTAGTCCTAAAGATGGACTAACATTGCCGAATTTAAAGGAAATCGGTTAAGATTTAGCTATAGCTCCCATATATATGTTTCATCCGATTTGGCTCTTTAGTACTGTAGAAGCTGTATTTTACATCCAATCGTTTTTATATCCTACACCACACTGTGGTACAGGGTATTATGTTTCATTTGTTGTATTTGTTTCATGGCAGATGTTTGTAACACTTGAAAATACTATAGCTAGACCCACCTTAAAGTATACCGATCGACTCAGATTTAACAAAATTTATATTTCAGAGTTATTCAATATTACGAGAGTGCACGGAGGAAAATCGTCATTTTTGATATGTTTGAATTGAAAGAAAAAATACTTGGAAACGATTTTTTTAAATATTATATATTTGTTAACAAATAAATTTTATTTGAAACTCAAGACATTTTGTTTGAAACGCATATTAATATATTAAAACATACTTTATTTGCAAACTGAATTTCACAAATTAAACATGTGTTTACACACAAACACAGTTATTGTTTAAGAAGGTTTTCAAATATACTTTATTTAAAAAGATTTTTAAAACTATGCTGACTTATTCCAATATTAGTTAGTTTTTCCTAGTTGTCGTGTTAAACTTAATAGCTAAAAATGATTTTTAATTTATAAATATTCCAACTCATCACTTTTTGTCGACCCAACCATCAGTTTACATTTACGAAAGATTATTCGATTTAGGTTTTAATTAAATTTTACAAACATATACAATTATAATTAAATGCTCTTTACATTTATTAAAAATGAATTTATAAAAAAATGTTCTTTGAACATCTGAGAAACAGAAATCTTGTTATTAAGTTAAGGCGTTGATACGTTGTAAAAATAAATAATTACAAATTAATCTTTGTTTCGGAAATACTAGTTCCAAATAAAAAAATAGTTGAATGGGAGCATATTTTTGTTTAGAACAATATCCTCCCAGACATATAATATTTGTGTATGTCAAATATTATATATTTGGAGTGTACCCTAAACATATGTATATTTCAAGCCGAATATGTTTGGGACAATATACTACAGAAGCAATTTTTTTTCAGCGTGTGGTGTAGGGTATTATATAGTCGGCCCCGCCCGACTTTAGCCTTTCCTTACTGGTTTAATTTTTATTTATTCCCACTCGTCCATTATAAAAGAATTTTACGAACATTTAAAATTTCTGAAAAAATTAACGTTGAGTTACAGGAAAGCATTAACTTTTCTTAAAATTAAAACAAAGATTTGTTTAGAACAACATCTTTCCAAATATATAATATTTGTATGTGCCAAATATAATAATTTTTCGAGTATTCCCTAAATATTTATATATTTCAAGCAGAATATGTTTAGGGCAATATACTACAAAAGCAGCGTGTGTACTTATACATAATCTAAACAGATTTTCACCAACTTCGATGAAACAACTAATTTCTGCCAAATTATATTAAGATCGGACGTAAAATGTAGTTTCAATGGCGCTTAAATAAATAGGCAGGAACATATACTTACAAGGAGGAAAATCGTCATTTTGACATGTTTGAATTGAAAGAAAATATACTTGGAAACGATTTTTTTAAATATTATATATTTGTTAACAAATAAATTTTATTTGAAAATCAAGAAATTTTGTTTGCAACGCATATGTTAAAATATTACAACATAATTTATTTGCAAACTGAATTTCACAAATAAAATATGTGTTTACACACAAACAAAGTTATTGTTTAAGAAGTTTTCCAAATATATTTTATATATAAAGTTTTTTAGAACTTTGCTGACTTATTCGAATTTTAGTTAGTTCTTCCTAGTTTTCGTGATAAACGTTATAGCTAAAAATGTCTTAAATTATAAATATTCACTTTTTGTCTATCCATCAATGTAATTTATATTTAAGAAAGATTATTCGATTTAAGTTTTAATTACATTTTACAAACATATAAAATTTATAAAAAAAAATTGCTCTTTGAACATCTAAACAGAAAACTTGTCTTTAAGTTAAGGCATTGATACATTGCCAAAATAAATAAATACAAATTAATCTTTGTTTCAGAAATACTAGTTCCAAATAAAAACCAGTAAGGAAAGGCAGAAAGTCGGGCGGGGCCGACTATATAATACCCTACACCTCCCTAACAATGCGATAAGGGTCACTGCGATAAGAATTTTGAATAATTGGTAAATGGGTAGGAACATATTATCTAATTCTGAACCGATAATCGCAAAATTAAGCAATATTCGTTCCTAAATTGAGAAACATCTTTCTGGAAAATTTTAATGATCGGAAGTAAAGTACAACTTTTATAGCGATTTGATACCAAATCAGGAGGAACATAAATATGGAGGTTATATATAAATCTGAACCGATTTTCCCTGAATACTCATTCATGTAAAAAGACCTCTTTCTGTCGAATTTCATACTGAGCGGATATAAAATACAGTCTCTACAGCGCCTACACGTCAAATCGGGGGTAACGTATATATATGGGCTATATCTAAATCTGAACCGATTTCTTCCAAATGGACATGGCTAAATCGACTCAAAAACTGATTCTATGACGAAATAGAACCATATAATAAAGTATGGTTCTATTTCTTCTCTTTTCGGGCGTTACAAACAAATGCACAAAGTCATAATACCCTGTACCACAGTGTGGTATAGGGTATAAAAATATTAGAACGGGAGCATATTTTTGTTTAGAGCAATATCCTCCCAAACATATAATATTTGTGTGCGTCGAATATGTTTGGGACAGAAGCGTTTTTTTCAGCTTGTATATATTTGGCTATATCCAAATCTGAACCGATTCCCCCAAATTAAGCAGTATTCGGTCCTAAATTAAGTAACCCATTTTGTTATGATCGGAATTAAAATAAAACTTCAATTGCGATTTGATACAAAGTCGGGAGGAACATATATATAGGGGCTATATCCAAATCTGAACCGATCTTCCATGAATATTGCAGTAGTCATTCATGTAATAAGAAACCACTTTCTGCCGAATTTCGTACAAATCGGATATAAAATACAGTTTACACAGCGATTACATGTCATATCGGGGTTAACATATATATGCGGGCTATATATAAATCTGAAATGATTTGCCCCAAATTTGGCAGTGTTCATTCATGTAGTAAGAAACCTCTTTATGCAGAATTTCGTACTGATCGGATATACGGTTTCTACGACGCATTCATATCAAATCGGGGGTATATTGGGGCTGTATTTAAATCTTAAACGATTTTTCGCAAATTATCAAGAGACTTATCTCCGTCAAATGTTATATAGATCGGTTAAAAAATGTTGCTACGCCAAATGGGAGGTACATATATGTATATGGAACTTATATTTAAATCTGAGCCGATTTCAACCAAATTCAAAGCGATTGTCCTTGTGCCAAAAAAAAGTATGTTCAAAGTTTCGTTGAAATAGGACCTGTACTTTGATTGCAATAATACATGCACAGACAGACGGACGGACAGACGGACATTGCTAGATCAACTCGTAATTCTGGTTCGCTCTGTATAAAAAAACGACGTGTCTATTTGTTACAACTAGTTGTTACAAACAAATGCACAAAGTTATAATATCCTGTACCACAATGTGGTGTAGGGTATAAAAATAATGCAAATGTCATAAAATTTACTTACAGAGCGGACTTTTTTAAAGTAAGCTCAACCTTAAATTTATTACTCAAATTTTGTTTACATTAATATTATTACTTGTCTACATCATTGTTTTAATGTAGAAAATCCGAAAAGGTATTGAAAAATTACATAAAATAATGAAGCTTGTCAGAAAAAACGATTTTTTGCATTGATTTAAAGGCGTACGTTTAAAAAAGGGATTGTACAAAACGTATGATTAGTGTGTCATTAAGTTAATTGCAAGAAACTTTAGATCAAGGAAAATTTCTTAAAAAAGATGTAAATTGTCATTAGTTTAATAAAAATTGTGATTGAATTAATTCGTGGTCACATACTAAATTTAAGAATGTGTCATGATTAATTTTGTTACCGTCTTTTTTTTCTGTGTTCGGCGCAAAATTGGTGTATTCGTCAAGCCACTTTCTGTACCCCCACAGAAATTGACAGATTCGTTGGGACATAACAGCAGCAAGCATCTAAAGGTCGGGTTAGGCAAACTTAACGGTAATTTAACTTAAGCGCCGCCGTAGCGTTGCCCGCTGGAGCAATTACCCAAAACTTGAAAAACGTGCTGTATCACTCAGACATTCACAACAAAAATAGCAACAAATTAATTTTATTTTATATTATTTATATTACATTCGCTAGTTATTTATCATTTTATTATTTATTTATCATTACTTTTCAAAAGTTTCGCATAAATTTAATCTTTTTTCATAAGTTTACTAATTTTGTTTACAAATGCACATAAATGTACCGTCCAAATAAGATTTCAGCAGATTCAGACGTCCGTTTACGTTTCGTTTCCGTTGGCTAATCGTTTAAACTGATTTCCATATGCCAGTTTGAATCAGCTGATTCGTTACGCTACAGGGGCGTTACGGTTACGTTTGCCTAACCCAGCCTTAAATGTTTTCATATTTTTTAATTTACT
Source organism: Eudasyphora cyanicolor (assembly GCA_963930755.1). NCBI lineage: Eukaryota > Metazoa > Arthropoda > Insecta > Diptera > Muscidae > Eudasyphora > Eudasyphora cyanicolor. Next base: position 61,163,346 of record OZ005736.1, on the reverse strand, counting down.
CGTACACGGAGGAAAAAACGGCCTCTGTAACATATTGTCCCAAATATATTTTGCAGGCAACATATATATGTTTGGAGCAGCTCCCAAACATATTATGTTTGGGGTAGCGGTAATGTTACCAAACATTTATATGATTGTATGCAAACATATATATGATTGTATGTAATCATATATATGATTGTATGCAAACATTTATATGATTGTATGTAATCATATATATGATTGTATCTCTTCTACTCTTCTCGCTCCTTCATGAAACTATAACGGTTCACAGCAACAAATAACCTAATGTAAATCGTCACTCACTACGTCAAATACAGAAATACAATAACAAAAAACAGTAATACACACTTTGCTTCTGAAAAGTAGTTCATGAGCTGCAGAATAGTTTTTGAGTTTTTTGAAAATTACTAAATTTTGAGTTGTGTCTCTTTAAAAGAATTTGTGCAATGTGCAGAGCAAGGCAAACATATTATGATTGTGTGCAAACATAATATGTTTGCCCACAAACATATATATGATTGTGCCCGTCCCAAACATATATATGATTGCATCCAAACATATTTTTAACATATTTGTTTCTCCGTGTAGAAAACATTTCTAATGGCTATAGAGTGACAAAGACTGAACGTTTTTTGTCAACGTTCTGACATCTCCTGCCCGAAATACCATTTAACGGAGTGGAATTTTCTTATTTGTCTTATTTATATACTCCACATATTTTAAGCGATCTTTATATAATAACCCATTCTCCGGTGGAAAAGAGATATCAGCAAATGTGTATTTGTGGAGATGGCCAAGACCAAAAGGACATCACTTATTTGTGGCCGCAGGATGTAATGCAATTAAATTCGAAATTGAGAAAAAGTATACATACCTAAAGAGGCTATGAAATAAACACAATCAATACTTCAGGATAATAGAATTAGTCCCAAGTAGTGTTGGTTGTTGGTCCTGTACACCGCTGCTAGAATTATTGCCAACCACCACTAACAACAACAAATCCTAATCAAGGTCTGTGAAGACACAGACCTTGATTAGGATTTCACACCCCTTTCATTGCAACCTCCTCCCGCAGTGACTGGTCGTCCGTCCTGTGTCCATCGAATTTGTCCTGGTGCTGCATCTAATGTTTACCATACATTCACATTTGTGGTGGGACCAGAAAAGGGAGTGGGTGGGAGGGAGATGGTGTCCCGAAGTACAATGACGATTATGGTTTTAGTTTTTGGCTTGTTGTCCATTGCAATCATTTACTTATACATTTTGTATTTGTGTGTTTCGCATACAAATCCATTGTCTATATTTAAAATTTATGGATTATGCGAGTGTACAAGCAAGTGTGTGTGTGATGTGTGGTGTCATTACATATGTATGCTTATATATCTATGTATACAATGGTTTATGTACTATTAGCCTTTGCTTAATATTTACTAATACTTACTATTAGACTAACATTATAAACAAACACAGACAAATTCAATTCATGTCCAATCCAGAGACCATCCACAGTACTGTGGTTTAAATTGCAAGTTTTGGTTGGAATAATTGCGAAATGAGATGACATTTTGCTGAACTTCAAAAGTAACTATATTGACAGTAGAAGCAGAAAGGAATAAATTATATGCCACAAAAAAGCTGCATTTGTTCAATTGAGCTAAGCTAGTCTAACTGCCTGACTGACGCGGCAGACGATAGCTCTCAAAATAGTGAATTGTATTTAGACCATAGAATAATATTATGAGGAATACAAATGCTAATAATGAAACTTTCACGTGGAAACAGAAATTAAGTAACTGTCGTTAATAATATTAGAATTTTTTTTTTTAAAGAAGCACCCTAACGAAGAAGACAAATAATAGATTTGAAGAAAATCTATTGATAAATGTAGAAATTATAGCACATTTGGTAGAAAGAAGAGAATTTCAACAAAATCCGGTCTTAAAACCCCCACTAATGTGAACAAGGGTATGTATCAGATACTGTGGGCCAAAGGTGTAACACATCGAAGGAGTGACCTAGGAAACCCAAGAATATTTAGCGGAAATCCGTTTTGGGTCATTTTAAGTCATTTAAGCAAAGCCCTTCAGACAGTCCGTTTGGCTTTCGGGAGGATTACCCGATTAACTTACTGGTCTTACAATTTGGTATGTGTCAATATTTATTCCCTACACCACACTGTGGTACAGGGTATTATAACTTTGAGCAGTTGTTTGTAACACCTAAAGAGATATGATATAGACCCATTGTATATTATACCGATCGATTGTCTGTCCATCTATGCATGTATTCTTGTAATCAAAGTACAGATCGCAATTATGGTCCGATCTAAACGAAATTTTGCACATATCTTTCTTTTGGCCCAAGGACAATCCCTGGTTTAAAATCGGTTCACATTTACATATAGCCCCTATAATGTGTACCCCCGATTTGGCATATATCGTCGCTTGGATGACCAACTGATGAAACCGACAATTTTTCAAAAATTGTGTTAAGACTACCATTGGAGATGTCTAGTCATATTACAACGTGTGTACAAATGTTGTGCTTATGTATTACCGTTATCTCGAAAAACGGTAAATCATTTCCCATTTTCAATCCCAACACACCTGCAAACATAAGAATTATATTTACCATATTTCACCCACCTAGCTCAAGTATCATACCTAGATCAAGTATTATAAGCGCCGTCTTGAGATGATCGATACTTTGGTATTTTTTAGTGCGAACCTTACTCCCTAAAATGCCCCAGGCGCGAAAGTCCAAAGGATTAAGATCCGGAGATCTTGGTGGCCATTGTGCGGTAGAAATGAAGCGAGGAACCTCCTTTTTAAGCCATTCTTGGTTGACGCGTGCTGAGTGCGATGGTGCTGAGTCCTGTTGGAATATCCATGGTCTGCGGCCGAAACGTTTGTCTGCCCAGGGCTTCAATACGAGCGGGGAGCGACCATCGGCCGTTACGGCGGCCCACACCATTACCATCGGCGGCGCTTGAGTTCTGTTGGCCAATCTAAGGTGTACATTTTCAGCTGACCTCTTTGGTCTAACTTTTTTGTGCATCGGTGAGCTCTTGCACTTTTTGGAACTTCAATGGCTTTAGTCCAAGCTCATTTTTAGTATGTGTTGTATCCGTTCTCGCGATATGAAACAAAAGATTTATTCACATTTAAATGCTGGAGGGCTCTAACGACAGCCACTTGTGTTTTTCCATCCAAATATAAAGCAATCACACTATCATGCTTGAATTCCGTCACGAATAACTTTTTTCTGAATGCAATAGATCAAAATGCTTTTGTAAGCTTGTAAACAATAAAATGAACTGTCACTGAAATAAATCTGTCAGCTATCAGACTAGCGGTTTAGAAATGAAAGCAACCTGAAGTTGGTTGCAATCAACCACACTGTATATTATTATTATGTAGATTCTAGCGTGATATAATTTTACGACGATTAATAATATAAGTATGTATATGTACATGATGGGGTTTCAGATCAATATTTAGTGGTGTCACAAACGGAGTGAGAAAATTAATATACCCCATCCTATGGTGTAGGGTATATATAATTTTACTAAGAGACGTAAGTGCTTTTTATCAATTTATATTGCATTTTTTCCAAAAATGTTGTTCATTACTGCACATATTTATTGTGTATATTGTATTGCATATACTAATGATTAATAAACAAATATTATTTGGATGCATACATCAGTGTAATTAATTATTTTCCGATTATTTATAGATGTATAATTAATGCGTGTTGCATTTTCGATTGAGAGATGGGTATCCTTTCGTTTCTTGGAGTGAAATTTTAAAGTCCCGATAATTGCAGAGTGCAGGTCGTAAATATAAAGCAATATCAACATATGGAGGTGTTAGGTCGACCGTACCACATCAATACCCTTGCAAATGTCAGACCCCATTTCAAGGAAGTGTTATATTCAGAGTAAGTGAAATTAGTTCCAGAAATGTTTGGGCTTTCCTTACCTATTTACCTCAAAATAAGGAAATAAAGGGTCCGCCATCTAACGTTTTTTTCAACTAGTGCTTATTTCGTGAATGATAACACTTAGCTCATGTCTGATTTGACAGATAATTAGTTTTATCCTTCCGCTGAACGAATATGGTTGTGTATACACTTGAACAACGCTGGGAGCGATCGTCTTACAGAAGATGCCGATTTTTCAGATGAAGCTCATTTTGATCTTGGCGGGTATGTAAACAAGCTAAATTGTCGCATTTGGGGCACAGAAAACCAGCACGCATACATTGAAAAGCCGATACACCCAAAACGAGTCACTGTTTGGTGCGGTTTTTGGTCCAGAGGCATAATTGGGCCATTTTTCTTCGAAAATGAGCCAGTGGCCGTTACAGTCAATGGCGATCGTTATCGGGCCATGTTGAACGAATTTTTGTTCACAAAAATTGAAGAGGAGGATATTGGCAACATTTGGTTTCAACAGGACGGCATTACCTGCGACACAGCCGAAGCTACACTCGACGTTTTGCGCGATGTTTTAAAAAAAAAAGTTATTTGGCGGACCCTTTATAACTACGAATATCGGTGACTATCATGAGCAAAACCAAGGATATTCAGCGCATATCCCAATCACATACACCTTGAAGAAAATATATGAAGTAGTCTCTTCGGAATTCTTCGATAAGCAACATTTTTTAGCCGATTTGTATAAAAATTTACAGAGAGAAGTCTCTTGATACACTTAGAGAAAATACTCAATTGGAGGCAAATCGGTTCAGATTTATATATAGCCCCAATATATACTAATGTCACCCCGATTTGACATGTAAGCGCTGTAGAAACTGTACTGTTTATATCCGCTCAGTAAATAAAGTTGGGGGATATCCACATACGAGTATATGCTCCTGCCTACATAGTATTTATGCGCTATTGAATATTAATTGTAATTGTATTAATAATTAACTATAAGCGTACTCGACAGTACATATGGGTAGTTCTTTTCCAATTATTACAGGTCAAAAATTAGATCTTTCTCAAATTCAAAGAAAATGTTGCCCTAGTATGTGGGAGGAATGACCCAAAATAGCTCTTGAGCGGCCGAACCAATTTTTAACAAGAGGCACTATGTCATTCACAATACATTCTCTTTCATAACAAAGACTAATAAGTAGAGATTCATTGAACCGATTTTCGACATTACATTAATAACTTTTATAACCATAACTTTTATTAAATTTTAGTTATTAAATTGTCTTAATTTTAGGTTTTTTTCATCTAATTGTAAATATCTTAAATCGCCATTTTTGCCTGAGATTGACATTCGTGCGCCATCGTTTGCCAGAAATTTATCGGCTCAGCCGATTGTTGAAATTTGATCAGCTAAGCGGATCAGCCATGCGCCGCCGCTAATTTTTGTCGGCATCATTGCCAGGATACGAGGGTATATGCCGTTTGCTACGGGCCAAAAGTGTAACACATCAAAGGAGTGATCTAAGACCCTAAGTATGTTCGGCGGATATGCGTTTTGGGTCATTTTAATTCGAATAAGAAATGTGCGTCCGTCTGTCTGTCTGCTGGCTGGTGCGCACGATAACTCTCGAAAGGAGTAACCGATTGACTTAAAATTTGCTATACGGTAATTTTTTTTCTATCTCTAAGTTCGATAGCTAAGTTCGAAGATGGGCCATATTGGCCCACTTCTTCTGGTACCTCCCACACATGGGTTAACTTTTAATTTGATTCTTTAATAACATCTATATTACTATTATTATTGATTCGTAAATACCATCTATACTACTTATTAGAATTTTCTGAAATTTTACGCATTGTATTATTTTATTAGTCGTTATCACCTCGAGAAAAATAGGCGAAGTTGCCACGCTCCTTTTGATACCTTCCACACAAATGGACTATTTTGCATCAAAATTGAACTACTTATAACTTTATACTAGTACATAAAAATACATACTTGAAATTTTGTACAGTATAATGTTTTTTGTAGCTCACATAGTCCGGTAAAAAATGGTCATTATTGTATAGCCCCTTTTGCTACCTCCCACACAAATTGACCGTTTTATACCAAAAGTAAAAGGCTTATAACTTTAATACCAGTGCATACAAATACCTGAAATTTTGTACAGTGTAATGCTGTTATAGTGCCTACAGTGCAGTGAAACGTGGGCGTTATTACCACGCCCCTTTTTGTACCTCCCACACAAAATGTTATGCAAAGTTAATATACCAGCGCACATAAACGCTTATAGTTCGGAACAGTGCAATGCATTTAATGAAAATACTGTTTACCGAAAAATAGGTGTATTTGCTAAACCCCTTTTGGTACCTCCCTGACCTTTTTATCACTTTGAATGTGTACAACGGTCAGGTTCGACACCATGGAATTGTCCAAATATGTATAAAATCGTTGCGTGACTGACTGATCGTCGCACAACCCAAACGGATGAAGCTAGAAGCATGCTTTTTGTGGGAGTGTGGGCTTTGGTACGTAGACGTGCAATAGGACAGGATTTTTTTGAAATTCGTACTATTAGCCGCACAATGAGGCAAAAAGGGATAAATATGGTACCACCGCCAAATCTAATTGAAATGAGCTAGAATCGTGAAAGTAGCGCTTATGAAGAGCACAGTGGGACATAAAGGGATAAATATGGTATCACCGTCAAATTTAACATATCACCGTCAAAAGGGTAGCTTTTGTAACATACTCGTAAACTAGAGATCGGAATTGATTTTTACAAATTCTAAAGTTGAGAGGCACAGTGGTGTATAACGGGTTAATTGTGGTGCATTGGGGAAAATGAATCAATATGGCAAGCTAGGAACTTAAACTTGAGATATAAAGATTTGTCATGCTTTTAGGAGCGCAGTGGGTCAAAAATATTAAATAGTGCATAGTTTGAAAAAATGGTACAGTGAAAAGCAGTAAGGAAAGACCGAAAGTCGACTATATAATACTCTACACCTCCATAACAATGCGATACGGGTCATTGCGATAATAATTTGTAATAATTGGTAAATGGCTAGGAACATATTATCCAATTCTGAATCGCTAAATTAAGCAATAAAGTACAACTTCTATAGCGCTTTGATACCAAATCAGGAGGACCATATATATGGAGGTTATATATATATATATCTGAACCGATTTTCCGTGAATACTCATTCATGTAAAAAGACCTCTTTCTGTGGAATTTCGTACTGATCGGATATAAAATACAGTCTCTACAGCGCTTACATGTCAAATCGGGGGTAACATACAGGGTTGCCCATATTCGACGGACCCATGTTTTTTTTGGGCCCATTCCAATCGACGAGACTTGTCCGCAGGCAACAATCTTTGCGTCAATTGAATTTTGTACGGGAACAAATGCAAATCAACGCGAATAATCCGTTGTAAAGTGGACCGAGCCATGCCCAACTGCTGAGAACGGCGTTTTTGGGATGTTCTTGGGGACCTCTCAACACTGGCTCGTACGGCAGCGATATTCTCGGCCGATCGCCTTGGTCGACTTTTATTTGGCCTCTTCGGATTAGAAAGAGCCTCACCAGTCGAAAATTTTTCGTATAAACGCTTAGCGGTGTTCTTAGAAGGCGCACTTCTCACATTTTTTAATATTTTAAAAGCACGTTGAGTTTTCACAATTGACTTCTTCTGTTGAATGTAAATTTCAACTATTTCGCGTGGCGTGTATTGTTCCATGGTAAAAATCTGCTTGGACTGACGCTTCAAACGCGGTATGTCATTAAGCGATCTGACATCTCTGTCAAAAGTTATGGCGTTGCCAGATGGGTCCGTCGAATATGGGAGACCCTGTATATATGGAGGCTATATCTAAATCTGAACCCATTTTCTCCGAATTTGGCAGTATTCCTTCGAGTAATAAGAAACCTCTTTCTGCCAAATATCATACTGATCGGATATAAAATACAGTTTTTACAGCGCTTACATGTCAAATCGGGGGTAACATATATACGGGGGCTATATCTAAATCTATCGGTATAATAAACGATGGGTCTATTTCTTCTCCTTTTGGGTGTTACAAAGAAATGCACAAAGTTATAACACCCTGTACCACAGTGTGGTGTAGGGTATAAAAATGTGGTTGAATATGGTACAGTGGGGAAAAAGGGTTAGGTATGGTACAGTGCGCAAAAATAGTTATATATGGTAAAGTGGAACAAAATGGGTTAAATATGGTACAGTGAGGCAAAAAGGGTTAACTATGATCAGTATGACAAAAATGGTTAACTATACAGTACAGTGCAATAATGTGTTAAATATTGTACGGTGGAGCAAACAGGTTTAAATATGGTACAGTGGGGAAAAAAGTGTTAAATATGCTACAGTGAGACAAAGGGTTGAATATGGGACAGGTTAAAGGGTAACCTATGGTACAGTGGGGGCATAAATAGTTAAATGTTACATTACAACAATTTTTTATTTTCAAAATGTATGCTTTTAGTATCATTGTGTTGCAAAAAGGTTAAAATAATGGTACAGTTAGGCAAGCAAAAATTGTTCAATATGTTACAGAGGGGCGAAAAGGTGTTACATATGGTTGAGTGGAGCAAAAAGGCTTAAATGTGGGACAGCGAAGCAAAAAGAGTTATGTATGGTACAGTGGCAAAATAGTTAATTATGGTAGGTGGTGCAGAAGTGAAAAAACAATGGAATTAATTGTTAAATATGGTACAGTGGAGCATGAAGTAATTTATTTAATGATTGTGGAAAAATAAATTAAATAATGGGGTACTGGCACAGATTTGGGGCACTGTGGGGCAAAAACGATTAAATGTTGTACAGTGGTGCAAAATTTAAAAAACGGAGCGAAAACTTAGGCTTTTTAAATTCGTACCTTTATAGACACGGTGGAACAAAAATGGTTTTATATTGTACCGGGGTGTGAATGTAGCTATTGGAACATAAACTAGGGGAAAGAAGCAAACATATGATCAAAAAGAGGGAAGGGATAATTACTGAACCATGATTTCAGGGTAACTTTTGGAATACAAACAAGAAATGAAACGGGGGTTTGTAATTTTGAAAGAAATAGGTATAACTATTTTATGGATGGGGGCTGCGAAGCGCACCGAGTTAGAGCTAGTATATGGTTAAATTGATAAATAATGACCCATATTATAAAAGTAAGAGAAATTGAAAAAAAAAAAATTCATATTTATACCCTAACCCACACTGTGGTACAGGGTATTATAAGTTTGTTTCACGGCAGATGTTTGTAACACCTGAAAATAACACAGCTAGACCCACCTTAAAGAATACCGATCGACTCAGAATCACTAGCTGAGTCGATTTAAGCATGTCCGTCCGTCCTTCCGTCTGTCCATCTAAAGTTGTTCGTCGACTACAGGTCGCAATTTCACTCCGATCGTTCTGAAATTTTGCAGTTTAGAGTACAGATTTAGATATAGCTCCCATATATATATTTCGTCCGATTTGGCCCTTTGGCTGACATAAAAAAGGGCCGAGCTGACAATCTTCTTCATCCTTGACAGCTCGGTTTTAATGGAAAGTAGTGACTTAACATGGTTGTAAAAAGCTAATTACCAGATTATTTATAAAATAGGGGTATATTCTATTACAATATACAGCGTTGTAAAAATTCAATTCATTAGAATATTGTTAGAATATTTCAAAATTGTTCATGTACAAATTCAGATAAGTGCTTACGTTCTAAATAATATGTATGATTTAAAAAAAAGAGAAGTATAAAGTGTCATAGACATACTGGCCGCCTTGGCCTAAAAGGCCAATGTAAATTACAACGTATTTTCTAAAAATTCCAGAACTGACATTGCTGCACGAATCAAACCGCGATTTGTGGTAGTTGGGATATTGTCGTCGGCTGGAGCTTGCACAATCCGAGGGCGATTCCTTTTCTGAGCCCTGATCGAGAAAGGCTCGGCATGAATAAAGGTGCGGGAACTTGCAACCTTTTATAAATATTTGATGTTTGCAATTAGAGGTAAATTGCATATAAAATAATCACAGGAAGTGAATAATATGATATATATTACTTCCAGGTATAATTTATTTCCTGCAGTTCGCCTTAACTCACTTCGGGTCTCCAATTCTCAGGAATTGAAGCCGAAACCTATTTGATATTTTCGAATGATTTTGAGGGAATTTTGGGACTCAATTAAAACACGTTTTTATGGTGTCTTTGTTTCCTTAGGGAATAATGTATATATTCTCAACTTCGTTGTTCTTTCTTCTTCGGGATATAAAGAATCATCAAACTCAAAGTTGAGAATATTTCATTGTTTAACAAATGATCGAGAGAAATGAGAAACAGAGAAGTTTCGGTTCACTTACATTTATGTAAATTTATTGGGAGGGATGACTTCTTAGTTGAACGGCTGATATAAAAAAGGGCCGAGCTGACAATCTTCTTCATCCTTGACAGCTCGGTTTTAATGGAAAGTAGTGACTTAACATGGTTGTAAAAAGCTAATTACCAGATTATTTATAAAATAGGGGTATATTCTATTACAATATACAGCGTTGTAAAAATTCAATTCATTAGAATATTGTTAGAATATTTCAAAATTGTTCATGTACAAATTCAGATAAGTGCTTACGTTCTAAATAATATGTATGATTTAAAAAAAAGAGAAGTATAAAGTGTCATAGACATACTGGCCGCCTTGGCCTAAAAGGCCAATGTAAATTACAACGTATTTTCTAAAAATTCCAGAACTGACATTGCTGCACGAATCAAACCGCGATTTGTGGTAGTTGGGATATTGTCGTCGGCTGGAGCTTGCACAATCCGAGGGCGATTCCTTTGTAGTCTTTTGGTCGGCTTCAATCGAACGTCCCTTTGAGGTTGACGAGGTGGTTTTGACCATTGTGGTTTTTTATGTTGAGTCGAACGATGTGATTCTTGACGTATTTGATGTTGAGGTGGTGGATTTGAATGGTTTCGTCTGGTATGTGTTGTTGGCTCATTTATGCGTTCAAATACCGACAGATGTAGCAGTGTATGATGTTTTTGGCCACACCGTTGACAAGTTTCGGATGATGAGCATTGTGAAGTGGTGTGCGACCGGGCTAAACAGTTCCGACAATAGCTCTTTTTTTGAACCACCACCCGCCTACTTTCGACACTCATATCCAAAAAGGCTTTACAATAACGCAGTGAGTGGAATCGATAACAGATTAAGCATTGGTGAATTCGAGGGTTTCTTGGTGCCCTGTGGAATAAGTAAAGATTAGTAGAGGAAAAGTGATAAATAAATAAAATATTGAAGGTGAATATTTCATATTCACACTGTCCATAAAATATTAAGGGATAGCGCAGCTTAGCTATTTTAAGAGTGACTTGGGGGATGAGTTAAGAGATCTATGACGCAAAAGAGAGAAAAAAAACGTGAATTTATAGCGACGGCTCCGAAGGAAGAAGACAGAGTTTCACAATTGCTCTGGTGACAACACCGTTTTGTGTTCTGATGTCTGCAACTCTCACTAGTCCGTCCGTTCCAGTATAAGTCTTGACGATACGTCCCAATCGCCACTCACATGGGGGTATGAGCTCATCTTTGATGACAACTAGTTGCCCGATTTTCATATCGTCCTGGGGATTTTGCCACTTGTACCTTTTCTGCATTTCTTTCAGGTACTCATCTTTCCATCGGCGAGCGAACTGATGTTGTATGTATTTTAGTTTTTCCCATCGATCTACTAATTTTAGGGAATCATCCGTGATTTCGGGATTGGCGACTAATGGGGCGCCGCGCAAAAAATGACCGGGTGTTAGTGCTAATAAATCATGCGGGTCTTCGGTCATGGGAGACAAAGGACGGGAATTTAAGACGGCTTCTATTCGCACTAACAGTGTCGTAAATTCTTCATATGTATATTTTTGATTTTGCGCTACTTTCCGGAAGTGCATTTTAAAAGATTTCACACCTGCCTCCCATAATCCTCCCATGTGAGGTGCGTTTGGGGGAATAAATCTCCATTCAAACCCGTGGGATGCATACCTATAAGCAATATCTTCAGAAACTGTATTAATAAATTTAGAATATTCTCTTCTTAACGTGCGCTCCGCACCCACGAAATTAGTGCCGTTGTCTGACATGATCTTTTGAGGCAAACCGCGACGTCCGACAAACCGTATGAAGGCAGCTTGGAAAGAGGATGACGATAGGTCAGAACAAAGCTCAAGGTGAAGAGCTTTTGTACTAAAACATACAAATAAACATACATAGCCTTTATGGTAGATGGCTTGGCGGAGAAGTGAAGTTTTAATGGAAAAAGGACCAGCGAAATCAAGGCCTGTTACGGAAAATGGTAGAGAGAATGAACATCGTTCTAATGGGAGTGCAGCCATTAATTGAGATTGGACCTTTTGTTTATAAATAATGCAAGTTTTACAATTGCGTATGCATTTCTTGATAGCAGATTTTAATCTCGGAACGTAATATTCTTCTCTGATTGCTCTTAGCATCAGAGTATTTTCAGCATGCATTAAGAGATCGTGAGTAAAAGATATAAAAAGTTTACAATATTTAGAGCCCACTGGCATAATTATTGGATGACTTTCATTGTATGAGAGTTTTGAATTTGAGATTCTGCCGTTCGCTCTAAGAACACCATTGTTGTCAAAAAAGGGATTGAGGGGGAACAAAGGACTTTTCTTGTTAACTTTGTTCGATGTTGTTAGAGATGATACTTCCTGATAATAGTAATTTTGTTGTGTGAGTGAGATTAAACGATTTTTTGTGCTAATAAATTCTGCATGGGTGATGCCTTTAGAATCTGTAGGCCGTGGAAAGTTTTGCTTTTTTGAAATCCTATTATAAAAACGGAATATATAAGAAATTACCCTAATTGCACGATCCCATTTTGAAAATATTTCTAATATATCCTCGGATTCAATGAATGTATGGAATACTGCAATTTTCTTCATTTCTGGAAGATTGTCGTGAACGGAGATGGACTTTGGCCATTCCTCGGGGGATAGTTGAAGCCAACTTGGTCCATGCCACCATAAAGTATTATCAGTGAGGTCATATGTAGTACAACCACGAGATCCGAGATCTGCGGGATTGTCGGCTGAGCGAACATGACGCCATGAAATGTTTCCAACATTTCGAATTATGATAGCTGTCCTGTTAGCAACGTATGTCTTCCAAGAATGAGGAGGTTTTTCCAACCATCCTAGAACTATGGAGGAATCGCACCAGAGAAAAAGATCATAGTTATTCATTGGCAGCGTTGCTGTAATTTGCTTAACTAAGCGGGAGAGAAGGACTGCACCACAAAGTTCTAGGCGGGGAAGACTAATCGGGTCAATAGGAGCGACTTTGCTTTTTGAGACGAGAAGATTAGAATGTACGGAATTATCATTTTGTGACCTTAGATATATAGTAGCGCAATATGCCTTTTCTGAGGCGTCACAAAATCCGTGAATTTGTATCGAACGCATTGGGGCGAAATAAGTCCAACGAGGGATTTTTATATTGGAAATCAGAGGAAGATTTTCGACGAAGTTATTCCATTTGACCAACGTGTTTGGTTTGACACATTCATCCCACTTTGTGCCTTCTAACCAGAGTTGTTGAAGCAATATTTTTGCTTGTATTATGATTGGAGAAATCCAACCAGCTGGGTCAAAGAGCTTGGACACGGAAGATAGAATTTGTCTTTTTGTAATAGAGTTTGTGGGAGAAATCGCCTGTACTTTGTAAGAGAAACTGTCACTTAAAGCATTCCATTGAATTCCTAGAGTTTTGGTTGAACTTGTCTCCTGAAATTTCAAGAATTCTGAATCTAAAACACAGTCTTTGGGTACAGAATCTAATATTTGAGAGCTGTTTGAAGTGATTTTCTTCAATGGGAAATGTGCAGATTTAAGAACCTTGATTACCTGGGACAATGACTCCAGGGCTGAGTTCAGTTCGTGAGCTCCCGATAAAATATCGTCAACATAAGTCTCATTTCGCAGAATGTGGGCAGCTTGGGGAAATGAATCTTCGGAGTCATGGGATAATTGATGCAAAGTCCTAATGGCTAGGTATGGTGCGCAATTCACACCAAACGTCACCGTTTTTAGCGCGAAGTCCTGAATTGGTTCATTAACTTCTTTGCGAAAGATTATTCTTTGAAACTGTATGTCATCTTTGTGTACCAAAATTTGGCGATACATTTTTTCAATATCTCCACTGAAGACATATTGATAGAGCCGCCAATTTAGGATTAATGTCATGAGATCGAGTTGCAATGTGGGGCCGACATGAAGAATGTCATTTAAGGAGTGTCCTGTATTTGTTCGCTTTGACGCGTTGAAAACTACCCTTACTTTTGTACTGCGGCTTTCTGGTTTAAGGACCGCATGGTGGGGTAGGTAAAATGAATTGAACGACATGTTCGAGTAGATTTCCTGAGAAGTAGTACGTTCCATGTGGCCGAGAGTGATATATTCGCGTAACACTTTGTAATACGTCTCCTCAAGGTCTGGTTTGTTTTTAAGGGATTGCTCCATTCTAACATATTGAATAAAAGCTGGCGTGCGAGAGGGGCCCAGAGGTATTTGCTGTGGAAAACCAGACTTGAAGGGAAGTCTCACAACATAACGTCCTTCGGAATTTCGAAATGTTGTTTTCTGGAAAAAGGATTCACAATATGCATCTTCTTCGGACACAGGGTGTTTAAAAGGGATTTCCTCCTGTTCCCAAAAACTTCGCAACTGACTGGCGATTGGGTCCACTTCAGTTTCGGAAGTCTCGATTGAGAACGATGTGACTGTTTGAGTTGGGATTGGGCCACTTATTACCCATCCGAAAATGGTAGCTTGTGCGACTAAGGTATCACAGACCTTCTTTACCCCATCAAGTAATAAGGTGGGAATAAGGTTGCTGCCTATTAATAAATCGACGTGACCTGGAAGGTGGAAGTTGGGATCTGCAAGAGTTAAATTTGTGAGATCTTGCAGGGAAATGTCCGTTTTTGGAATTGAAAAGTTTGGCAATAGTCGTGTAATTTTTGGCACTACTATGGCATTGACGCGCACTACTTTCTCATGTCTTTGGGAGTAAAGGCAAAATGAGCAGAGAGAGTTGGAATTTGCCACAATTTGGCCGCCTATACCTCGAATCTGGAAATGTTTTGGCTCCGTCGGGAGCATGAGTTGTTGTTGCAGTCTTTTTGATATAAAAGTTCTTTCTGAGCCCTGATCGAGAAAGGCTCGGGCATTGAAAAGATCGCCATTGTGGTCAATTTGGACAATTGCTGTGGGAAGCAAAGTATTCTCTTTAATGGGAATATTTTTACCGATTGCGAAATGGGAGGTGGTATCTGTTGTTTGTAGAGATGTCCCGGCTTGCTCTCCTACATTTTGGTCGTCGTTAGATGGTGAGCTAACTCTGGGAGACTGAGTTGTGTTAAAATGCAACATGCTATGATGGTTCCTTTGACAAGTTGAACATCGGAATTTGCTTTGGCAATCTTTTCTTAAATGGGAAGGCGAGAGACAGTTTAGACACATCTTATTGATGGAAACAAAGTTGTTTCTTTCTTTTGGGGTGCGTTTAAGGAATTCAGGGCAGTTTTTAAGAGAGTGATTCGAGTGACAGAGTTTGCAATTGTACCGGGGAACGCTTTCTGTATTGAAAGTGTTAAAATCCGGTTCACTTCTTCGTTTGGAATTTACCTTGGTACCCTGTATACTGTTCAGTCTCTCAACTACTTCGTAGCGATTTGAGAGGAATGCATTCATAGCTTCCCATGTGGGGATGTCCCTATGAGATTTTAGGGACTGTTCCCATAATGACAAAGTCTCATGGGGAAGTTTAGTAGAACAAATGTAGACAAGAATGGGGTCCCAATCGTTGGTTGGTATATTTTGTGCTTTTAGGGCAGCTAAGCAATCATTTATAGTTGACTGAATAATCTGAAGGGACTCGCTACTTTCAGAGACTATGGGCTTTAAGTTGAGGAGTGTCTTAAGTTGATTATCGACGAGAATTCGTTTGTTCTCGTATCTGGATTTTAGTGCTTCCCATGCTAGAGAGAAGTTTTCTCCACATAAGGAATAATTTTTAACTATAGCCGCTGCTTGGCCTTTCACTTTTAAGCGAAGATGGTACAGTTTTTGCACTGGGGATAACCTGGGATGATTGACATAGACAGCTGCGAACATGTCCCGAAACGAGGGCCATTCCTCGTATCCCCCATGGAATACATCTGTATCACAGGGTGGGACCTTGATACAGTTGAGAGTCGTGTATTCCATATTGGAAACCGTATCATTTCCCAAATTAGTGGAAGCGGGGACAACAAGTGTCTTCTGTAAGTCTAAGACTTAACCTTTCAAATTTTGAAAGGCTTTTGTGCATTCTGAATACTTTTTTATTGTGGAATCTTTGATTTCTATTTTGTCTGCATCTGGGGAGAGATGAAATGACTTATATGATTTCTGAACATTTCCCCATTTTTCATTCAAATCATACAGAATGACTTCCAGCATGGAGTCGCTGAGCTCCTCTGAGGGTATACGGTCAAACTCTGTACAATACATGATGAGAGCATCGGAATCAAAAAGGAATTCTTTATACATGATGAATAATGTTGGATTCAGTGATGATGAAACCAGGGAATAAAAAACTATGTATACTCGTAATTTAGTTAAGAGTTTCTGCGATTGTGGATATATGACGATTATAACTTGGGTTATAAATCGGTCTTTGTAAATCGTCTTCTCAAAGGCCTAGATTTCATTAACTATATTATTAAAGTACGTATTTATTTATTGTATTTATGTATTTAATTCTTTTGCGTGAATTTTATTATTAACAACTTGGGAATATTACAAAACTTAATATTTGGTTTTTGTAAAAATCTTATCTTTATTCGTAAATTGGTATTGAAACCTTCAGATTTGGCTGCGCCAATGTATTTTGTTGGTAGAATTATATTTGTAATTTTTAAATTTCAGATTTTGTGACACACGAAAAGCTAGGGGAAGAGTTTTATTTGTAGCCGAATTTTCTACTAAATACGGCTTTCATTTGCATAAAACAATTAATGGGTTATTTCCCTTGGTCATCGAATATATGTTACTTTAAGGTAATTTAAATACTGAAATAATTGCGATTGAGGGCTCGTTCTTGATGTGAGAAAAACTTTTGGTATTCTCGCTAATTCTTCTTGAATCCAATAGATTGTAGTACAAAAATATAAATATAGTTGGTTGTATTACATCTTCATCTAGAAAATAAACTAACCACAGTCAATTGGCTGTTGAAATCAAAACAAAACGAAAGTTTGAAGTTTTCCACAAGGGAAGGCAAATGAAGATCAATTCACAATAGGCCGTAGTATAGATTCATAATACTGTGGTTTTTGCTTTGGATATCATTTATTCTGCAGTGATTTGTTTTGATTTTGTTATTCTTTTTATATTCTTCTTATAACTACTATTCTTCCAGTTTGTTTTGTTTTTCGTACCTTTGTTTTGTTCATCTTTTCTATGGTTATAATTTCTATTTATTATAACCTTTGTTATTGTCTTCTGTTTCGTTGAGGGAGTACTAAATGATTAATTAGTCGACAGTCGTGTCTGGTAAACCAACATCGGAAGCGAGGAGACGAAAATATATCGTTGATAACACACAAAGATATTGATAATAAGACTTAATAATTCTGATAGTTTTATAAAAATATCACTTATTTCTGACAATACCTGTTATTGCTGCGGCACTCAGTTTTTGTGTATATGTTGATCAGTGATTTTTTTTCTGTTTTCATCTGGAGTTTCGTTTTCTATTCTTCTTTGTTGTGTCAGACTGCACTCACTGAACATACCCCGACGTTATTTTTTATTCCTCCTTGTTTTGTTTTTCAATTTGATATTTCGTTGAACTTTTGATGTTTCTTGAATGTTTTATATTCTCTTTTAAAACCACGTTCTTGTTCTTCGCAAAATTATTCTTTTCCTTTGATTTTATGATTTTAGTATCAACTTTTCATATGATTTACTATGCGTACTTATTGTTATTTTCTGTTGTTGGGGATTTAATTTTTTTTTTAAAGTTGGTCACAGAAGAATAGAGCAAGAGATTAAGATAAATATAAAACGAAATATATTGCAATAAAGTATTTATTTGGCGGAAAAGTACAACTAATTGAAAATAAATAAACACTTTGTCACGGTGATGATTAAACTGTTATAAGACAAATTATTTCAGAACATTTTGTATCTTAGTTACTGAGTCAGTAGATTTTGTAATTTTTTATTTTGGAATACTGCAAATTCGCACAAGAAAAGTAGTTTAACAATTGCGATATTCTCATGCGAGTTAACGGTTTTTACCGGTCTTTATGCCATCATTCGTATAGAATTTTGAGGCTTTATTTTACACTGCCTTCATATGACCATTTGAGGCGACTTGAGTTGATTTTGTTGTTCTTTTTTTTTTAACTTTTTTAACTAACACCGTCCCGTATAAACTGTTTTTATTATGCTTTTCTAACTTTGAGAGTAACCATTAATTGTTTTTTAGTAATTTCTATTCTTGCTTTTGAGACACAGAAAGCAATTTGTGTGGACTGGCGTGTTACGGAATGTAAATGTCATAGAAATGTCAGTATAATTGCTGTAACTACGCCTTTTCTTCCAGGGTTGCCAAAGTAGGCTCGAAGGACCATGAATAAAGGTGCGGGAACTTGCAACCTTTTATAAATATTTGATGTTTGCAATTAGAGGTAAATTGCATATAAAATAATCACAGGAAGTGAATAATATGATATATATTACTTCCAGGTATAATTTATTTCCTGCAGTTCGCCTTAACTCACTTCGGGTCTCCAATTCTCAGGAATTGAAGCCGAAACCTATTTGATATTTTCGAATGATTTTGAGGGAATTTTGGGACTCAATTAAAACACGTTTTTATGGTGTCTTTGTTTCCATAGGGAATAATGTATATATTCTCAACTTCGTTGTTCTTTCTTCTTCGGGATATAAAGAATCATCAAACTCAAAGTTGAGAATATTTCATTGTTTAACAAATGATCGAGAGAAATGAGAAACAGAGAAGTTTCGGTTCACTTACATTTATGTAAATTTATTGGGAGGGATGACTTCTTAGTTGAACGGCTGATATAAAAAAGGGCCGAGCTGACAATCTTCTTCATCCTTGACAGCTCGGTTTTAATGGAAAGTAGTGACTTAACATGGTTGTAAAAAGCTAATTACCAGATTATTTATAAAATAGGGGTATATTCTATTACAATATACAGCGTTGTAAAAATTCAATTCATTAGAATATTGTTAGAATATTTCAAAATTGTTCATGTACAAATTCAGATAAGTGCTTACGTTCTAAATAATATGTATGATTTAAAAAAAAGAGAAGTATAAAGTGTCATAGACAAGTCCTATAGAAGCTGTATTTTACATCCAATCCTTTTGAAATTTAGAATGGTAGAGTTTCTTGATCCATGAACCAACATAGCCGAATTTGAAGAAAATCGGTTAAGATTTTGCTATAGCTCCCATATATATGTTTCGTCCGATTTGGCCCTTTAGTCCTATAGAAGCTGTATTTTACATCCAATCGTTTTGAAATTCAGAATGGTAGAGTTTCTTGATCCATGAACCAACATTGCCGAATTTGAAGAAAACCGGTTAAGATTTAGCTATAGCTCCCATATATATGTTTCGTCCGATTTTGCTCATTAGTCCTGTAGAATCTGTATTTTACATCCAATCCTTTTGAAATTTAGAATTGTAGAAGAAAATCGGTTGAGATTTAGCTATAGCTCCCATATATATGTTTTGTCCGATTTGGCCCTTTAGTCCTATAAAAGCTGTATTTTACATGCAATCGTTTTGAAATTTTGAATGGTAGAGTTTCTTGATCAATGAACCAACATTGTTGAATTTGTAAAGATTTAGCTATAGCTCCCATATATATGTTTCATCCGATTTGGCTCTTTAGATCCAATCGTTTTTATACCCTACTCCACACTGTGGTACAGGGTATTATTTAAGTATAAAATGTCCCAAAAGTAAATTTATGTAAACAATTTATACATGAATTACAAAATTTATATATCAGAGTTATTCAATATTTCGAGAGTGGTGTAGGGTATTATATAGTCGGCCCCGACTTTAGCCCTTACTGGTTTTTATTTTGACAATTTTGTTTGGGAGGTACCAAAAGGGACGTGGCAATAACGCTAATTTGGAGGAATCGAAGAAATATGCCGTCAACTATTTGTGCAAAATGTTCCATTTGTATGGGAGGTGCTAAAAGGGGCGTTGTAATAATGCCAATTTTTCACGGGACTATAGGTACTGTAAAGGTATTAGTATAGGGTGATCCATTTCGAGGTTCCCTACAAAACACAGAAATTTCAAATTGAATGGGGAATGTTTATTATCATTTGAAAGAACATTCTTTGGCATTTATTTTTTGGAGATTATGTCTATCAAATGTTGGCCGCGGCTACGTCTCTGATGGTCCATCAGTTGAGTCCAATTTTCGATGACTCGACACGCGTGATGTTTTGCTTCAAGGCCTGAATCGTAGCGGGTTTGCCCGCATAAACTTTTGACTTTACATATCCCCACAGGGAAAAGTCTAACGGTGTGATATCACACGATCTTGGTGGCCAATCGACCGAAGAGTTCTCTCAATTAATCCATTGATTGATGCGATGTGTGGGAAGTTGCGCCGTCTTGTTGAAACCAAATGTCGCCGAGATCACGAGCTGCAATTTCAGGCATCAAATAGTCGGTTATCATGGCACGATAACGGTTGCCATTGACGGGTACATTCTCACGGTTTCATTTTTGAAGAAATATGGACCGATGATCCCGGTACGTCGGATCGGGAATCGGTCAATGGCAAAAAGATAGCTCTTAATGAGAGCTAAAATATTGCTCATGGGTGTCAAGGTCGTGGGTCGACTGGAAAGTGTTTTTTCGGATGGAACAAAAATGATAAGTCTTTCCATGATGAAATGCCAAACAATACTTAACAAAAATAACATGACAGCATGACACGACTCACGCGTGATCTGTCAAAAAAATTCTATTGAAAAAAGTGTCTCCACTTAGATCACCCTATATTTGTATGAACTGCCATTTTCGCAAGTTTGGAAACAAAAAAAAAATCCGATGGAGCTAAATCTGGCGAATGATATCTTTAATTCGTTGATTTTGACCATTGTAATAGTGGGTGTGTGAACGGCGGAATGAAATTGGGCCCAGGAAAATACACTCCAATATTTTTATGAAAATGGGCCCCAAAAAATAACATATCAAACAACAACAATTTTATTTGGGGCTTAATTTCATTTTTTGTCAGGTTTTTGGGGTTTACTTTCATTTCTTGTCTGCTGTTTGGGGCTTATTTTCATTTAATAATTTAGAAACAGGGTGCATTTGGGGTGCATTTTCTTGCGGTCCAACTTTCGGCCGCCTGTGTGAACTTGTGCAAAGCTTTGTCATCATGTGTGGAAGGAATATGGATAATATTGATTCAGATTTAGATATAGCCCCATATAAATGTACATTCCGATTTGGCATTTTTGAGCTATAAAAGCAACTTAAATTTTCGCATTACACCAGAAAATGTTATTCACAGCCATTCGGCAACATTTTTAAGACTACTTTAAAATCAAAGTAAAAATCATGAAAGCCAGCATTTTTGACTTGGTGGGTTTTCAGAAAAAACGCAAAACCCCAAGAGCTGCGTATATGGTTCTGTTGACGAACACTGTGCAACCAACTAGGAGTCGTGTACAAATGTGAATCCATAAATAAATATACGAGTCTGCTCACATTTGTCTGCATCTAACCGTAGGTAGATGTGTGTGTTTATATGTGGAAGCTGAAGCTCTCTCTCTCGATTGGACAGTCCATATTAAATATAGAATAAATGGCATTGTTTACATTTCTAGTTTTTTCGATTTTTCCTACATAACTACACATGAATGTGATGGTATGTGTGTTTTGTGATACTGGTATGTTTTTCCGGTTTAGAATAATATTCCTTCAAATACATACACAGACATGAACCCACAAACATACACTCACAAGCAGATAGCAGCTACACATCCTTCCTCAAGCCACAAATCCTGAATGAATGCCATGCAGCACTTGTTGTGTCCTGAGTTTTGTTTTCCAATAATTTGTTTGTTCTGTTTCGTTATTTTTTGTTGTTTGTAGTTATTTTTCTGATTGTTTAATTTCCTGAAATTACAGACAATTTTTCTGATGAATTATTACCCACAATCACAATGTGAAGTAATGCAATATTTCACAATGAAAATATTTATTCGGTTTGTTTGCCAGTAGCAAAATACAATCGATCAATGGTGTGTACTCGTTTGTATACATTTACTATTCATGTATTCCATGCATAATTGCGAATTGATGGCAAAGGTTGGAATGGTTGCATGTCGATGGTAATATTGGTGGTTAATCGATACTTCCACCAATAACAATATTCTAGTAATTAATGATGAACATTTTGTGAATATCACTGTCACGTAGAGACAGTGATAGCGTAAAGTTTTCAAGTGTTTGTATGTGCAGGAATCAAAGTTATAAGCCGTTAACTGTTTGTGCAAAATGGTCCATTTATATAGGAGAACTATAGGAACTGCAGAGACATTAACACTCCACAAAATTATAAGTATTTGTATGGGATGGAATAATAGGTATAAACAGCTTACCTTTTGTGCCAAATGGTCCATTTATATGGTAGGTCCCAAAAAAAACGTTACAATAATGCCTATATTTTACAGGACTATCTATATATATAAAAGAGAGTGTCTGTTTGTGGGTTTGTTTGTTCCGTATAGACGTCTAAACGGCTTGACCGATCATCTTAAAATTTTCACAGAATGTACATGTATTGGGGGTGCTGAAAATATGGTACTTGGATTTTCGATATATCAAGTGGGCGTGGACCCGCCCATATGGGTCAAATTTTGGTATTGAGAAAAATTTTTAGCTAGAGTGCTGAAATTTCGTGTGTATGCATTTAGTGTCAGATTATGTGAATTTTCAAAAAATGGGCGGAATCGGACCAATGTGCGTGGCCCCGCCCATATAAGCCAAATTTTGAAATTGAAATATTTTCCACAATTTATTAGCGAGATTTCTGTGGTTTAGTGTATATGTATCAGAGAACAATCTACGTGATTGGTCCAATGGGCGTGGCCCCGCCCACATAGACAAAAATTTTGAAATTGATATATCTTGCACAATTTGCTAGCTAGAGTGCTGTAATGTTATACATATGTATCTGGTGACCGTCCACGTGATTGGACAAAAATTGACGGGATCGTGGCCCCGCCCATATAAGCCAAATTTTGAAATTGATATATCTTGCACAATTTGCTAGCTAGAGTGCTGTAATGTTATACATATGTATCTGATGACAGTCCACGTGATTGGTCCAAAAATTGACGGGATCGGACCAATGAGCGTGGCACCGCCCATATAAGCCATATTTTACAAATATGATACCTTGCACAATTTGTTAGCGAGAGACCTGGAATTTTGTGTATATATATCCGTTGGCGATCTACGTGATTGGTCCAAAAATGGACGGGTTCGGACCAATAGGCGTGGCCCCGCCCACATAAGACAGCGAGAATGCTGTAATTTGGTGCATATGTATCTGGTGGTAGTCTACGTGATGGGTCCGAAAGTGGGCGGGATCGGACCAATGGGCGGGATCGGACCAATGGGCGTGGCTCCGCCCAAATTTTGAAATGGAGATATCTTCCACAATTTGTTAGCGAGAGTACTGCAATTTTGTGCATATGTATCTTGTGGCAGTCTACGGGACTGGACCAAAAGTGGGCAGAATCGGACAAATGGGCGTGGCCCCGCCCATGTAAGACAACATTTTAAAGATATCTTGCACAATTTTTTAGCAAGAGTGCTGTAATTTTGTTTACACGTATCTGGTAGCAGTCTACGTGTTTGGTCTAAAAAGGGCGCGATCGGAGCAATGGACGTGGCCCCGCCTATATAAGCCAAATATTGAAATCGAGATATCTTACACAATTTATTAGCGAGAGTTCTGCAATTTTGCGTATATGTATCTGGTAGCGGTCTACGTGACTGGTCCAAAAATGGCCGGAATCGGACCAATGCCCTTGACCCCGTCAATTTAAGCCAATTTTCTAAATTGTGATATATTGCAAAATTTGTTAGCGAGAGTGCTGAAATTTTGCCTATATATAAATGGTAGCAGTCTACGCGATTGGTCCAAAACTGGGCGGAATCGGACCAATGTGTGCGGCATCGCCCAAATTTTTAAAAAGAGATATATTGCTAAGTTTGTTAGCGAGAGTGCTGACATTTTTCGTACATATAACTGGTAGCAGTCTACGTAATTGGTCCAAAATTGAACGGGATCGGCCAATATTTTAAATTGATATATCTTGCACAATTTGTTAGAGAGAATGCTGTAATTTTGTGTTTGAGCGATTTGTTACAGAGATTGCTGTAATTTTGTGTACGTTTATTTGGTGCCAGTCTACGTGATTAGTCAGAAAATGGGCTGGATCGGAAATCTAAAGTCTGGGGCAACGAAGTGGACCGGGTCCAGCTAGTAGGTAATATAAAACCATAACGCTTAACGAAATATCAAGCATTTGTATTGACTGGAACCCAAGTTGTAAGCGCACTAAAAAAAAAGCGTACTGAAAATCAATGAATTTTTCGTAAAGTTTAAGATTTCGGCAATGATTTCGAGCCAAAGACAATCGCTATAAAAATAAGAAGGTTTTATAGTTAATTTAAAGACGTGAATAGTATTTGTTTTGAGGATTGATTTCATAGAATTAAGAATTTTGGGTAATAAAACTAATTAAGTTTGGTCTTAAAATAAGCACATTTTTGCGTAAATTTAAGTATGGCGCGTGCTTATTTTTAGTAAAATATCATATAATTTAAAACATTATCGTAATAAAATTTAAAATGTTTGTCCTTGATATAAGAATATACTGGTAATTAATTTAAGGCATACATGAATTTAAATACAGTTTTTTTAAATATGTATGGAAAATTCGTTACATTATATTGATTATAATGTTACTCTTTTAAAAGAATAATTTTCTTTGAAATCATTTACTATTCATAGAAAATTCAATAACACAACACTTTATCTTTCTAAATAAATATTTTATTTGTTATATTTTATATTGGAAAATACAAAAAAATATAATACATATTACGGATAACCTTGAACATTTTAAAACTTAAAACAATATGTAATTGTATAAAGACAAATCGGCCAACACACTATGAAGTTTGACTTTTATTCGAATATTGTATTGTTATGTATCGATTCGCGGGATTCGTTTCTCTATTTGTTGTCCATGAACAATTTTTATCGGAACCGACCTTAATGATTTTTAACCTAGAATTTTACTGGAATTTAAATAGAAATTATATAAAACAAATATTATATTATTATATCATTTGGATGCTCACTCATTTCCTGCAATTTGTAAATTTTTATTCCCCATTGAATTTTTCATATATCCAAATAAAGTTGAATTGCGCGAACTAAAATAAAAATAATTTGAATAGAAATCAAACAGAATGTTTTATATACGATAAAGTATTAAAATAATTTTTATCATATAACTGTCACAAAATGTTGAAAGATAAGAGATATATTAAAATCTTTGGAATATACTTACTTACACTGAAATATTTAGTCACTCTTCTACGACACAAAATCTCATAATAGATCCATACAAAATTTGCTGTACTAAAAGTTAAAAAAAATATTTATGTAAGATATTATTAATAATAGAAACTGATTGTTTTGAAAGGGGCGAAAGTGAAATTTTTCATATAAATTGAGTTATCAAAAATAATTTTCTCAAAAAAATCAATCGTGACTTAGGTTTTAAAATCTTAAGTTTTGCTAGCAAACAAAACTACAAAAACGTATTTAAAATTACTTCTGTAAAAGAGAAGCTAATGCTGCTTATGACATTCTTAACCCTGGTGTTAGATTAGAAAATCTGTACGAATCCTAGATTAAGAGTCCATTTGGTCAACATTACATTTTTCATATAAAATGAATATGGAAGACAATATTTTATATTTATTTTTATTCAATTCTTCGTGAAAAGAAAACTGCTTATTTACAATTAATTTTGAGCAAAAACGCTTATTATTTTGATTTTAGTAAAACAAAAATATCCCTTGGACAAAATTATAAGGCAATATACATATATACATAAATATATTACCGTTTATAAAGGAAACGATACAAAAATTAGACCAAATGGGCCTAATCTAACAGCAGGTTTAATTATGAAGTACTTATGAAGCAATTATGAACACGAAATCAAGGAAAAATTTAAACTAAAATTAAAAAAAGGAAAAAATCTTTTTAAATAAATTATATTTGGAAAACTTTTTAACAATAACTTTGTTTGTGTGAAAACACGTATTTTATATGTAAACGTCAGTTCGCAAATATATTTTGTTCTAATACATTAATCTATGCGTTCCAAATTAAATTTCTTGATTTTCAAATAAAATATATTTGTTCAGAAATACATAATACTTACAAATATTGTTTCCAAATCTATTTCCTTTCAATTCAAACATTCCCATGTAAGTGGCATTCAGCACTGCATTTTTCATATATCCATCACATTTATCTTCAAATATTGCGTGATCTAAAATCAAAATTTTCTTTTTTCTGAAAATAAATCAAATAAAATTATCTATAAACAAAAAAAATAAATTTTATCATATCACAATTGGAAAACGCTGAAAACTAAGAGAAATATTTCAACCGTTCATATATAATACTTACGTTGAAATATTTTGTAAAATTTGCCACTCTTCTCACAAAAGTCTCATTCTAAAATAGTTTTACTAAAAAAATTAAAAAAGATAGTTATATGTATAACATATTATTAATAATAAATTTCTATATTGCCACAAATAATTTTACATTTCTGCATTATGCGCTGGTATTTTTAATAAATAAATACTTTCAATTAAAATGTGTTTTGATAATTTTGTAATTGCCAAT
Organism: Eudasyphora cyanicolor; assembly: GCA_963930755.1. Taxonomy (NCBI): domain Eukaryota; kingdom Metazoa; phylum Arthropoda; class Insecta; order Diptera; family Muscidae; genus Eudasyphora; species Eudasyphora cyanicolor. The sequence continues at coordinate 61,136,289 of OZ005736.1, read as the reverse complement.
AAGATGTTTATTTCAGGATAATAATATTATTTTTCACGTACCTAAACTAAAATTGTTCCCATTGTCTCTTTCAGTATTACAAAATCTATTACTCACATTTTTCTCATCCATTTGGCACAAATCTCTTCACAGGACTAACAAACAAGATCTCCTTCAAAAACGCATGTACATCGCCATAAATAACATACAGCAAAAATAACTATGACACACGCACTCGCTTATCACAGAGATCGATGGTGACGCCGGCGGCATAACCACATGCATACACACATGTACACGACGGTTTCATTTGTTGTTGTTGCTATGCTTTAGCAAAAATAACTGTTAACAGCCCATATTAAAATTATTTTCGGTGCAATATGCACGTATGTATGCACGTATACTTACATATTCACAGCAATCAAATTTTTTCACAATCCGCGTCCCGAAAACAGGCAACCGTTTCCTTCCATCGCTTGTAAATAACTGACGATTTAGAAGAAAACGAACAGAACTGTTCTCTATTTTCTCTTCTAGCATTCCATAACAATTATTGATTCACACATTACGTCGTAGTGTTAATGTAGAAAATCCTTAAAAGTATTGAAATATTACTTAAAATAATGCGGATTCTCACAAAAATAATGATTTTTTTCTTTAATTTATATACGTACATTTAAAGAAGCGCGTACACAAAACTAATGATTAGATAGACATTAATTCAAATTCAAAAAACTTTATATTAAGGAAAATTTCGTAAAAAACGTGTAAATTTTCATAATTTTAATGAAAATTTTCATTGAATTGATGCCGAGGTAGCATACTTAATATAAGAATGTGTCATCATTAGTTTTATTACTATTTTTTTTTTCAGTGCGGTTAACTTTTTGTACAAAATGGTCAATTTGTATTGGGGCTGCCAAAAGGGCGTGACAACTTCTCCCACTTTTTTCAAGTTGATAGCGACGACGAAATTAATACTATGATTGTAATTGTGAATGATTCTGAGTAGTAGTACAGAAGTTATTAGATTATCAATATTACTCAAAATGTTGACCCTTCTTGGGGGAGGTACTAGAAGGAGTGGACCTACATAATCCATCTTTGAAGTAAGCCTGAGATAGAAAACCAATATCGACACATACCAAATTTGAAGTCAATCGGTTAATGCTGTCGAAAGTTATCGTGCGCAAAGACCAACAAGACGGACAGGCTGACGGACATTGCTCAAATGGCCTAAAACGGATTTCAATCAAAAATGCTTGGAGTCTATTTTTCTTCAGGCCACTTCATCGATGTGTTACACTTTTGACCCGCAGCATCTGATATATTCCATTGTCAAATAGGCATTGTGTCATTCGCTAGGATGCTAGCTTTCAAAAACAACAACTATTTTTCTATTTTTATACCCTACACCACACTGTGGTCAGGGTATTATGACTTTGTGCATTTGTTTGTAACACCCAAAAGGAGAAGAGATAGACCCATTGTTTATTATATCGATCGACTTGTAATCACTTTCTGAGTCGATTTAGCTATGTCCGTCTGTCTGTCTGTCTGTAGACGTATTCTTGTAATCAAAGTACAGGTCGAAATTATGGTCCGATCTCAACGAAACTTTGCACATATCTTTTTTTAGGCCCAAGGACGATCCCTAATTTGGTTAAAATCGGTTCAGATTTACATATAGCTCCCATATATATGTACCTCCGATTTGGCATATATGCACTGTATAAGCAACATTTTGTAACCGATTTCTACAAAAATTGACAGAGAGTAGTCTCGTGATACACTTAGATACAGTACAAAATTTGGGGGAAATCGGTTCAGATTTATATATAGCCCCCATATACAGGGTTGCCCATATTCGACGGACCCACGGACTCGTTGGGCCCATTCCAATCGACGAGGCTTGTCCGCAGGCAACAATCTTTGCGTCAATTGAATTTTGTACGGGAACAAATGCAAATCAACGCGAATAATCCGTTGTAAAGTGGACCGAGCCATGTCCAACTGCTGAGAACGGCGTTTTTGGGATGTTCTTGGGGACCTCTCAACACTGGCTCGTACGGCAGCGATATTCTCGGCCGATCGCCTTGGTCGACTTTTATTTGGCCTCTTCGGATTAGAAAGAGCCTCACCAGTCGAAAATTTTTCGTATAAACGCTTAATGGAGTTCTTAGAAGGCGCACTTCTCACATTTTATGTTTCACCCATATATATGTTTCACCCGATTTGACATGTAAGCGCTGTAGAAACCGCATTTTACATCCGATCTTTATGAAATTCGGCAGAGAGAGTTTTCTTATTACGTGAATAAACACTGCCAAATTCGGAGAAAATCGGTTCAGATTTAGATATAGCCCCCATATATATGTTACCCCCGATTTGAAATTCAATAGCTGTAGAAACTGTATTTTATATCCGATCACAGCGAAATTCGGCAGAAAGTGGTTTCTTATTACACGAAGGAATACTGCCAAATTTGGAGAAAATCGGTGCAGATTTAGATATAGCCCCCATATATATGTTAGCACCGATTTGACATTCAAGCGCTGTAGACACTGTATTTTATATCCGATCAGTACGAAATTCGACAGAAAGAGGTTTCTATTTTACATGAATGAGTATTCAGGGAAAATCGATTCAGATTTATATATAAGCTCCATATATATGTTCCTCCTGATATGGTTACAAAGCGCTATAGAAGTTGTACTTTACTTCCGATCATTACAAAATTCTCCAGAAAGATGTTTCTCAATTTAGGAACGAATATTGCTTTATTTAGCGATTATCGGTTCAGAATTAGATATATCAGCATATATATGTTCTTACCCATTTACCAATTATTCCAAATTATTATCGCAATAACCCTTATCGCATTGTTAGGGAGGTGTAGGGTATTATATAGTCGGCCCCGCCCGACTTTCTGCCTTTCCTTACTGGTTTATAGTTGTTTTTGTGCAAGCAAGAAACGAGTTTTTTGAAAAAAAATTTTTTTCTAATAACGACAGTTACTAAACGTCTGTTTCCCAGTGAAATTATTTATATTTGTAGTCCTCATAATTTCCTTTTATTTAACGCGTAGCAAGAAAAGGGAATTTTTAAAGAAAAAGTAAAAAAAAAAATACAATACAAATTTGTTTAAAGTTTTTTTTTGTGTTTAGGACTCCATATTACACCAGAAAATTTTATGCACAGTCCTTTCTGTTGTAAATCATTCTATTAAAAGATTGTTCAAGCTCGAAGTCTGGTTTGTTTATAAATTTAAATTTTTATTTGTTTCCAATATTTCGGAATTATCTTTTGAATTCCGTCATAAGGGATCATTTTCTACAATAAATTAAATACACAATAACTTAAATTATGGCCTCTCGTTGTCTTGTTCTTCTTATAAGATGTTTGTATATGTGTGCGACGTTCTCTGTATCGTTTTTGTAGTTAACTCTTTTTTCGATGGTACGTTGTTAAGATGCAGCATCTCGAGAGTAAATCGTTTCTTATAGTTGGCATCTCTCTGAAGTACACGAACGTTGTCGAAGTCTGGTTGGTGTTTACCTCCACATGGTATTTCGTATACAACCCGCCAGTTTTATGGGTAGTCAATTCCACCAAAAAACCAACTACATAGTTAGTGAGACAGGTAAACAGATTGTAACCAGTAATGTGGCTAGGCCACAGTAAATAATTAATTTACTAACTCCGTTGTAGTGCTGGGGATGAACAAACCGGCACCTATTTGTTTACTGGTAATGTAGCATGTAGCCAGTTTAAGATTTTGTAAATAATTGCTCACACGCTCTCCCTCTCCATATGCAAAACTAAAAAAAAACATAATGATCGGCACCAACTCGTTTACTGGTAACGTAGCATGTACATAGTCAGTACAAACATGTTTAAATATTCGCACACACGCTTCCCAATCTCCGCATGCAAAACTAAAACCAGTAAGGAAAGACAGAAAGTCGGGCGGAGCCGACTATATAATACCCTACACCTACCTATCAATGCGAAAATGGGAATTGCGGTAAGAATTTGGCAGTGTTCATACATGTAGTAAGAAAACTCTCTCTGCCGATTTTCGTACTTATCGGATATAAAATATGGTGTCTACAGCGCTTACACGTCAAATCGGGTAAAACATATATATGGGAACTATATCTAAATCTGAACAGATTTTCCCCGAATTTGGCAGTGTTTATTCATGTAATAAGAGAACTCTCTCTGCCAAATATCGTACTGATCTGATATAAAATACAGTTTCTACAAGGCTTACATGTCAAATCGGGTAAAACATATATATGGGAACTATATCTAAATCTGAACCGATTTTCCCCGAATTTGGCAGTGTTTATTCACGTAATAAGAAAACTCTCTCTGCCGAATTTCATAAAGATCGGATGTAAAATGCGGTTTCTACAGCGCTTACATGTCAAATCGGGTGAAACATATATATGGGGACTATATCTAAATCTGAACCGATTTTCCCCGAATTTGGCAGTGTTCACTCATGTAATAAGATAACTCTCTCTGCCAAATTTCGTACTGATCTGATATAAAATACAGTTTCTACAGCGCTTACATGTCAAATCGGGTAAAACATATATATGGCGGCTATATATAAATCTGAACAGATTTTCTCCGAATTTGGTATTGTTTATTCACGTAATAAGAAAACTCTCTCTGCCGAATTTCATAAAGATCGGATATAAAATACAGTTTCTACAGCGCTTACATGTAAAATCGGGGGTAACATATATATGGCGGCTATATCTAAATCTGAACCGATTTTTACCAATTTCAATAGGGATCGTCCTTGGGCCAAAAAATACCACTATGCTACATTTCATCACAATCGGACCATAAATACGACCTGCACTTTGATTACAAGAATACATGGACAGACGGACAGACAGACAGACGGACATGGCTAAATCGACTCAGAAGGTGGTTCTGAGTCGATCGGTATAATAAACAATGGGTCTATCTCTTCTCCTTTTAGGTGTTACAAACAAATTCACAAAGTCATAATACCCTGTACCACAGTGTGGTGTAGGGTATAAAAACCTACTGATGAGGATTGACACAAAAAAAAAAGAACAAAAAAAACAGTTATTCTAGCGACAGAGAAAAAACGGAATATGACTGAGTTTTTGTCCAAAAAACGAAATTTGTTTTAGTTGTTTTGTGCATCTTGTGGAGGAACATCAGTTGTTGTAATAATAGAAAGTGTTATCAATTCCCTTATCCTAAGGTTTCCAATAAATAAGGTAAGCATTAGTAAAGCTATACTACAATTATAAATTTATATATTTTCAGAATCAATTCCAATTGTAGAGGATTTTGGTGCAGCAGCCGTTCAACTGCGGAGGGCCATAATGTTGAAAAAAAGCGGCAATTTAAAAAGATTTGTATTGAAAAAAAAATGAAACAAAATTATAATTTTTAATTTATTTTAATATACTTTAAGAAGTACAACAAATTAATTAATGTTATAAGCATTAATATATTTAAAAAAAATGAATTCCCAGTTATAATTTTTATTTAAATAAATGAAGTATTTTTGTTTATAGATATTTGTGTTTTTAATGAGGGGGTAGAACATATAAAATGAACCCTTAAGGAAATATGATATAGGCACCTGCCTGTGGAGGTACACAGTTAGCTACATAGTTAGTTTATTATTGCTAGCTACATAGTTAATATGTTTATACTAGATACATAGTTAGAATTTGTATGCTAGCTACATAGTTAGTATAACCGTACCAGCTACGTAGTTGAAATTTAGAATAATTTTCATAGTCAATTACTTGGTACCGACTACGTAGCTGTAGAATAGTAATGCTGGAAGGAGTCAATTTACCCCCTCGTAGGACAACACTATGTGAATGTAGTCAGCCAAAAACATTGCGGGTGTATTTGACTGTAGCTAGTGGTGGTTCTTGGTATTTAGCGTAACAACAGGGTCTGAACCAGCTACATTCCCTGGCGGGAACGTTTGGAGTTTCTGTGATCGGTATCTTACTCTTTGTGTTGGTGAATAGTTTTTATACCCTACACCACACTGTGGTACAGGGTATTATAAGTTTGTTTCACGGCAGATGTTTGTAACACCTTAAAATAACACAGCTAGACCCACCTTAAAGAATACCGATCGACTCAGAATCACTAGCTGAGTCGATTTAACAATGTCTGTCCGTCCGTCCGTCTGTCCATGTAAAGTTGTTCGTCGACTACAGGTCGCAATTTCACTCCGATCGTTCTGAAATTTTGCAGTTTAGAGTATTTCGCGGCTATTAAGATCGCTATTGAATTTGGTTGAAATCGGTTCAGATTTAGATATAGCTCCCACAAATATCTTTCGTCCGATTTGGCCCTTTAGTCCTATAGAAGCTGTATTTTACATCCGATCGTTTTGAAATTTAGAATGGTAGAGTTTCTTGATCCATGAACCAACATTGCTGAATTTGAAGAAAATCGGTTAAGATTTAGCTATAGCTCCGATATATATGTTTCGTCCGATTTGGCCCTTTAGTCCTATAGAAGCTGTATTTTACATCCAAACGTTTTGAAATTTAGAATGGTAGAGTTTCTTGATCCATGAACCAGCATTGCCGAATTTGAAGAAAATCGTTTCAGATTTAGATATAGCTCCCATATATATCTTTCGTCCGATTTGGCCTTTAGTCCTATAGAAGCTGTATTGTACATCCGATCGTTTTGAAATTTAGAATGGTAGAGTTTCTTGATCCATGAACCAACATTGCCGAATTTGAAGAAAATCGGTTAAGATTTAGCTATATCGCCCATATATATGTTTCGTCCGATTTGGCCCTTTAGTCCTATAGAAGCTGTATTTTACATCCGATCGTTTTGAAATTTAGAATGGTAGAGTTTCTTGATCCATGAACCAACATTGCCGAATTTGAAGAAAATCGGTGCAGAATTAGATATAGCTCCCATATATATCTTTCGTCCGATTTGGTCCTTTAGTCCTATAGAAGCTGTATTTTACATCCGATCGTTTTGAAATTTAGAATGGTAGAGTTTCTTGCTCCATGAACCAACATTGCCAAATTTGAAGAAAATCGGTTAAGATTTAGCTATAGCTCCCATATATATGTTTCGTCCGATTTGGCCCTTTAGTCCTATAGAAGCTGAATTTTACATCCGATCGTTTTGAAGTTTAGAATGGTAGAGTTTCTTGATCCATGAACCAACACTACCGAATTTGAAGAAAATCGGTTAAGATTTAGCTATAGCTCCCATATATATGTTTCATCCGATTTGGCTCTTTAGATCCAATCGTTTTTATACCATACACCACACTGTGGTACAGGGTATTATTTAAGTATAAAATGTCCCAAAAGTAAATTTATGTAAACAATTTATACATGAATTACAAAATTTATATATCAGAGTTATTTAATATTACGAGAGTGGTGTAGGGTATTATATAGTCGGCCCGCCCGACTTTAGCCTTTCCTTACTGGTTTTTATTGTGTTCTGGGTTTTATGGGTAATATAGTAATTATTTTCGCCAAATATACCTGATTTCACAATTCTCTCCGATATATTTTCCACGTAAATATATAAGGGATTTGCAAATTTTTGATCTTTATTATTGTAGTTGTCTCTTACTTTGTGTTTATAGTTAGATATTAAGTTGTCGGTTAAGTTTTCTGGGAAGTTGTTGTCTAGTAAGATATTTATACCCTACACCACACTGTGGTACAGGGTATTATAAGTTTGTTTCATGGCAGATGTTTGTAACACCTGAAAATAACACAGCTAGACCCACCTTAAAGTATACCGATCGACTCAGAATCACTAGCTGAGTCGATTGAACGATGTCCGTCCGTCCGTCTGTCCATGTAAAGTTGTTCGTCGACTACAGGTCGCAATTTCACTCCGCTCGTTCTGAAATTTTGCAGTTTAGTTTAGAGTATTTCGCGGCTGTTAAGATCGCTACTGAATTTGGTTGAAATCGGTTCAGATTCAGATATAGCTCCCATATATATCTTTCGTCCGCTTTGGCCCTTTAGTCCTACAAAAGCTGTATTTTACATCCAATCGTTTTGAAATTTAGAATGGTAGAGTTTCTTGATCCATGAACCAACATTGCCGAATTTGAAGAAAATCGGTTATGATTTAGCTATAGCTCCCATATATATGTTTCATCCGATTTGGCCCTTTAGTCCTATAGAAGCTGTATTTTACATCCGATCGTTTTGAAATTTAGAATGGTAGAGTTTCTTGACCCATGAACCAACATTGCCGAATTTGAAGAAAATCGGTTAAGATTTAGCTATAGCTCCCATATATATGTTTCGTCCGATTTGGCCATTTAGTCCTGTAGAAGCTGTATTTTTCATCCAATCATTTTGAAATTTAGAATGATAGAGTTTCTTGATCCATGAACCAACACTACCGAATTTGAAGAAAATCGGTTAAGATTTAGCTATAGCTCCCATATATATGTTTCGTCCGATTTGGCCATTTAGTCCTATAAAAGCTGTAGTTTACATCCAATCGTTTTGAAGTTTAGAATGGTAGAGTTTCTTGATCCATGAACCAACACTACCGAATTTGAAGAAAATCGGTTAAGATTTAGCTATAGCTCCCATATATATGTTTCATCCGATTTGGCTCTTTAGATCCAATCGTTTTTATACCCTACAAAACACTGTGGTACAGGGTATTATTTAAGTATAAAATGTCCCAAAAGTAAATTTATGTAAACAATTTATACATGAATTACAAAATGTATATATCAGAGTTATTCAATATTACGAGAGTGGTGTAGGGTATTATATAGTCGGCACCGCCCGACTTTAGCCTTTCCTTACTGGTTTTAATTTTGAGTTTATTCTTTTTGTGTAGGTTGGCCGATGTAGAAATAAGGTACAATTGCAACGGTCGACACGAAATTTGGGTCTGACTTCTAAGTATAAAATTTGGTTTCTTTTTTGTTATTAAAAAAAGGCAAATTTTTTTTGTCAAAGGTTGATTATGTATAAAATAGAGCAAACTTTAGAATTTCAGATAAGTGACTGGTTTCCTCGCTACATCTTTTTAAATTATGCATCGATTTTCTGTGAAATGGTTTTATTTCCACATGACCAATCAGACTTTATGATGAAATCATAATAATATTACTACTGTGCGTATTTAGATGTTTTTATAAGGCTTTTATTTACAAAATATTAAAATTTTCTCAAAAAATATGATTTTTTCGCAGTATTTTGTAAGATATCGTCGAAACCGGTGAAGGGATAGGAAACGGTATTGTAAGAAGTTAAAGGCTACTTAACTCTGAATTTATAAAACGTCCTGAACTAATTTGGAGAAATGGTTCTCTAGTTATATATAATACAAGCGGGCCCGGCGAACTTCGTTCCCCAAAATTCGTTAATGTAATGAAAATAGTAATACGAACATGCTCACTCTTCTTCCCGTAATTATTATTCTTTAATTCTTTAGGTTAATTATTATTCTTTATATTGTATTAACCACAATTCGAATAACTTAAGTTAATAACAATGTCGCTGTACATATAACGCTAACTCCATATACCGCTAACTCCATAAAAAACGGCCTCTGTAACATATTGTTCTAAACATATTTTGCAGGCAACATATATATGTTTGGAGCAGCTCCCAAACATATTATGTTTGGGGTAGCGGTAATGAACATTTATATGATTGTATGTAATCATGTATATGATTGTATGTAATCATATATACGATTGTATGTAATCATATATATGATTGTATCTCTTCTACTCTTCTCGCTCCTTCATGAAACTATAACGGTTCACAGCAACAAGTAACCTAATGTAAATCGTCACTCACTACGTCAAATACAGAAATACAATAACAACAAACAGTAATACACACTTTGATTCTGAAAAGTAGTTCATGCAGAACAGTTTTTGAGTTTTCTGAAAATTATTAAATTTTGAGTTGTGTCTCTTTAAAAGAATTTGTGCAATGTGCAGAGCAAGGCAAAACTTCAATAGTACAGTGCACTCTTCACTACTGTACCCGGGGTCATTTCAGATGAAAACAATTTGTTAGTGCGGGAGTGTGTTTGTTCAAAGAACATGAAAAGCACACATACATACGTACATACAAATGTATGTTGGCAAAATAAGTTATGTGGGGCAATAAAACGGCGTCAGTATTGCAGAACGTTTTGTAAATAAAATGTTTTGAAGTAACATACATTCCTTTTAAAAAAATTAATTTTGCAACAAAATAATTGTGTTTTCTAATGAATAACCTCAATACATCTTTGATATCATATTCTTTCTTTTATTTTGAATTTGTTGTACGTGTTAAAACTACAACTAATTTCTTGGAATTCTACATTCACCACATATATTCAATAAAAAATCCGACCTTAAACTCGACCGGGCGAGTAAGCATCATCAAATAATAATAATACCCTTTGGTGTCGGTGCCATTCCTCCTCATACACACGGTTACCATATACATATTACCCTTCTTTGCACAAAATTATGAGTCATATAATTGGGCTCTCAGAGAGTACGCGAAAAGTCTGTTGTTTATACAACACTCTGGTCTAAGCTTGTGCACAATTTCAGCTTTCTAGCTCTTACAGGAGCCTCAGCGGTCAATTGGCCAGCACCACCTGATGGTAATTTTCCTACTTTTATTTTTCCTAAGCCTTCGCGTAGCAATTACGAACAAATCCGCTGAAGGAAGTATCCAATTTTGTCCAGTAATTTTCAAGTTTTAAGCAGTCGAAAAAACCACGATTCATTTATATATACATATACAGGGTCCCCCATATTCGACGGACCCATCTGGCAACGCCATAACTTTTGACAGAGATGTCAGATCGCTTAACGACATACCGTGGAACAATACACGCCACGCGAGCGCCTGAAATAGTTGAAATTTACATTCAACAGAAGAAGTCAATTGTGAAAACTCAACGTGCTTTTAAAATATTAAAAAATGTGGCCTTCTAAGAACACCATTAAGCGTTTATACGAAAAATTTTCGACTGGTGAGGCTCTTTCTAATCCGAAGAGGCCAAATAAAAGTCGACCAAGGCGATCGGCCGATAATATCGCTGCCGTACGAGCCAGTGTTGAGAGGTCCCCAAGAACATCCCAAAAACGCCGTTCTCAGCAGTTGGGCATGGCTCGGTCCACTTTACAACGGATTATTCGCGTTGATTTGCATTTGTTCCCGTACAAAATTCAATTGACGCAAAGATTGTTGCCTGCGGACAAGCCTCGTCGATTAGAATGGGCCCAACGAGTCATCGAAAAAAAATGGGTCTGTCGAATATGGGCAACCCTGTATGTATAGATGTGGTTCAGCCTATTTTTGCCTTAGCCTAAAGGGTTGTTTCTTTGGATTCTCATCGTTGATTTTTTTGGATTAAACCGTAATATTGAAAAAATAGAGAAACAATATCGGAGTAAAATTTACAAAAACAAACTTTGAAAGCTAAGAATGGATATTTTGGCGTTTTTTATGTATAGCATCAGATTCTATGCATTAAAACAGAAAACCAAGAAAAAAAGATTTTTTCGTTACAAGACCATATCCTTTTCATGAAATTTTCCATTACCAAATCGCAAAGTGGCTGCCATATGTCCTCGATAGCCTCACGAATTCTATCTTTGATGTCTTGAATCGACACAGGTTGTTGCCGTAGACCTTATCTTTCACGTGGCCCCACAGGAAGAAGTCGCAAGGTGTTAAAACACTAGATCTCGGTGGCCAATTGTGATCACCTCTTCGAGAGATAACACGGTCCGGAAACTTTTCCCGTAACAGAGCAATGGTTTCGTTGCTTGTGTAGCACGTAGCGCCGTCTTGTTGAAAGTAAACGTTGTCCATATCAATACCATCCAACTCCGACCATAAAAAATCATTAATCATCTCTCGATAGCGCAATCCATTCACCGTAACTGTTGATCCAACCTCATTTTCGAAAAAGTAAGGTCCAATGACCCCGCCGGACCATCAACCGCACCAAACAGTCACACGTTGAGGATGGAGAGGTTTATCAACAATAACTCTTGGGTTTCACGAGCCAAAGATGCGACAATTTTGTTTGTTGGCGTAGCCAGTCAGTCAAGATGATCGACGGAATTCCGGATCATTTTCATGCATTTCAAGGACCCAATCAGCAAAGACACGACGTTGTTGATGATCGGCCGGCTTGAGTTCTTGTGGCCGTAAGACCCAAGTCTTTAAGCAAGGTACGGTGTAATGATGTTTGTGGAATGCCCAATTCCAAAGAACGACGAGGAATGGACAAACCTTGGTTTTCTTCAACACTTTGGGCTACAGCAGCAATATTCTCAGTTGTTCTTGAGCGACGTGCACGGGTTTTATTCTTCACATCACTAGCTTGTCCCAACAGCTGGAATTTTTCCACCAATTTCTGTATTGTGCTCCGACAAGGTGCTTCACGACGACCCAAAAATGCTTTAGTTTTGCGAACTGTGACTGCACCATTTTTGTAGTAAATTTTAATAATTTCAATGCGTTGTTGAATCGTGTATCGTTCAATTTTAGTAATGGCGTAGTTTCTACTTGTCAAATGTCAAAGAATATAAATAACAAAATAACACCTCTTGTTGGAAAACCCGTTATTAATAAATCAATATTATAGTTATTTTCACTTGATAGCTAGTGATATTATTTATTAATTTCAGTTATTGTAGAACACGATCCCTGATTGCGAAATATTGGAAATAAATAATTAATACTTATAAACAAACCAGACCTCGAGCTTGAACAATCTTTTAATGGATTATTTTCTAATTGTTTTAACGACAATTACTAAACTTCTGTTTTTACGTGAAAGTAATATATTTGTAGCACTCGGGGCAACATTTACACCAGTATCAGTATAATCGGCAAACAAAATGTAAATTAGTGTTATATGCTATAAATGAATGGGGTGAGCGGTACTTGCAGGTTCACATGTTTTACCAATGGGTTTCGACCCGACAACAATGATATCGCCAGCGTTAATATATCATATTAAGAGCTTTGATTAATTGTTTTAACATATCTCGTTATACAACAAAAAAGTACGAAAATATTCTTCATTGAAATATGCTATAGAATTTTGTTTGGGCTCTTGCCTGACTACAGTTATTGTAAAAGTAATATAAAATACCAAAGTTCAATTCATTGGAACAAAAGCTTTTTATTACGCTTCGCATGAATTTGCCAATTTGTGTTGGTGGTCTCAGTGTGGTACCAGAAAAGGATTGGTAATCTATATATATACAGGAGAATGTGTGTTTTTTGGTTTTTTTGTACCGTATAGTCGTCTAAACGGCTGGACCGATCTTCTTGAAATTTTCACAGAATGTACATGTGTGAAAATAGGATATTTTGCACAATTTGTTAGCGAAAGTGCTGTAATTTTGTACATATGTATCTGGTGATAGTTCACGTGATTGGTCCAAAAAATGGGCGGGATGGGACCAATGGGCGTGGCACCGCCCATATAAGCCAAATTTGGAAATTGAGACATCTTACACAATTTTTAGCGAGAGTGCTGTCGTTTTGTGCATATATATCTGGTGGTAGTATACGTAAATGGTAAACAAATGGGCGGGATCGGATCAATGGGAGTGGCCCCGTCCATATGAGCAACAATTTGAAATAGAGATATCTTGTATGTATCTGGTGGTAGTCCACGTGATTGGTCCAAAAAATGGGCGGGATCGGAGCAATGGGCGTGGACCCGTCCACGCCCATTGCTAATTTCTTAAGACCTCAGACTTTAAATATCAGAGAAAATAGTCCAACCGTACCGTAGCAAAACGTGAAATTAAGTGCTCACCAAAATGATTTCTCAAGAAGGTAATTGTTTCACGCGTATTATGGCCCATAGCGACGGCTTGTTGAAACCAGAGCTCACCCAGACCATGCGCTTAAATTTCAGGAAGCACATAGTGCGTTATGTGTGGGTTTTATACCCTACACCACACTGTGGTACAGGGTATTATGACTTTGTGCATTTGTTTGTAACACCCAAAAGGATAAGATATAGACCCATGGTTTATTGTACCGATCGACTTGTAATCACTTTCTGAGTCGATTTAGCTATGTCCGTCTGTCTGTAGATATATTCTTGTAATCAAAGTACAGGTCGCAATTATGGTCCGATCTCAACGAAACTTTGCACATATCTTTTTTTAGGCCCAAGGATCCCTATTGAATTTGGTTAAAATCGGTTCAGATTTACATATAGCTCCCATATATATGTACCTCCGATTTGGCATATATGCACTGTATAAACAACATTTTTGAACCGATTTGTACAAAAATTGACAGAGAGTAGTCTCGTGATACACTTACAGACAATACAAAATCGGACAAGAAATCGGTTCAGATTTAGATATAGCCCCCATATATATGTTACCCCTATTTGATATGTAAGCGCTGTAGAAACTGTGTTTTATATCCGATCAGTACGAAATTCGGCAGAAAGAGGTTTCTTATTACATGAAGGAATACTGCCAAATTCGGAGAAAATCGGTTCAGATTTAGATATAGCCCCCATATATATGTTACCCCCGATTTGAAATTCAAGCGCTGTAGGAACAGTATTTTATATCCGATCAGAGCGAAATTCGGCTGAAAGAGGTTTCTTATTACATGAATGAATGCTGCTAAATTCGGAGAAAATCGGTTCAGATTTAGATATAGCCCCCATATATATGTTAGCCCCGATTTGACATCTAAGCGCTGTAGAGACTGTATTTTATATTCGATAGAAAGAGGTTTCTCTTTTACATGAATGAGTATTCATACAAAATTCTCCAGAAAGATGTTTCTCAATTTAAGAACGAATACATATTGCTTAGCTTAGCGATTATCGGTTCAGAATTAGATTTATCCACATATATATGTTCTTCCTCAATTACCAATTATACTAAATTATTATCGCATTTTTAGGGAGGTGTAGGGTATTATATAGTCGGCCCCGCCCGACTTTCTGCCTTTCCTTACTGGTTTAAACCGTAAGTTGTGAATAATTGATCTGGTAATTACATTATTTTCCAATTGGTAAATTGCTAATGTCATTTACGAAAGGCCAGGCGAACGAACCTTAGAGAAACCAAACTCCTGACGAATGTGAGTGACTGGTTTTCGTTCGCAGAGACTTTCGTTAGAAATACAGAAACAGGTAGTGAGTGTTTCTAGAGCCCATTCACTAAATTTGGAGACGCTGTTGTGGTGTGGGTCTTTCCATGATGACTTGTCAAACGATACTGAACAAAATGACAAAGCAGTTTGTTATGAGTTACGCGTGATCGGCAAAAAAAGCATCTTGAAAATCAAACCTCACGATGAATCATCCGATAACAATGTAACGGTGATTTTTTAAGAGCTTTCGGATTTGATTTTAAAAACACACACAAAATTTAGAGAAATGTATGAATTCTTTATTTGAATCGATAGGACCGTCTATATAATTCAATGTTTAAAGATGATTTCATGTAAATGTTGACCGTGGCTGCGCGTCAAATGGTTCATACACTGGGTCCAAGTTTGGCACACTCCCTCTATCTCACGAATAAATTCATCAATAATGGCTTCCAGTGCGTCAACCGTTGCGGGCTTGTCCCTGTAGACATGAGCCTTAATATAGCCCCACAAAAAATAATCTAAAGGTATTAAATCGAACGATCTACGTGGCCAATTGACCGGCCCCGAAGTGAAATAAACTGTTCCCCGAACTCGCCATTCAATTGGGCCATTGTTTCGCGTGCTGTGTGGCAGCGCCTTGTTGAAACCACATGTCAGCCGAGTCCAGCTCTTCCAGTTTGTAAACATATCGTGCCAATTAGCGCTCGTCATTTACAGCAACGTTCCTGCCTTCGTTATTTATGATGTCACCGGCCCATAATCCACACCAAACAGTGCATTTTTCGGGATGCATTAGCAATTCTTGCCAAAAACGGCAATTTTGTTTTTTCACGTATCCATTCAAGCAGAAGTGAGCTTCGTTGCTGAACACAATGAAGTGCACTATGCACTTTCTTAATCGAAGAAGAAGATACTATACCTCTACATTCTGGACATCCATAACCGTTTTGCTTCAGTAGTCATCGTGATAAATTATATGCGTTTGCTCTTTATTGCAAGGCTAACTTTTACGAATTTACACCCTTCGAAACTGCAGGCAAAATACAATAAAAAATGACAACCTTTTATAACCAACTAGTGTTTTATTTATTTTTTTATTTATTTTTATTTTTTATTTTTATTCGGAAACCTAGTACAACAAGATAAACATCTTATAATTTACAGTACTAGGTAATCATTCTGTTGGATGTAGCAAATGTTAAACATACTTATTATGATATACATTGGACTTATAGTAATACAAGGAATAGTGACAATACAATTACATAAGAACAATTAAATATTATGTGTAGAGTAGCATTAGCTTCTTTTTGAAATGTATAGCGTTGCTTATGATTTGCGTAGTTGTTGGCAGATTGTTCCATAGGCGGATTGCGTAAATGAAAAACTGCTGTTCAGATCTGGAGCATTTATATCGCATTTGTATTAGTTTTCTCCCTCG
Organism: Eudasyphora cyanicolor; assembly: GCA_963930755.1. Lineage (NCBI taxonomy): Eukaryota > Metazoa > Arthropoda > Insecta > Diptera > Muscidae > Eudasyphora > Eudasyphora cyanicolor. Next base: position 61,119,705 of record OZ005736.1, on the reverse strand, counting down.
ATTTGATTGAGCAAATTGTAATCGATGGAATAAATATGTAGGTTCGCCACTGTTGATTATTTTATGGAGGAATAACAAGCATTTAAAATTAAGTAAGTTGGAAAAACTCATATTAAATAGCTGGTATGAGTACATGGATATTCTATCATGTCGTTTCTTTTTGTAAACGTATCTGGCAATACTGTTGAATGCCACATTTAATCTGTGTTTATCAGTGCTGCTGCAATTCACAAATAATTCGCATCCATATAGCAGCATTGGCACAAGATAAGTTTTGGCTAGGAGCATTCTAATGTTTAAAGGAGTTGCCTCCTGTGCCGCCCACAGGTTACGTAACATGGCGTATGTTTTCGAAATATTACTTTGGATATGACTTGACCATGATAAATTACTACTGAATATTACACCTAAGTTTTTGGCTGTAGGTACAATATTAATTGTCTCATTGTCAATACTTAGTATATATTCCGTTGGGGTTAGTTTGTCCTTCGATATAAATAGACATTTAGATTTTGAAGGATTGATTTTTAAGTGATTGTTTACAGCCCAGTTTCTAACCCTTTCTAGATCTTCGTTGATTTTTTCAATACAATTTTGTATATTATTAATGTCCGAACTTGCATACACTTGAACGTCGTCGGCATATAGATGAACGTTGGAATTGTGTAACGCTTCAGGAAGGTCATTTACATATATACTGAACAGTAAAGGTCCAAGTACTGATCCTTGTGGCACTCCGTTTTTTAACGTTAATGCACGTGACGTTACATTGTTGAGACAAACCGATTGAGTCCTGTCGGTCAAGTACGTCGAGATAAGCCGGCATGCAGATTCAGAGAAGTTAATCAATGTTTTTAGCTTTGAGATCAAAGTGAAGTGGTCCACGGTATCAAACGCTTTGCTATGATCAAGTAGTACTAGTATTGAAATCATATTATTATCCATTTTCGATCGAATATCTTCGACGATATCTGCTAGGACTGAGATGCAGCTTCTACCAGTTCTGAATCCAGACTGTCGTTCCGTTAGTAAGCCATTTTCAGTAATAAAATTGTTAATTTGCTTGAACATTAGTTTTTCCAAAACTTTGGAAAGGTATGGTATGATTGCAATTGGGCGAAATTCTTTATTAGGCTTCGGCAACGGAATAATTTTTGTATGTTTCCAGGCATTAGGAAAAGTTGATTTTGTCAGGATTGTGTTAAAAATGAATGTGAAGTATGGGAGACATTTCGGCAGTAACAGCTTGATGAATTTGGGATTTAATGAATCCATTCCTTCCGCATTTGATTTTATTGTCAGAATACTACTTAGAACTTCTTCTTCATCTACGCAACGAAATGAAAATGTATACCCTTCAATTGCATCGCTGTTCGTGGACTGGGATCTTGAAATGAGGTGTTCGGTGGGCCGACCATTGTTGACAAAAGCTTCATTAAGAACATTCACATCAACATCGCTTGGATTTGCTGGTTTTTTACCAATGCCAATATTCCTAATAACTTTCCATTTAGCTCCACTATCAATCGCAGCGGTAAACCGTTGACGGTAGTAATTAGATTTGGACTGTTTTATCTTATCAGAAACTTCACGTCTTGTTTTTTTAAATTGCTCATAGAGGAATGTGGTTTTATATCTTTTCCATCTCTTGTATTTTTCATCTCTATCTTTTATTAATCTTTTAATTTCATGGTTGAACCAGGGTTGATTTTTGGGTTTTACTATTCGACATCTCGGAGGGACACACGTATTAAATAAGGTGGTAATGTGGTTCTGCATGAAAGATATTTGGTCTTCAGCAGTTTCGTAGTTATAAACATCATTCCACTCAATATTATCAGTCAAAACACCGAGAAGGTTGTAGTCAATTCTACGGAAATCTCTGTAGGAGAAAGAAATTGGGTCTCTGTTTACATTTAAACCATATTTCATGAATAGAAGGTCGTGTTTTGAAAAGATAGGCGCTGAAAGCTGCTCATAGAGTTGGACTTTGTTTTTACAGTTTACAAAAAACACGTCAAGCAGAGTATTGCCTGTATTGGTGAAATGGGTAGGATTTTCGGTATTAATTGAATCAAGGCCGAGAGTATTCATAGACTCCAAAAATGTTTTTTCTATCAGTAAATTGCTATTAAAATCCCCAGCAATTACTACGTCGCTATAGTAAACTGATTGCTCTTCAATTGTTTCAATTAAGTCTTTAGTAGTTATATTTTTATTTGGTCTATAGACTGTACCAACAAGTATTTTTTCGTTGTTTGAGGCTGCTATTTCCATAAATATATACTCCATGGCGTTTGTGTATTCCGACTTTAGTTTTACGGAACATCTCAATTCTTTACGCACATACATACAAACACCGCCTGCGTGCGATTTTCTGTCTGATCTGAATAAGAAGTATCCTGATAGTTCGTACAGAGAATCTTGGATTTCAACGTGGAACCACGTTTCAGAAACGCAGATGATATCAACACCAGAGTCAATAAATATATTGCGAAATTCTTCCATTTTATTATTGAGGCTCTGTGCATTTAAATGTACTATGCCTAAGCCAGTTTTTTGTTTCGCCAGGATCCTAGCCATATTGTAAAGACCGCCAGCGGAACTGTAGCCATTATGAAACGTCAAAGCTTATTAGTAAAAAGCAACGCATATACAAAACAAATGTATTATAAAAGAAGTATTTAGGAACAAACTTAATTAATATAATCGCAGTAGAATTGATAAGAAATAGATAATATATTATATAGGATCTAGATAAGTATTTAATTGACATATTGTTCTCCAAATTCATGACTCCCAGGGTCATCATCGAAGTTGACTGTATCAACGGCACGATATGTCGAACGAAACAATTTAGTTAATTCCTCTGCTGATTCTATGCGGATACCTCGATCACCATCCGTTTGTTTTACATGTACGAGCCCGCGTAATGTAAAGACAGCTGATACTTTTCGCTGCTTCTTAAGTTTCATTGCAGCTTGGAAGATTTGGTAGTTATTTCGGGTGAGGTCTTCATTGACGAAGAATGGCTTGGCCGAATCAAATCCACACATATTGAGAGAGAGCTGTGTTTTGTTCTCACGCTTGAATGTTGATATAGTTTTTAGCACGAAATTTTTGTTTACTGGAGAAAATAATTTTACTAAAACAACTCCGTCATTAGATTTATTGTTAAAATTACGCATTCGTTGTATTGACATAACGTCAGGTGTATTAATTTTAAGAGAGTTACAAAGACACGAGAACAAATCGAATAGATTTTCATTTTCGTACGATGGTATGCCACAAAGTCTGAGATTGCACGATACATTTGAATTTTCGTAACGGTTCAACTGCTGCTTTAAGACACTTATTTCACTTCTTAGATTGTTAATTGTAGGTACTGATTCTTCAATCTTGTCCACTCTCATCGTAATTTCATGCAAATTCTTTGTGACATTTTGAAGTTTATTTTCAAATTCGGTCATTGCGTTTTTTATTGCTTCATCGATTTTTGCAGTTAATATTTCAGTTTGTTTCATGAGTTTCTGTTCAATTAATTGTATTATCTTAGGCGATTGATTTTTAGACGATATCGGAGTATTTTCCCCGTACGTTTTTTTTAAATTAGGTGTTGAAACAAGTCCTCTTCGTAGATTTGACATTATTGGTCGATTGATTGGACGATTAATTGAATTTAAATTTATGGCAATGCTGTTATTGCACGATAGCGAGTTACCCTGTTATCACGGACAATTACCAATAACACTTTTCTGATGCAATGTAATCGTGGAGTAATCGATAACAGTTATCGATCGATTTGCCTTCACTCGGTTTGATAGACAAGGTCAGCTGTTTTGTTTTTTGTTTTGTTTCAATTAGTTGTGTGTTGTGTGACAACTTTCCAGTCAAAACAAATAAAAGTAAATAAATGAGGTTTTTAGTTTACTTTTAAACAAAGAAAAATTGCTTTTAATCACCACACAAAAAGCTGCCTTCAACTTTACAAGGAGAAACTGGCCTGCTCTACGGATTTTCGCGGTTTAAGGATCTGCGGTTACGTGCACGATTTAGCCGGGCAAAAACAATGGAGCACAGAAAAAAACACGTCTAAACCGAAGTAAGTCTGTTTGTAGTGTCCTTTTATACCCGGTGTTCACGTACGCAGCATTGTCTCAACTTCCCGAGCCTGATCAATACCGGTTGCGTATTGACATCACTGGAATCCCCTCTACACCTCTCTTCGGAGACCTAATTCGCTTAATACGGATGTGTAGAGTGCGGATTGCCTATGGGTGGTGGTTGTTGTGTGGCTGCCTTGCTCATCTTCGGGTCTTTCTCTCTCTCTCTCTATTCGCAAAATCTATGGTAGTCGAACACTTGTAACGAGCCTCTGCGTTCACCACTTGTCGTTTCGCTCTACGCTCGCGCACACAGGCCTTGTCGCCAACCTCATACACGGTAATAAATCCTTGCTTATTTGAAAGTACACCAAATAAAGATCCCCCCACTATTTATATTTAAAACTAAAAATCGTTTGTTTTTATTTATTTATTTTCATTACCACACGAACCCCCCTTTTGCACCCCTACACCAACACCCGGCGTTGCCCGGGTTGTATTTTATCACCGTGAAGTAAACTTCTTAAACTTAAAGACTTTTAAATGGAAACCCTGATAAAAAATAACAGCAAAACATACCATATTGAAATCCCTAATCGAAAGAGCTGGAAATGACTTGGCGGAGAATGACATGTTTTATTATACCATTGATATCATTATATCTTATGGTCCAAGATACAGTGTAATCGGATTAGCCGAGTATACCTGTGATAACGCTTATATTGACTACTACCTCAACTTAGCGCATTATAGTCTGATATGTTACTCAACAAATTGTTTGACTGACATTTTGGATAAGGCATAAAAAACATTAACACTCGCGCGTTTGTCCGGTTTGAACTCTTACTGCAGATCGACCACGGGCCAAAAAAACGAATATGTGAATAGTACGTGTGTTATACAAAACTCTAACCTATTCCAATGCAAAATTGCAAAAGTGATTTCTAGCTCTTACAGCGCTTATACTCGACCTGATATCGCATTAATTGCAGATTAGTGGTTAGGCTCATCTCTCCCTTTTAGGTGCATAGAGAGTGGAAATGGCTTTAATTACTGCTACACTGACCACAATCTGAGAATTCAAATTGGCATTGGCATAGATATGTTAGCACAGTAAATGGTGAGCGATATATTTTGAAAAAGCTATTTTGAAAAGTGCTGAAGGAATGAAAATTGATTTTGTCACTGCTACACTGACCACAATCGTATAATTCAACATTGATTCTGCCGTGTATATTTCTTTTATTATGCTTCTAAAAAGGACAAACACATTTTGATAGCACGAGAACTGACCACTATCCAAAAAACGACTATGTGAAAAGTTCATGTGTTATACAAAACTCTAATATATTCATATGCAAAACTTCAAGCTTTCCGCAACGGTCACAAGTAGCTTCGTGTAAAATTGCATCCGTTAGAAATCAGTATACGCTTATAAATTAATAGTATCATTGCTCTCAAGAGACTTTTAAGGTACAGAAAAAATGTATGTTGCTTTGGTCACTGCTGCACTGACCACTGTCTTAGAATTTACCGAATTAACAACGTTAGATATGTTAACACCGTAAGTGGTGAGCGTTTTTTTTAAAGAGTTTAGAAATATTTAGCGCGATTTACATATGTCCGAGTTGACCTCATAGAATAATTGATTTCGAATCTCCTTAGAGGTCGGTATGTGTATACAATTTTTACTATTCTTAGCTTTCAAAGAACTTTTAAAATCAGTGATATATTGAAAATAATTTTGATCACTGCTACACTGACCGCAGTCTGAGAATTGAAAACTATTTTTCATGTGTAGTTCTTCATATTTACAAAAATTTAGCTTTGTATCTTATGAGAGCCGTAAGAGAGGCTTCTGAAAGGACAAAAACAACAAATATGTTTTTTATAGCGGCAGAACCGACAACAGGCCGAAAAATAAATACGTGAGTAGCCCGTGGTTTATACAATACTCCCATCTATGCATTCAGCTTTCTCAGTGATCAAAAATCACTTGGCGGAAAATCGAAAATAAAAGTAGCCCATTTTAATTTCCGGGTATTGGTCTATCTTTTCACAAAGTTTCAAGAAAATTGGTGGAACCGTTTAGGCTTGATGCGGCAGCAGGCAAACAAACCAACAAACAGACAGACAAATGACTTTATAATATTAATAACATAGGAAACTGTGGTACATGAGTTTTTCGTCCAAAAATTAGTGAAAATCGATTTAGGTTTTACGTCCATACGTAGTAGAGTGGCTACAAAAAAGTTGCGGATGTTCGTATGTGCAGCTAGAACTCGCTATTCCGCTTCAAACAATACCGATATTGTAATGATAGAACCGAAGATATTAACTATTTAACTTTACGTTTTTTTTTCATTTTGTATAAAGGAACTTTATTTAAGAACAGAATATCGTTTATATATTTATATTGTTGATTATTGTCTAGGTATACTTTCACATAAACATAAACTTTAAATAGTTGAAAACTCCGATTAACTTTCTTCTATTCAAGATGACTGGATATTTTTAGGGGAGAAACAATTAAGCGCTTATATTCACTGACAAATACAACAATGTAAAAGAGGAGATTTTACGTATTTGGTAAAAATAGAATAAATTCCCAAGTACGAAGCAATGTTACCATATCTACACTGAAAAAAAATGACCTGAAATTAAATACTATTTTGCCTTTAAATCATTGATTTAATCTGACTTTGTTTGACAAATTTCTTTAAATTTAAGCAAATTTAATTGATTTCAAACAAATTTTCATTCGTTTAAAGTAAAATGTCTTACTTCTATGATAAGATATCCATAATACAATGTCATGTTGACTTTAACGTTACATCATAAAATTAAAGAAAAAATAATTGATTGTAGAGCATCTGTCATTAACTCAAGTACACATTTTAATAGTTTGTGAAATTTTTCCTTAAAAATGTAGAAATTCTCATGTCATGTTTTAGAAAACAATTTACCCTTAATTTTCAATTCACTTTTCTTTGTTTTTTCAATTAAAAGTTATCTTTCAAATAAAGAAATAAGTTTTACCTGCGAGAGGACATTTTAGACTCTTTTTGGTCGCAAAATTGAGAATAATAGTGAGAGTTACAGTGAATAATACAAAAACAATTCACAGTGCAACAATTCGGCGACTGTTTGTCGGCAGTGTGTATCCTATCTCAAAATGTGTCAGTGGCTGCTCATACGACGATGAGACAAGAATGGGTAGGTTTATGTGTGTATATGCAGAAATTTAGAGTAGTGGAGTTTATGTGCGTTATCGAATTTGTTATTTTGACAAAAACAGAAGAACGACATAAAGCCGAAGAAGTACAAAAAGAAAAACAATGAACGAAAATCTAACGTTGTTTTCCGTATTCAATAAATATACAGTTATTTTGTGCATTAAATAGAATATCGTTAGATAAATATGAAAATATGCTACGAACAATTTTACGAAAATTGAGATTTTTATTAGAATGAAAGAACATTTAAAAATACATCATCTAGAAAAAAAGAAAACACCATTGTATTGTTTTCCCCCTTTGGCACAAGATAACACAAAAATGCAAAACATGTGAAGTCTGTAAAAAAACGGATAATTATGATAATTATAATTAAAAATTATTGATATTTGAGCGGAACAAATAAAAGAACATTCGCTTATTTTCAGAAAGAAAATAATATCAAATAGAAACTGTTAGAAAGTTTGTTATTAAGAAAGAAATATTGACATATCGTCGGTGCGCCGACGAACACTCCTATGTGTTTTTAACTAGTTTTCAGGAGAAACAATAACCCGTGCCATTTCATCAAATCGCGATATATTTGATATCTCCAATTTTTGTATTTATCTTTTAATTATTTATCACCAATATTTCATAACCAAGATCGCATACGTGAATAAATGTTTTTCAAGAAAATCTATTTTGTTTGGAGCATTTTAAATATTGATTAAACAATAAAATACACATAGGAGTTTTGATATTTGAATGTTCACAGCATGCCTCAAGCAATTGAAAGTTGGTATAGATCAACGGCAAAAACTACGAATGAGGTTTTGTTCAGAATCATCAGAAGATCTGATTTTGATCTATTCATAGTCGAATCGAGGGGATGATTCTGAACAAAACCTAATTAGCCGTTCTTTTAACTGAATCTAAGCCAACCTTCTATCCACCCTGTGCTGTATTTCGTAGTCGTTCACTCCTTCTGTACTCCGTATTGGATCTTCGTTGGGAATGTGCGGTATTATCTCGCTCTTGTTCTGCCACACGATATTCCGGATCCTTTCGCCTCTGTGAGCGGCGGCATCGTCTCGTTTCTGTTCTGCTGCGCGATATTCCGGATCCTGTCGCCTGAGTGAGCGTGGTAATGTGTTTCGATCCTGTTCTGCAATGCGATAGTCAGGAAGTCGACGACTTTGTGAATGTGCAGCATTATCTCGTTCCTGTTCTGCCACACGATATTCCGGATCCTGTCGACTCTGTTAGTGTGCGGCATTATCTCGTTGCACGGTATTATGGATCCAGTCGCCTCTGTGAGTGTGCGTCATTATCTCGTTCCTGTTCTGCTACACGATATTCCGGATCCTGTCGCCTGAGTGAGCGTGATAATGTGTTTCGACCCTGTTCTGCAATGTGATAGTCAGGAAGTCGACGTCTTTGTGAATATGCAGCATTATCTCGTTCCTGTTCTGCCACACTATTTTCCGGATCCTGTCGCATCTGTGAGTGTGCGGCATTATCTCGTTCCTGCTCTGATGCACGGTATTCCGGATCCTGTCGCCTCTGTGAGTGTGCGGCATTATCTCGTTCCTGTTCTGCTGCACGATATTCCTGACAGGATCATATTTTATATCCGATCGTACTGATCGGATATAAAACACGGTTTCTACAGCGCTTACATGTCAAATCGGGTGAAACATATATATGGGGGCTGTATATAAATCTGAACTGAATTTCCCCGCATTTTGTAGTTTTCATTCATGTAATACAAAAACTCTATCTGCCGAATTTCATACTTATCGGATATAAAATACGGTTTCTACAGCGCTTACATGTGATATCGGGTGTAACATATATATTGGGACTATGTTTAAATCTGAACCGATTTCCCCCGAAATTGGCAGTGTTCATACATGTAATAAGAAAACTCTCTCTGTTGAATTTCGATATAAAATACGGTTTCTACAGCGCTTACATGTAAAATCGGGTGAAACATATATATGGGGGCTATATCTAAATCTGAACGGATCTTCTCCGAATTTGGTAGTGTTCATTCACAAGAAAACTCTCTCTGTCGAATTTCGTACAGATCGGATATAAAATACGGCTTCTATAGCGCTAACATGTCAAATCGGGTGAAACATATACAGGGTGGCTGATATGTATTGCAACCAACTTCAGGTTGCTATCATTATTATAAACCGCTACTCTGATAGCTGACAGATTTATTTCAGTGACAGTTAATTTTATTGTTTACAAGCTTACAAAAGCATTTTGATCTATTGTATTCAGAAAAAAAATATTCGTGATGGAATTCAAGCGTGATAGTGTGATTGCTTTATATTTGGGTGGAAAAACACAAGTGGCTATCGTTAGAGCCCTCCAGCATTTAAATGTGAATAAATATTTTGTTTCTCGTACCATTGCTCGTTACCGTGATACTGGCAGTGTTGCATCGCGTCCAAAAAGTGGACGAAAAAAAACGGTAACAACACCAGAAATGATCCGAAAAGTAAAGGCCACATTTGATCGAAATCCACGCCCAGTTGTAGAAAAATTGATCGTGAGCTGAACATATCGCGAGAACGGATACAATACATATTAAAAAATTAGCTTGGACTAAAGCCATTGAAGTTCCAAAAAGTGCAAGAGCTCACCGATGCACAAAAAAAGTTAGACTGGAAAGAGCCAAGGAGTTGCTTCGCTTGCACGAAAGTGGCCAGTTACCGAATTTGGTTTTCTCCGATGAGAAGCCATTCCAAATTGAGCAATTTGTGAACAAACAAAATGATCGGGTTTACTTGCCAAAGAGGTCAGCTGAAAATGTACACCTTCGATTGGTCACCAGAACTCAAGCGCCGCCGATGGTAATGGTGTGGGCAGCCGTAACTGCCGATAGTCGCTCCCCACTCGTATTCATCGACCATGGGGTCAAAATAAATGCCGAATATTATCGTGAAAATATCCTAAAGACAGTATTGAAGCCCTGGGCAGACAAACATTTCGGCCGCAGTCCATGGACATTCCAACAGGACTCAGCACCATCGCACTCAGCACGCGTCAACCAAGAATGGCTTAAAAAGGAGGTTCCTCGCTTCATTTCTACCGCACAATGGCCACCAAGATCTCCGGATCTCAATCCGTTGGACTTTTTCGCCTGGGGCATTTTAGATAGTAAGGTTCGCACTAAAAAATACCAAAGTATCGATCATCTCAAGACGGCGCTTCGCCGGGAATGGGCCAAAATACCGCAGAGCCACTTTCGTGCAGCGTGTGATGGCTTTGTCGGCCGTTTGAAGGCCATAATTCGTGCCAAAGGTGGCCAATTCGAACAAATCTAAACTATTTCTAAAATTTTATGTTATTTCCGACATTTTTTGCTTTTGAACAATAAAATTTAAAAAAAAAATTAAAAAATATAGCGCTTTACTTTGTTGCATTACATATCAGCCACCCTGTATATGGGGACTATATCTAAATCTTAACCGATTTTCCTCGAATTTAGCAGTGTTTATTCATGTAATAAGGGAACTCTCTTTGCCAAATTTCTTACTGATCTGATATAAAATACAGTTTCTACAGCGCTTACATGTCAAACATATATATGGGTGCTATATCTAAATCTGAACCGATTTTGACCAATTTCATTAGGGATCATCCTTGGGCCAAAAAAGAGCACTGTGTAAATTTCATCACAACACGGGGCAAAATCGCCTTTTTTGATATGTTTGTATCGAAATAAAATATATTTGGAACACAAATTTTTAAATGTTTTATATTTCTGAGTAAATAAATTTTATTTGAAAATCAATAAAATTTACTTGGAACGCATTTTTTTCAATCCTTCGAGTAAATTAATGTTATCAAAAATTATACGATTTCAATTAAAAATTTCTAAAAAACTATCATTAAATTACCGAAAAACTTAACACAATTAAGGTTCGATATTTTCGTAATACTTAAATTTAAATACATTTTTGTTTCGGAATTAAAATCCCAAATAAAAAGTATTAGGGTGAAAACAAGGATTTGTTTAGAACAACATCTTCCCAAATATATAATTTTTGTGTGTACCAAATATTATATATTTAGAGTGTACCATAAACATATATATGCTTCAAGCCGAATATGTTTGGGACAATATACTACAGAAGCGATTTTTTTTCAGCGTGAATCGGACCATAAATACGACCTGCACTTTGATTACAAGAATACATGGACAGACGGACATGGCTAAATCGCCTCAAAAATTGATTCTATGACGATCGGTATAATAAACTATGGTTCTATCTCTTTTTGGACGTTACAAACAAATAGACTCAAATAGATTTCGTCATAACAATACAATAACAGGAGTCTGCAGTAATTTTTTTTTTATATTTTAAAAAATTTAAATAATTTTAGGCCCACTCCCGCATAAAGCTTATATGTCAGAGAAATAATACAAGTTTAACACATAAAAAATTCGCGAAAGTCGGAGAGTACTAACAATTTAAAAAATTACATTTAAATTTCAAAAATTCAAAAAACCCAAAAAATAATTATAATTTTTTTTTTAAAGGTGCCGAAAAATGCCGACATTTCAAAAAAGATGTTCCAAATCGGACCATAACTTAAGAAGTTATGACCAAAAACTCGATACATAGAGTGATATCGTAACGATTTTTCAAATATCAATAACTTCTGAACGAGTTACTGGAAAATTTCAAAAAATTCCACAAAGCATTTCTTTAGGTGTACTAAACAACAAAATGGAAAATCGAAACGGAAATTTTTTTTAAAGCCGCCGATTTGTGCAACGTTTGCAATGTTTTCATAATTAAATTAAAATTTTTCTCAAATAAATTAATAATTATGTCATAAATTAAAAGTTATAATGAACACAAACCCCTTCGGTCATTTTGGGGCATTAACATTCCAAAATTAATTAAGCTATGTACACACTTTGGTCAAATCTTATAATATTGTCAGAAAAATGCAATCGTGTGAACTTACAACATTTGTCTTGCAACGTTGGCAAAATAATGCATCAGTTGCATATGTAACTTTATTTTTCATACTGCACATCAATGACATCAACTTTAACTTTTGGGAAAAATATAGCCATGTATCCCCAATTGTCCAAAACTGATCCTACACATTTGGTGTTAAGCTTCGTTCTTTATTAACTAAGGAAAACACCATACTACAATTTACAGGATCAGCTCAGATCGGTACTTATATATATATGTTATATATCTATGTTGGTGTTTTTCTGGTCCAGTATGCGAATTAAAATTTAAGGGGAAAAATATATAATATATACAATATATGGAAATATTGGCGAATTTTCGCATATATCTAGGATGTTCTAGTCAGGACCTTTAATAAGAGCTCTAATTTATAGGAATTCGCAAACGCGTTTTTAAAATATGACAAATGCAATATTCACATCTCAGGAATTTTTTAATAATTATTTTTTTTAAAAAAAGAACGTGGCTAAAAGCCATCTTAAAATTTTCAGCGTTCGTTTAGAATATATGAGGCTACATAACTATATTTTTCGCATAATTTTAGGTTGGTGTCATTGATGTGTAAAATACAAATAAGTTTGCAAACGCATTGTATGCATCTAAAAACTTTAAGGACGCAAAAATGAATCTTGTCTATAAAAAGAATAACTTGCGACCTATAAAATGGGCCTTCATTTCTAAAAATCGGACAACGCATTCCGAAAATACCTAACTCGAAACCTACGCCTTTTGAGAATATTTTCCTATTTTCTCAGAGTTTAGATGGTAACAACATCTGAAAACATTGTTTGCATTTTTTCGCCAACTATAAAATGTTTTATTTGGAGCAGAGAATCGATATGCAAATATATTTTGAAATCGGGAATGGTGACCCAAAAATGGTGTTCGGTTGACATGGAATGAACGATATACATAAATAACGGGTTTTTCAATAGGGATGATATGATTTTGATCAGTCGTTCTCCAATTGCAACTTTTCGTGCGCTAAGTAAATTTTTTTAAATAACAGAAACTTTCAGTCGACCTACGACCTTGACACCCATGAGCAATATTTTAGCTCTCGTTAAGAGCTGTCTTTGCGCCATTGACCGATTATGGCTACGTGCCACACAGCAAATGAAACAATTGAATTGTTGCGAGAAAAGTTTGGAGATTCGATTATTTCAAGAAATTGTGATATTGAATGGCCTCCAAGAAGTTGTGATTTAACACCATTTGTCTATTTCTTGTGGGGTTATTTAAAGTCATTGGTCATTCGAAATAAACCAGACTCTCTTCAAGCTTTACAAGTCAATATTGAACGTGCCATTCATGACATACGACTTGATTTAGTGGAAAAAGCGCTCGAAAATTGGGTTCATCGAATTCGTTCCTGCAGAAGAAGTCGAGGAGGCCATCCGAATGCCGTTTTATTTAGAACTTAATTGTATAGATTGTACTTCACATTAAATCAAAATCTTTTGAATTTCCTTAACAATAAGTGCATTTTTTCAAAGAAATCATATCACTCTTATTGGTAAACCCTTTATTTACAGATTATAAGGTTTTTTGCTATGGTCTGAACTGAAAATTCACTTATTGCTAACAATCTGTCATTGTCAGTACATTGGCATCACTTTGAGGGAGTCGGTAACCTTTTAAGATCTGAGCACCGTGGGACCACATAGCTTGACATTTGTGTATAAAGGAAGAAACAGCCCAATATTTTAGAAAATGCGGTATTTGATTTAAACTTGGTTATGTTTTGTCATAAATCGTTTAAAACGTAGTTCACAATTTTGGAACTAAATCACTGCTGGATTATGTCATTTTAACCTGAGGTTATAGTGTCATATGTTTCTGTGACTTTGGCTTTAGTATTTACACCCAGAGAAAAACAACTTAAAATCAATAAAAACCATATTGAATCAGTAGGAAACATTAACTAAAGTCGAGTTATGTTGAACATTTTTATTTCAATATGAAACAATAAAATTTTAAAGTTGCCCTACTTTTATATATGGGAGCTATAGCTAAATCTTAACCGATTTTCTTCAAATTCGGTAGTGTTGGTTCATGGATCAAGAAACTCTACCATTCTAAATTTCAAAATGATTGGATGTAAAATACAGCTTCTACAGGACTAAAGAGCAAAGTCGGACGAAACATATATATGGGAGCTATAGCTAAATCTTAACCGATTTTCTTCAAATTGTGCAATGTGGGTTCATGGATCAAGAAACTCTACCATTCTAAATTTCAAAACGATCGGATGTAAAATACAGCTTCTATAGGACTAAATGGCATAATCGGACGAAACATATATATGGGAGCTGTATCTAAATCTGAACCGAGTTCAACCAAATTCAACAGCGATCTTAACAGCCGCGAAATACTCTAAACTGCAAAATTTCAGAACGATCGGAGTGAAATTGCGACCTGTAGTCGACGAACTACTTTACATGGACAGACGGACGGACGGCAGACATCGTTAAATCGACTCAGCTAGTGATTCTGAATCGATCGGTATACTTTAAGGTGTGTTATTTTCAGGTGTTACAAACATCTGCCGTGGAACAAACTTATAATACCCTGTACCACAGTGTGGTGTAGGGTATAAATATATGAAAAACAAAAATACGTGTAATTATTTTACTTTTAGATCGATTAGGTAGATTAAAGGACAACACCCACCTTTTCCTTTCTCCAGTTTGTTTTGTCTCATCCACTAAATTAAATTTCACCGAAATTTTTTTAAATGCGACCACAACGCACGGAATTTTACAACCTAATAAAGTGGGAATCACCTGAATTGGTTTACATATTGATTTACAATGTTTCCATATATATTTTCAAATGTTTCTTATTAATTCAATATTTTGCAATTCAAATTTCAAATTAATTAAGGAATTAATGAATTAAAAATCTTAAACTAACACATTTAAACTTTAAAACAATGTTGATTCAATGTTTCCCACGAAATTAATACAAACTACATTAATTTAAAGTTGAAAATTATTGATTTAATGTATTTCAATATAATGTTTCTGTTATATGGAAAATTATTGAATTAACATGACGCATTCTTATTTTTAAGTTGAAGCTTTTCCCTGAGTGTTGAAAAAATATATATTTATTTTGAAGCTGGTTGTAATGCATGTTCAATACAGCATCCCATTATATGCTTTTAATCCTCCTTTAATACCAAAAATTTGCTGAAGTTTAACATATAATTATGTACATGAAAATAATCAAACCCTAAAGGCAATTATAAATTTTGCTCCGAATCCTAGAATATCGGAAATTATCCTCAACTCATATGAATGTTTGTGTGCGAAACTCCTTGTATATGTGTGAGAAATTGTATAGAAAATCGAGAATTCAAGAACAGATTTGCATGACATGTTAACTAAGCCATTGGCATTTTAGGCATGAAGTGTTCATGGGCCTGTGTAAGTATATTTGTGTATGGTTTAGGAAACGGATGTGAGTGCGTGTAGCAACGGAAATGTGGTATGCGGCTAAAGGTATATGGTTTACTATATGTACGAGAATTCATCCTATTAGTAGAAAAGCAAATGCCTATATACTCGTCGTTTGTTTGTATGAGTGTTGTGTTGTTACGAATCATATTAAACACTTTTAATGTAAATCCTTTGTTAGTAAACCTACGTTTATTTCCAACATACATACATGTGTGTTGTACTTAAAACCGGAATATGAACGAGGGCATCCTCGGGTAGGACAAAGAGTGAGTTAATATCCTTGTAAATCGTGTTTATAAACTTGTAATTGTATTAATAACGTTTAGAATTAGGTATACGTTAGGGTGAGTCAAGGCATCGACAGAAGCGATACATTTGAGTAAATAAATGACTGTTGGTTCACAATTAACTCCAAAGTATGAAAAGTCGCAAATTTTTTCCAATTCATTACATTTTTTTATTGAATCTTTCATTATTATACAATGAAAATAACAATAAGTGGACAAATCTTAACCTAAAATACTATTCTCTGGGTTATTGCCATTGCGAATAAACCATTGAGACTTTACACGATTTTTTACTTAAACAAAAAGGTTAACGTTTCAAATTTAAGAATTCATAATTTCATTTCGTTTTTTTGTTTTTGATTTTGATTAGGATTTGTTTTAATTTAAATCATGTCCAGCGTATCTCTCCTTCTAAGGCGGCCATGAAACTCAAAATGTAGTAGTTCTCGAGCCAGGATGTTTGGATGATTGAATAGTTTACCCACGTAACACCGGCAATATTTTTCAATTTCCTCTTTTAATGTTGGCATGTTGAGGTCCTTATGGATGTTAGCGTTTCTTACCATGGTGCACCTGTAATTAAACGAAGAATATTCGATTGTCTTCTTTGTAATTTGCATACATTTGAAGCGCACGCTGTACCCCAGAGCTGGATAACATATGTCCAAATTGGCTTCAATACCGTTTTGTATAAAAGAACTTTATAAGTCGCAAATATAGTTCTACAGAAATCCTGTACGCTGTGTGGATGATATTATAATGGTTGAGAACATTTTAGCATTGTTACTTAATGCAAGATAATAAAAGATACAAGGGGGGAAATTGCCATTTTTTATATGATTGAACTGAAAGAAAATATTATTTGGTACCAATAAATTCAAATATTTGTGAACAAATATTATTATTTGAAAATCAAGAAATTTTGTTTGGACCGCATATATTAATATATTAGAACAAAATATATTTGCAAACTTACTTTCACAAACAAAATATGTGTTTACCCACAAACAAAGTTATTGTTAAAAATGTTTTCCAATTATTTTTTATTTTAAAAAAGTTTTTAAAACTTTGCTGACTTTTTCCAATTTTATTTAAAATTTTCCCTAGATTTCGTGTTATAATTTACAACACTAATTTTTAATTTATAAATATTCCAATTCATTACTTTTTGTCAATTCGTCAATGATGTTTACTGTTACGAAAGATTTATAGTTAATATAGTTTTATAGTTAAGAAACGATTTAAATTTTAATCTAATTTTACAAACATATATATTTCCAAAAAAGTGCATTTTGAACTTGTGAAAAACAGAAACTTGCTTTTAAATTAAGCATTGATATATTGCCAAAATACTTAAATACAAAATAATCTTTGTTTCGGAAATAGTTAGTGAGTTCCATATACAAAAATATTTCGATGAAAACATAGTTTTGTTTAGAAAAACATCCTCCCAAATATATATTATATGTATGTGTCAAATATTTTATATTTAGAATATAACCTAAATATATGTACGTTTCCAGCAGAATATGTTTGGGACAATATACTCAGAAGCGATTTTTTTCAGCGTATATAGCCCGAAGCCCTCCACCATTGCTTGTCAATCAATACACGGAGAAATATGTAGGAGCTATATCAAGCCATCAATAATATGAATTTCAACGGGTAAAATACATCAAATTACTAAGTTTAAGGCACATAGGTTAAACAAGTAAGAAAGTTTCAATCCGGTAAACCGACTAAGGTATACCCTCACTTTGTGAGTAATGTAATATATAACATTACACTAATTTATCTGCCAATTTGTGTGGGAGGTACCAGAGGGGGTTTAACAAATATTTCGGTAAACAGTAGATTCTTTAAATGCATTGCACTGTTCCGAACTACACATAATCGTTTATGTGCATTGGTATATTAACGTTACGAGCTATTAAATTTTGGTATTATTTGGTCATTTTGTGTGGGAGGTACAAAAAGGGGTGTGGCGATAACGCCCTCTTTTCACAGGACTGTAGGCACTATAACAGCATTAAACTGTAAAAAATATGAAGTATTTGTATGTACTGGTATAAAAGTTATAAACCGTTTACTTTTGGTATAAAACGGTCCATTTGTGTGGGAGGTACCAAAAGGGGCTGTACAATAGTACAAAAACATTATACTGTACAACATTTGTGTGGGAGGTACCAAAAGGGGGACGATTCTAATAAGAAGTAATGATGTTATTACAGAATCAATATTTCACTAAATGTTAACCCTTTGTGTGGGAGGTACCAGAAGGAGTGGACCATCTTCTAACTTAGTCGGAGATAGAACAAAATATTAACGTATGCTGAATTTGAAGTCAATAGGTTACTCCTCTCGAGAGTTATCGTGCGCACCAGCCAACAGACAGACAGACGGACGGACATTGCTCATTCGACTTCAAATGGCCCAAAACGGATATCCACCGAACATACTTAGGGTCTTAGGTCACTTTCGATGTGTCACACTTTTGGCCCGTAGCAAATTATATATACCCTTGTATCACTAAAGTGAGGGTATAAAATCATACAATTTACTCCGGCAAGAAGTCAAAATGCAATATACTCGTATATACCTACATAACGAGCAATTTTTAAGGGCTTTCGGATTTGATTTAAAAAAATACAATTTTGAGAAATGTAGGAAATCTTTATTTGAGTCAATAGAACGGTCTATTTAATTCCATGTTTAAAGATGATTTAATTTAAATATTGACCGCAGCTGTGCCTCAAATGGTTCATACTTTGGCTCAAATTTTAGCAAAAATGTATCAGAAACAAATAAAAACAAGTAAAAGAGGTTTAAGTTCGCCATGCCGAATCTTATATGCCATCCTCCATGGACCGCTGGGGATTTTTTCGGATACACGGAGGTCACATGTCATGGCAAATTTTGTAATGATCGGAAGTAAATTACAACTTCTATAGAGCTTTAATACCAAATCGGATGTAACATATATCTGGGGGCTATATCTAAATCTAAACCGATTTCCCCCAAATTTGGCAGTGTTAATTTATGTAATAAGAAAACTCTTTCTGCTGAATTTCGCACTTATCGCATATTAAAAACAATACAGCGCTTATATGTATATGGGGGTGATATGTAAATCTGAACCGATTTTCCTCAAATTATGCAGTGTTCATTTATGTAACATGAAACATCTTTCTGCCGAACTTAGTACTGATGGGATCTAAAATACAGTTTCTACAGCGCTGACATGTCAAATCAGGGGTAACATATATATGGAAGCTAATCAATATCTGAACAGATCTTCCCCAAAATTGGCGGTGTTAATTTATGTAATAAGAAACCTCTTTCTGCCAAATTTCGCACTTATCGCATATAAAATTCATTATCTACAGCGCTAATACGTCAAATCGGGGAATTATATATATGGGAGTGATATCTAAATCTGAACCGATTTTTACCAAATTAGGCAGTGTTAATTCATGTAATAAGACATCTCTTTCTGCCAAATTTCGTACTGATCGAATATAAAATACAGTTTTTACAGCGCCTACATGTCAAATCGGGGGTAACATATATTTGGGGGCTATATCTATATCTGAACAGATTTCCCCAAATTTTGTATTATCTCTATGTGTATCAGGAGACTGCTCTCTGCCAATTTTTGTACATATCGGTTCTAAAATGTTGTTTGAACAGTGCATATGTGCGAAATTGGTGGTACATATATATAGATGCCATATGTAAATATGAACCGATTTTAACCAAATTCAATAGGGATCGTCCTAGGGGCAAAAAATGATATGTATAACCAAATTCAATAGGGATCGTCCTTGGGCCAAAAAAAGATATGTATAAAGTTTCGTTGAATTCGGACTAAAATTGCGACCTGTACTGTGATTACAAAAATACTTGCACAGATAGACGGATGGAATGACGGACGGACGGACAGACCGACATAGCTTAATCAACACAGAAATAGATTCTAAGTCGATCGGTATAATAATCAATGTATATGTATATTCCATCTCATTTTGGGTGTTGCAAACAAATACACAAAGTTATAATGCGTGGAGTGTGTAGGGTATAAATACTTATAGTATTTAGCTAGCCAAAAATGTGCCCGTTCATTTGACTTTCAGAAAAATTACAAACAAATTCTTAATACTTATGTCTTAAAAAAATGTTATGTCATTTTAAACGCAAACTCGACCGGAGAAAAAACTGAGTACACTGTTTTGTTTTTTTTTCTAGTCATCTTTCATAACTATACAGACATTTCTATGACCATCAATTTTAGTTTAATTTTGTCGCACGGTGTGATATACTCGCCATCCTATGGAGGAGAGTAAAAATAGATATTTTCGCATATCAAATTTGAAGCCAATCCGCTACTTCTTTCGAGAGACATCGCGCGCTGCAGCCAAACAGACGGCCAAATGTACATTGCTCAAATGACTTAAAATGTTCTAAAACGGATTTCTGCCGAACACACTTAGTTTCTTTAGTCACTCCTTCGATGTCTTACTCTTTAAGCCCTTATCAAATGATGCATACCCACTAAAGTTGTTGTGTTTTGGATACAAAATTGAGTCACAAAATGTTATTCGCAGCCCTTTGAAAAATTTTTTATAAACTATTGTTACACAGAAAAACATGCCAAAACAGTCAAATAAAATACATATATTTTCGGGATTCCTCAGAAGTTGTACAACTTCTAAAAGAGCAACAAATTTATAATTAAACTAATTCCACCCCAATATATGTATGAATATCCACTATGGTATGAAGTTATGTGTTTTGTACTCTATATTGTGTAATTAAATAGTTTTGTAATTAAATATGCCTAAAACTGCTATCACCAGCCTATATCAGACATAATTTGTCCCATCATAAAAATTGCAGTTAATTTTTCCAGTATAAATGAATATACATACATACACTTGTACACATACATACATAAGTACTCAGGTCGTATGTATGTATATGGAAAAGTTTCACTTGTCGTGGAAAATCCAGGTGTGAGCTGTGAGTAGGAAAACATAGCGAGAAAGAAAATTGCTTTCTGAGTTAATTAATATTTGATTATGAGTGTAAACTACAGTTACGGATTTTAATTAAGAGCTTCAATGTGAAGGTGTGTGTGTGTATGTGTGTTAGACCTCAATGTATGTGCACTTGTCGGAGTATATGCATATGTGTGTGTGGGCTAGTCAGCCAACATGTCTACACATGTGTATGTATCATGCCTGTCGGTGGTCGCATTGGCATAATGAGGAAAATGTTTACACTGTTGCAGCAAATTGCAACCAAAATGGGGAAATTGGAAAAATAATTTTCACACCACAATAGTTAATAGAGTTGACAGCAGAAAACTCATTATGCCACCGCCGAGAGAACATACATCCGAACACCTAGACACACACAGACACACTGCATATTGTGTAAACGTTTTGGGAAATTACTAAAACTATTACAAAAAATGTGAGAGAACGACAGCGCAAAACTAAAAATAAGCGGATAAATAAATGGTAATTTCCAGTAAACGTTTTGGAGCCACAGACGATTGCTGCTTAAGAGGACGAATTGATGGGAAATTGGGAAGAATTGCTTATTGGAAGCAGCAACATGTCATTAGTTATTAAAATGAAGTAATATTTTTATAGATTAACTTAAGAAATTAAATTAGAATGAATGAAATTGTATGTGCAGTAAATTAGCTGCGAGCAAGTGGGGAATTGACAAAATAAAAAGTAAAGTAAAATATATAAGAACATTTTAGTCTAGTAAATCGATTAAGGTGAATATGATCACAATGTAAGTAATATTATGTGTGTTTTATTTGAGAGTGAGCCACATAGGAGAAAATAAGTTATGAGCTAGCCAGGCATCCGGAACTTGGGCTCCAGATTTGGGGTCTTTGGCTTAAGTCAGTTCGTAAATTGTAGATATTTCCCAAACGAAGTGCCACACAAAATTTCGTATATTTTTTGACTATAGTGGTATAACATTTATTATCTCTTCATTATAGCATTTCTTTGGTGGAAGAGGGTATATATAATTTTCTATGGGCCTGAAATATAATACATCGAAGAAGTGCCTCAAGTTCTCAAGTATATCTAGCGGAAATTCGTTTTGGTCCATTGATAAATGTCCGTCTGTCTGTATGGTGCACACCATAACACTCGAAAGGAGTAACCGACTGACAGCAAATTGTTTATGTGGACATTTAGTTTCTATCTCAGGCTAAGTTCGAAGGTTGGCCGTATTGGCCCATTCTTCCTAGTACCTAACACACAAAGCGTTAAAATCCAGTGAAATTGTAACCCCTAGATTTATACTCTGTGGTACAGGGTTTTATAAATTTGTGAATTTGTTTGTAGTACCCAAGAGCAGATGAGATAGGCCCATCCTTTATTATAGGGTAATTCCAAAAGAAACAGACCCAGTCCGAATATTTATTGATTTAGTTTTAAATTTCAATGAAATTTCACACGCATATACTAGAAGACCAGGCAGACTTACTGCCTTTTACCGATTGTCCAAATTCATAACGGCTTTGATTTTATTGGGCGCCCACGTTGGTCACCTACAACATTTTATTAAAAATTTTGCCTTTTTAAGTCTACACCCAATAAAAAAAGGGTTAATATTAATAACAAACAACGTTTGCTATTTTTCAGCAAACATTTTTTCTGCTAATACAGGAAATTTTCTGCTGTAATAGCGAAAAGTTTGCAGTTTTGCATTAGCAAACGCACTGCTGAAAAATGTTCAGTTTGCTGTTAATCAAAATATGTGAAAATAAGACAAAAGTTGCAATAATTTACATGATTACAACTACCAATGAAAATCAAAAGGTCGTGCGATGGGAAAAGTATATTTAAAAAAAAAAAATTAAGTAATTTGTCGGCGATATCTATTTTCCGAGTTACGGTTCTCAATATTTATATTTTTTCATTGGATTTTATAAATATCGGAAATAGGAGTCGAATAAAACTGCAAAAAGTAAAACACAAATCGATAAAGATTATGATTTTACGTGGAATAGAGCGATTTCACAATCTTAGTACCGGACATACAATTAAAATTAATCTATCTAGATTTTAGTTTTATGAAACCAAAGCTAAACATTAATATTTTCTGTGCGATTTGTAAAAATGTTGCAAAGTCCTGATTCACACAAGGCAATTCTTTTCAAGCAAGTGTCAAAGTTTGTAGGAGAGAGAGAGCACTTTCCGCCACCTCTCTCTCCTACAAATTAGGTTACTTGCTTGGAGGAAATTACCTCGTGTGATCCAGGACCAAGTACCAGGACAGAAGAATTCCTAAAGGCTTAGGAATTCTTCTGTCCTAAAAAGAAATTTAAGAGAAAACTTCGCAAGATTGTATCATCCTGTGCAAAGACGATTTTTATACTTGAAATTATATCTGAGAAATTTTGTTGCCACAGGACGTCAAAAACTTGTGAAATTTTCAGTAAGCGCTTAATTTTTATGGGGAGCTAAGCACTGTTAAGCATTATTAGTTCCCGATAAAGTTTGGTGCTTGTGTTCCTGTCTTAATCGAGTATGGTATTGCCAGATTTGGCATCCTAGATTTCGCAGTATGGTATCTCATTTTTGGAGAGATTGTTGTCAATTATTATGAATTAATGCGAAGAAGAAGAACAAAAATGGAAAATTATTTTAATATTTGCAAAAAGAGTGTAAACAATTGAACATAGAATAGTTAATTAATGTTTTATAAATACATTTCACGAATTTTTTGTCTGTTTTGCACTGTTCTTCGAAACTCATGACTCCATTGTTACCAATTTACCTCCTGTAAATCGGTACAAAGTTCGAAGATGGGCCATATTGGCCCACTCCTTCTAATAACTCCCCCACAAAGGGTTAAAATGTTGTGAAATATTGATTCTTTAATAACTGCTTTACTACTTATTCGAATCTTCTGAAATTCCACACATAGTATTAGCTTATTAGTCGCTATTAACTCGAGACAAATGAGCGAAGTTACCACATCTCTTTTGGTACCTCCCACACAAATGCACCGTTTTGCACCAAAAGTTAACAGCTTATAACATTAATAACAGTGTATAAAAATACTTGAAATTTTGTACAGTAGTATGCTTTTATATTGCCTACAGTCCAAGGAAAAGTGGTCGTTGTTGCCACGCCCCTTTTGGTACCTCCCACACAAAGGTACCTTTTTGCACCAAAAGTTAACAGCTTATAACATTAAAACCAGTTTATAAAAATACTTGAAATTTTGTACAGTGTAATGTTTTTATAGTGCCTATAGCCCTGTGAAAAATGGGCGTTACTGCCACGCCCCTTTTTGTACCTCCCACACAAAATGCCCAAATCATACCACAATTTTATATTTCGTAACGTTTATACCAGTGCACATAAATGCTTATAATTTGGCATAGTGCAATGAATTTAAAGTATCTAATGTTCAGCGAAAAATAGGTGTATTTGAAAAACCCCGTCTGGTACCTCCCACACAAATTGACAGAACAATTCGAGTAATATTCAATATTACTTTGCTCACAAAGTGAGGGTATACCTTAGTCGGTTTACCCGACTGAAACTTTCTTACTTGTTCATTCGAACTTTGCTGCCTTTATTTCCAACAAACACCGAATTGCCTCCTGTAAATCGGTACAAAGACATGCTTTATTACGGAAAAAAGAAAATTAAAAAATAAGCGGCGTTTAATTTATACTCCTTACCACTGAATCCAATTTTTTACATTAAAATGTGCTTATGGTAATTTATACATATGTATATTCATATTTGTGCAGATGACAAAATCTCATATTAAATGTTTACTTCGCATGTCAAAAAATATTGACAGGCGTAATATGCTCTCACTAGCATTCAAGAGCAGCACTCTTTGACAGACATCGTGTGCCGACTTCGACTATTTAAGAAGCATCCTTTAAAGAGTAAAATATTTTACGCCGAATAAAATTGAAATTTTCGTTCTGTTTGTTAATTCGCATTAAAAAGACATTCCGCTGGCGGAGTAAAGAAATATTTTTGGCAAAGGAATCACATCCATCAAAGAAAATAATACAAATGATTTTTATGAGTAAAACGATTCCGGGGGACAGCTTCGACCACGCTTACAAATGGATAAAGAAAGAAAGCCGAAATTGAAGGAAAATGGATTGAAGGCACAGTTCTGAAAATATTGAACGGTGGATGGGTGTTTACGATTTCATAATAAAATGCATAA
This sequence comes from Eudasyphora cyanicolor, assembly GCA_963930755.1. Classification (NCBI taxonomy): domain Eukaryota; kingdom Metazoa; phylum Arthropoda; class Insecta; order Diptera; family Muscidae; genus Eudasyphora; species Eudasyphora cyanicolor. The sequence continues at coordinate 61,094,384 of OZ005736.1, read as the reverse complement.
GGAATGTGGCACACCAAGAACCACGTTATCAATTAATCAAGTCGCAACAGGAAAGGAACGTTATCAATTAATCAAGTCGCAACAGGAAAGCGTACACAAATTGCAAATTAAATTCACTATGATTGTGAAAAGCTTATTTCTGGTTGTTTTCACGATTCTCAGCAAGCAGTGTCCTATTAAAACCCTCTACTTAAATACGGCTACAAAAGATGAACTAAAATTTCCTAGACCACACTGTGGTACAGGGTATTATAAGTTTGTTTCACAGCAGATGTTTGTAACACCTGAAAATAACACAGCTAGGCCCACCTTAAAGTATACCGATCGACTCAGAATCACTAGCTGAGTCGATTTAACCATGTCTGTCCGTCCGTCCGTCCGTCTGTCCATGTAAAGTTGTTCGTCGACTACAGGTCGCAATGTCACTCCGATCGTTCTGAAATTTTGCAGTTCAGAGTATTTCGCGGCTGTTAAGATCGCTGTAGAATTTGGTTGAAATCGGTTCAGATTTAGATATAGCTCCCATATATATCTTTCGTCCGATTTGGCCCTTTAGTCCTATAGAAGCTGTATTTTACATCCAATCGTTTTGAAATTTAGAATGGTAGAGTTTCTTGATCCATGAACCAACATTGCCGAATTTGAAGAAAACCGGTTAAGATTTAGCTATAGCTCCCATATATATGTTTCGTCCGATTTGGCCCTTTAGTCCTATAGAAGCTGTATTTTACATCCGATCGTTTTGAAATATAGAATGGTAGAGCTTCTTGATCCATGAACCAACATTGCCGAATTTGAAGAAAATCGGTTAAGATTTAGCTATAGCTCCCATATATATGTTTCGTCCGATTTGGCCCTTTAGTCCTATAAAAGCTATATTTTACATCCAATCGTTTTGAAATTTAGAATGGTAGAGTTTCTTGATCCATGAACCAACACTACCGAATTTGAAGAAAATCGATTAAGATTTAGCTATAGCTCCCATATATATGTTTCGTCTGATTTGGCCCTTTAGTTCTATAGAAGCTATATTTTACATCCAATCGTTTTGAAATTTAGAATGGTAGAGTTTCTTGATTCATGAACGAACATTGCCGAATTTGAAGAAAATCGGTAAAGATTTAGCTATAGCTCCCATATATATGTTTCGTCCGATTTTGCTCTTTAGATCCAATCCTTTTTATACCCTACACCACACTGTGGTACAGGGTATTATTTAAGTATAAAATGTCCCAAAAGTAAATTTATGTAAACAATTTATACATGAATTACAAAATTAATATATCAGAGTTATTCAATATTACGAGAGTGGTGTAGGGTATTATATAGTCGGCCCCGCCCGACTTTAGCCTTTCCTAACTGGTTTTGTGATTTGTTTACGTATTTCATTAATTACACATTTATCAGCAAAAATGGCAACATTGATTTTTTTACACCATATGCTTCAACGATGGTCGCTAATATCAGCATAACGAAGTAACCTTTCTTATCCTTCGGACAAAAAGAAGATAATTGTTAATGCCAGTCACCGGTAAGTATTGTTTGTAGATACTACTATTGATAACACTATGCAACAACATTTTTGTCCGAGGGATGTGGATAACACTTTGTGGTGCAATTAGGTGTCACAAACACGAAAAAAATATTAAAAAAAATTTTATGGTAATTTTTTTTTAAATCCCAGCTTTCATGGAAAGTATATTCAGTATTTGGAATTTTCAAGTATAAGCCTCATTGAGCCGTGTTATACCTCAAATTAATGGGAATTATGAGGGCTACATATGCTGCAAATATCGCGTTCACGCATTTGGTTTAGTAACAGTCGTCAAAAATATGAGAAAATAATGACTTTTTTTTAAAAACACTTTTTCCTGGTACAAAAAAAAAACTATAAAAAATAGAAACAAAATCGAAAAAATTATTTTATCGCATTTTAAAAAAACCAGCGGTTTTATGGTCGTTCGTAATCCTCCATAAAACATGATAAATAAAATGTAAACTAATAGAAGAAATATATGTGTAATATTTAGGTATACGAGTTAAAAATATGAACGAACCGTTGACACCTAGTATTTTGTGTAATTCGTGTCATGTAAATCTTACTCGATGGACTGGTGGAAGAATGCGGTAAGTACTTTACAATTAATGTATTACAATGTTTTGTGGAATAAAACGTTTTAATTTTAGACTTCACGTGCATTTTGGAATGCCAATGATTTGGAGACAACCAATCATTCTCGATACGGACTGCTATTTTTGTATAAGTTAATAGATTGGAGTAGGTAGTGTCCAAGTATAGCTAACGGCCTAATAACAGAAACATCATCAAGGTCAACTGAGTACTCAACTCTGAGCGATTCAAGATTGAGGCAGAAGTCATCACTTTTAACTCAGTTTCAACTCATTGATCTAGTGAGAGATTTGGAACTGACCAAAGATAAGGCAGAACTACTTGCATCTGGGATGAAACAGTACAATATTTTGGCCCCAGATGTTAACATATCATATTATAGAGTCCGTGATATACCTTACAAACAATTTTATACAACTGTGGATAACAGATGCTTTTGCAAGGACATTCCCGGATTGTTCGAGGAACTTAATCAAACATACAATTCAACGGAATGGCTGTTACTTGTTGACAGCAGTAAAGAAAGTTTGAAAGCAGTACTTTTACACAACGGAAATCAGGAACCGTCGATTCCCTATGCTCATGCTGTCAACAATAAGGAATCATACGAAACAATAGCTAAATTGATAAAATACATAAAATATGAACATGGCTGGAAAATTTATTGCGATTTAAAAGTAGTTGGTATGTTATGCCTCTGGGATAGCCGATATTTTGGCACCAATGCATATTAAGCTGGGGCTCTTTAAACATGTTTAAAGGCTTAGAAAAGATGGCAATTCACTCTCATATTTAAAAAGTTTATTTAAAAGTCTTTCTTTTTAAAAAATCGAAGAAGGAGTTTTTGATAGGCCTAAAATAAGGAAACTGATGAAATTTGTGAATTTCGAATCATATTTGACGTCGGATGAAATTGCATGGAGGTCGTTTAAGCTTGTAGTGTTAAATTTCCTTGGATCCAATAAAAGCCCGCAATATGAAACAATGATTAATGATTTGTTAAAAAGTTATGAAAAAATTGGTTAGAAATATATTTTTATACTCTACACTACACTGTGGTACAGGGTATTATAAGTTTGTTTCACGGCAGATGTTTGTAACTCCTTAAAATGACACAGCTAGACCCACCTTAAAGTATACCGATCGACTCAGAATCACTAGCTGAGTCGATTTAACGATGTCCGTCCGTCCGTCCGTCTGTCCATGTAAAGTTGTTCGTCGACTACAGGTCGCAATTTCACTCCGATCGTTCTGAAATTTTGCAGTTTAGAGTATTTCCCGGCTGTTAAGATCGCTATTGAATTTGGTTGAAATCGGTTCAGATTTAGATATAGCTCCCATATATATCTTTCGTCCGATTTGGCCATTTAGTCCTATAGAAGCTGTATTTTACAGCCAATCGTTTTGAAATTTAGAATGGTAGAGTTTCTTGACCCATGAACCAACATTGCCGAATTTGAAAAAAATCGGTTAAGATTTAGCTATAGCTCCCATATATGTGTTTCGTCCGATTTTGCTCTTTAGTCCTGAAGAAGCTGTATTTTACATCCAATCATTTTGAAATATAGAATGGTAGAGTTTCTTGATCCATGAACCAACACTACCGAATTTGAAGAAAATCGGTTAAGATTTAGCTATAGCTCCCATATATATGTTTAGTCCGTTGTGGCCCTTTAGTTCTATAGAAGCTGTATTTTACATCCAATCGTTTTGAAATTTTGAATGGTAGAGTTTATTGATCCATGAACCAACACTACCGAATTTGAAGCAAATCGGTTAAGATTTAGCTATATCTCCCATATACATGTTTCGTCCGATTTGGCCCTTTAGTCCTGTAGAAGTTGTATTTTACATCATATCATTTTGAAATTTAGAATGGTAGAGTTTCTTGATCCATGAACCAATATTGGCGAATTTGAAGAAAATCAGTTAAGAATTAGCTATAGCTCCCATATATATGTTTCGTCCGATTAGGCCCTTTAGTCCTATAAAAGCTGTATTTTACATCCAATCGTTTTGAAATTTAGAATGGTAGAGTTTCTTGATCCATGAACCAACACTACCGAATTTGAAGAAAATCGGTTACGATTTAGCTATAGCTCCCATATATATGTTTCGTCCGATTTGGCCCTTTAGTCCTATAGAAGCTGTATTTTACATCCGATCGTTTTGAAATTTAGAATGGTAGAGTTTCTTTATCCATGAACCAACATTGCCGAATTTGAAGAAAATCGGTTAAGATTTAGCTATAGCTCCCATATATATGTTTCGTCCGATTTTGCTCTTTAGTCCTGTAGAAGCTGTATTTTACATCCAATCATTTTGAAATTTAGAATGGTAGAGTTTCTTGATCCATGAACTAACACTACCGAATTTGAAGAAAATCGGTTAAGATTGAGCTATAGCTCCCATATATATGTTTCGTCCGATTTGGCCATTTAGTCCTATAAATGCTGTATTTTACATCCAATCGTTTTGAAATTTAGAATGGTAGAGTTTCTTGATCCATGAACCAACACTACCGAATTTGAAGAAAATCGGTTACGATTTAGCTATAGCTCCCATATATATGTTTCGTCCGATTTGGCCCTTTAGTCCTATAGAAGCTGTATTTTACATCCGATCGTTTTGAAATTTAGAATGGTAGAGTTTCTTTATCCATGAACCAACATTGCCGAATTTGAAGAAAATCGGTTAAGATTTAGCTATAGCTCCCATATATATGTTTGGTCCGATTTTGCTCTTTAGTCCTGTAGAAGCTGTATTTTACATCCAATCATTTTGAAATTTAGAATGGTAGAGTTTCTTGATCCATGAACTAACACTACCGAATTTGAAGAAAATCGGTTAAGATTGAGCTATAGCTCCCATATATATGTTTCGTCCGATTTGGCCATTTAGTCCTATAAATGCTGTATTTTACATCCAATCGTTTTGAAATTTAGAATGGTAGAGTTTCTTGATCCATGAACCAACATTGCCGAATTTGAAGAAAATCGGTTAAGATTTAGCTCCCATATATATGTTTCATCCGATTTGGCTCTTTAGATCCAATCGTTTTTATACCCTACACCACACTGTGGTACAGGGTATTATTTAAGTATAAAATGTCCCAAAAGTAAATTTATGTAAACAATTTATACATGAATTACAAAATTTATATATCAGAGTTATTCAATATTACGAGAGTGGTGTAGGGTATTATATAGTCGGCCCCGCCCGACTTTAGCCTTTCCTTACTGGTTTATATTTATATTTATGTATGTCTGTATTCTTCCAACTTATTTTTCCAACAGGTGTAAATATGTCCCTCAAAATTCATTTCTTGCATTCTCATTTAAACTTTTTTCCCCGAGAATATTGGCGACGTAAGTGACGAACATGGCGAAAGGTTTCACCAAGAATTGAAGTCCATCGAGCGGCGTTACCAAGGGCACTGGGATGAAAGAAGGATGGGAGATTATATTTGGTTCCCCATTAGAGAAACCGATTCCGAAATCTACAAACGTCAACAAAAAACTCACATATTGAAACTTTCACTTATATTGAAACTTGTTCAGGTAAATAAACTCAAATGTACATAGTATAAATAAAAGTAATTAATAAAGTCGCTATTTAAAAAGAAGTTAAAAATAAAATTTTTTTGAAATTCTCTTACCTCTACCAAAAGTGCTATAATTTCTACATTTATCCATAGATTTTTTTCAAATATGTTGTTTGCTTGCTTTTATTTGGTCTGCAAATCTTTGTGATTCTAACTAGGATATTCTCCCGGCTTCAAGACCATTTTGTTTCTATATTATTATAGAATACACCGCCATGTATAAAATATTTTTTTCAAATAGGCATTATTTTCTTCGCTAGGATGAAAAATAAAATAAAACATTTTTTAAATTTTTTTTTTATTTTTTATGTTTTTTTGTCCCAGGATTATTCTTTATCCAATTTGTTTACTGACTGTTACTAAACCACTGTTTCTAAGTGAAAGAGATATTTCCAACCACATGGTAGCCCACATTAATGGCTTCAATTTAACGTATAAGTCGACCTGATCGGGTATATACTCCAAAAATTATAGTGCAAATACTAATAATCGACGATAATAGTATTTTTAATAAAAAAAAAAAAAAAAAAATTATCCGTAAAAACATTTTTGGTTTTGATTTTATATATTTTATATATATTTTTAGGTCTAGGACACAAAAAAAAATTTTGTTGCGTAGTGTAATCACTTTTACTAAATGATTTATTTTTCATTTATATTTTTAGATCAAGCGTACATACAGATTTCACAGTTCGAAACGCTTATCAATACATGGGCTGAATAACTTCAGGTTGGAATCCTGGTTGGTATACTTTTCCCAAATATCAGGAAAATATAAAATTTGTATTTGTTTTATTAAAATAAAAAAGAAAAAGACGTGTGCTAGAATAACAAAAATAGTATCTTCTTCCAGCCACTTTTTATACCCTACACCACACTGTGGTACAGGGTATTATGACTTTGTGCATTTGTTTGTAACACCCAAAAGGAGAAGAGATCGATCCATTGTTTATTATACCGATCGACTTGTAATCACTTTCTGAGTCGATTTAGCTATGTCCGTCTGTCTGTCCGTCTGTCGCAATTATGGCCCGATCTTGACGAAACTTTACACATATATTTTTTTTGGCCCAAGGACGATCTCTATTTAATTTAGTTAAAATCGGTTCAGATTTGGATATAGCCCCCATATATATGTTACCCCGATTTGACATGTAAGCGCTGTAAAAACTTTATTTTATATCCGATCAGTATGAAATTCTGCAGAAAGAGGTCTCTTATTATATTAATGAACACTGTTAAATTTGGAAGAAATCGGTTCAGATTTAGATATAGCCCCCATATATACGTTACCCCCGATTTCACATGTAAGCGCTGTAAACAATTTATTTTAAAACCGATCAGTGTGAAATTCGGCAGAGAGAGGTTTCTTATTACATGAAGGAATACTGCCAAATTCGGAGAAAATCGGTTCAGATTTAGATATAGCCCCCATATATATGTTACCCACGATTTCACATGTAAGCGCTGTAAAACGTGTATTTTTAATCCGATCAGTACGAAATTCGACAGAAAGAGGTTTCTTATTACATGAATTAATACTGCCAAATTTGAGGGAAATCGGTTGAGATTTAGATATGTGGGCTATATCTATATATGTATATGTTACCCCCGATTTGACATGTAAGCGCTGTAGAAACTGTATTTTATATCCGATCAGAAAAAAAATTGGTAGAAAGAGGTTTCTCATTACGTGAATTAACACTGCCAAATGTGAGGGAAATCGGTTCAGATTTAGATGTAGCCCCCATATATATGTTACCCCCGATTTGACATGTAAATGCTGTAGAAACTGTACTTTATATCCGATCAGTGCGAAATTCGGCAGAAAAAGGTTTCTTATTACTCAAAGGAATACTGCCAAATTCGGAGAAAATCGGTACATATTTAGATATAGCCCCCATATATATGTTACCCCCGATTTGACATGTAAATGCTGTAGAAACTGTATTTTATATCCGATCAGTGCGAAATTCGGCAGAAAGAGGTTTCTTATTACTCAAAGGAATACTGCCAAATTCGGAGAAAATCGGTTCAGATTTAGATATAGCCCCCATATATATGTTACCACCGATTTGACATGTAAGTACGAAATTCTACAGAAAGAGGTCTTTTTACATGAATGAGTATTCAGAGAAAATCGGTTCAGATTTATATATATCCTCCATATATATGTTCCTCCTGATTTGGTATCAAAGCGCTATAGAAGTTGTACTTCCGATCATTAATATTTTCCGGAAAGATGTTTCTCAATTTAGGAACGAATATTGCTTAATTTAGCGATTATCGGCTCAGAATTAGATAATATGTTCCTGCCTACTTACCAATTATTCCAAATTATTATCGCAATGACCTTTATCGCATTGATAGGGAGGTGTAGGATATTATATAGTCGGCCCCGCCCGACTTTCTGCCTTTCCTTACTGGTTTCTGTTATATAATAGCAAAATTGTTTGCTAAAACGACTGTTTTAGTTTGCTATAGTAGCAGTCAAATTTGTGTGCTAAAATAACAACCATATGGTTGCTAAAATAGCAAACGAAGTCTGCTTTCCCTTTTTCAACAGACACCGACTGTTGAAATTTGAAATTTTATATATAAATCTGAACCGATTATCGCTAAATTAAGCAATATTCGTTCCTAAATTGAGAGACATCTTTTTGCCAAAGAAGTAAAGTATAACTTTTATAAAGCTTTGATACAAAATCGGTATTAACATATATATGGGGGCTATATCTAAATCTGGACAGATTTTTCCCAAATTTGGCAGTGTTAATTTATGTAATAAGAAACCTCTATCTACCGAATTTCGCACCTATCGCATATAAAATACAATACGGGGAAATTCAGTTCAGATTTAGATATAGCCCCATATATATGTTTCCCCCGATTTGACATGTAAGCGTTATAAAAACTATATTTTATATCCGATCAGTATGAAATTCGGCAGAAAGAGGCTTCTTATTACATGTATAAAAATTCAGTTCAGATTTAGATTTTTTATTTTTATACCCTACACCACACTGTAGTATGTTTCTCGGCAGATGTTTGTAACACCTGATAATAACACAGCTAGACCCACCTTAAAGTATACCGATCGACTGAGAATCACTAGCTGAGTCAATTTAACCATGTCTGTCGGTCCGTCTGTCCATGTAAAGTTGTTCGTCGACTACAGGTCGCAATTTCACTCCGATCGTTCTGAAATTTTGCAGTTTAGAGTACTTCGCAGCTGTAAAGATCCCTATTGAATTTGGTTTAGATTTAGATATAGCTTCCATATATATCTTTCGTCCGATTTGGCCCTTTAGTCCTATAGAAGCTGTATTTTGCATCCAATCGTTTTGAAATTTAGAATGGTAGAGTTTCTTGATCCATGAACCAACATTGCCGAATTTGAAGAAAATCGGTTAAGATTTAGCTATATCTTCCATATATATGTTTCCTCTTTAGTCCTGTAGAAGCTGTATTTTACATCCAATCATTTTGAAATTTAGAATTGTAGAGTTTCTTGATCCATGAACCAATACTACCGAATTTTAAGAAAATCGGTTAAGATTTAGCTATAGCTCCCATATATATGTTTCGTCCGATTTGGCCCTTTAGTTCTATAGAAGCTGTATTTTACATCCAATCGTTTTGAAATTTAGAATGGTAGAGTTACTTGATCCATGAACCAACATTGGCGAATTTGAAGAAAATCGGTTAATATTTAGATATAGCTCCCATACATACCTTTCGTCCGCTTTGACCCTTTAGTCCTATAGATGCTGTATTTTACATCCAATCGTTTTTGTACCCTACACCACACTGAGGTACAGGGTATTATTTAAGTATAAAATGTCCCAAAAGTAAATTTATGTAAACAATTTATACATGAATTATAAATTTTTATATCAGAGTTATTCAATATTACGAGAGTGGTGTAGGGTATTATATAGTCGGCCCCGTCCGACTTTAGTCTTTCCTTACTGGTTTTATTTAATATTTCTTCGTGTTTAGGACACCATATTCAACCAGAAAATGTTATATTTTCTGATACAAATACTAAAGGCTTCGAGAAATTGGAAATGTTAAAGAAAATAAAAAAAAAATAACAATAAAAAATGTTTTGATATTTCTTCGTGTTAAGGACAACATATTACACCAGAAAATGTAATGCACCAGAAAATGTTATACACAGCCCTTCGACAAAAATGTTGTTGCATAGTATAATTATGTCTTAAATAAAAAGTTATAATGCAACCTCATCGGTCATAATTAGCTACAACTTTTTTCTTCGGAATGGTTTTAATTTATTCATTTGCAATCACAGATCATGTGAAATACCTAGGTCTAAATTTAGATAGACGATTAACATGGAAACGGCACACTAAATTGAAAAGGAAACAACTAGAGATTAAGACAAATAAAAATAACAAAAAAAATGTTTTTAAATATTTCTTCGTGTTTAGGATAACATATTACACCAGAAAATGCATAGTATAATTACGTCTTATTAGGTCATAATTAGCTACACTTTTTTTCTTCGGAATGGTTTTAATTTATTCATTACCAAGTAGTTTAGTAGTTAATAACATATACTCTTATAAAACATTTTGATACGGTTAAAATTAATTATCATTCTCTCCAATTGGAACAAGAAAGGGCATTTACGGTTGTAATGGGACTTCTTCACACGACTCCTATTTCGGACATAAAAGCCATGTTGTTGAGCTTAGGACATCAGGTTAGAAGCGTAAGAAATGTTATAAGTCAAGTTAAAAACCAAAAACAGCCATTACCTATGTTCTTTGTAGACTTAGATCAAAAGGAAAATAATAAAGATGTTTATGATATTCGGTATTTCGACAATGCTAAAATTACAATAGAAGCACCTAAGAAATTTGATGACATTGTTCAATGCTATAGATGTCAAGATTATGGACATACCAAATCATACTCTAGGAAAAGTTTTCGATGCGTCAAATGTGGATTGGGTCATGCAACAGTAAAAAAATACAAACCAAGATGCTCAACATATAAACCATCACAATTATACTCAGCCAACAAATAGACAATACAGTAATATTCCAAATGTTCCAGATACAAACCCACGGACATATTCGCAAGCAGTTAGAGGTGAGCCACCCGGTATCAGCAATGTCTTAGACAAAATAGAAGCAATGCTTGCAAAACAAATAGAACTCACAAAAACGTTGATGAACATGATGTCTATGCTAATGACTAAACTATGCAAGTAGATCTTGTAATTGCGGAATGGAATGCTAATGGTATTCTAAATCATATAAACGTAATAAATATTTTCCTCAACAATTATGCCATCGATATATTGCTAGTATCTGAAACACATTTCACAAATAAATCATATTTCTAACTAAATGGTTGTGATATTGTTATGGCAAATCACCCAGATAATCGAGCTCATGGTGGAGCAGCAATTATTTTAAGATCCAATATTAAATATGACGTAGCAGAATCCATATCAGAGCCCTTTCTACAAGCAGCTGGTGTTAAAATATCGTGCGAAAATACGAGTGTATTGATTTATTCAGTATACTTTCAACTCGATTTAAAGTTACGTGTAAGTACTCTGAATCCTTTTTTAACCCTTTCGGTATTTTGATGCCATATGGCGTTATGGGTTTTGGGAGGCTCTAGGATTGAAAGAATTGGACTAGTCTGAAATTATTTTTTTTTCATGCAATGTTGTTCTTTGTTCATTTTTACTATCCTGGTCAGCTATATTACAATTTAAAAACATTACTAAAATATTAATTTTTCAGGAGGAAACAATTTTCATTGTAAAACACAATATTTTAATAATATTTAATAGTCTGAAATTATTTTTTTTCATGCAATATTGTTCTTTGAAGCCTTAAAACATTTTTACTATCCTGGACAGTTTTATTACAATTTGAAAACATTACTAAAATATTAATTTTTCAGGTGGAAAAAATGTTCATTGTAAAATACAATATTTATATAAATTGTGTAATAAATTTATAAATCTGAATTTGCAAAATTCTGCAGAAAGAGTCATTCATTAGATTTATTTTATAATTGAATCGAAAAAAAACCAGTAAGGAAAGGCTAAAGTCGGGCGGGACCGACTATATGATACCCTACACCACTCTCGTAATATTGAATAACTCTAATATATAAATTTTGTAATTCATGTATAAATTGTGTAGTTCATGGATCAAGACCCTCTAACATTCTAAATTTCAAAATGATTGGATGTAAAATACAGCTTCTACAGGACTAAAGAGCAAAATCGGACGAAACATATATATGGGAGCTATAGCTAAATCTTAACCGATTTTCTTCAAATTCGGCAATGTTGGTTCATGGATCAAGAAACTCTACCATTCTAAATTTCAAAACGATTGGATGTAAAATACAGCTTCTATAGAACTAAAGGGCCAAATCGGACGAAACATATATATGGTAGCTATAGCTAAATCTTAACCGATTTTCTTTAAATTCTGTAGTGTTGGTTCGTGGATCAAGAAACTCTACCATTCTAAATTTCAAAATGATTGGATGTAAAATACAGCTTCTACAGGACTAAAGAGCAAAATCGGACGAAACATATATATGGTAGCTATAGCTAATCTTAACCGATTTTCTTCAAATTCGGTACAGTTAGTTCATGGATCAAGACCCTCTACCATTCTAAATTTCAAAATGATTGGATGTAAATTACAGCTTCTACAGGACTAAAGAGCAAAATCGGACGAAACATATATATGGAAGCTATAGCTAAATCTTAACCGTTTTTCTTCAAATTCGGCAATGTTGGTTCATGGATCAAGAAAATCTACCATTCTAAATTTCAAAACGATTGGATGTAAAATACAGCTTCTATAGAACTAAAGGGTCAAATCGGACGAAACATATATATGGTAGCTATAGCTAAATCTTAACCGATTTTCTTCAAATTCGGTAGTGTTGGTTCATGGATCAAGAAACTCTACCATTCTAAATTTCAAAATGATTGGATGTAAAATACAGCTTTTACAGGACTAAAGAGCAAAATCGGACGAAACATATATATGGTAGCTATAGCTAAATCTTAACCGATTTTCTTCAAATTTGGTAGTGTTGGTTCATAAATCAAGAAACTCTACCATTCTAAATTTCAAAACGATTGGGTGTAAAATACAGCTTCTATAGAATTAAAGGGCCAAATCGGACGAAAGATATATATGGGAGCTATATCTAAATCTGAACCGATTTCAACCAAATTCAATAGGGATCTTTACAGCTTCGAAATACTCAAAACTGCAAAATTTCAGAACGATCAGAGTGAAATTGCGAACTGTAGTCGACGAAAAACTTTACATGGACAGACGGACGGACGGACTGACGGACGGACATCGTTAAATCGACTCAGCTAGTGATTCTGAGTCGATCGGTATACTTTAAGGTGGGTCTAGCTGTGCTATTTTCAGGTCTTACAAGCAACTGCCGTGAAACAAACTTATAATACCCTGTACCATAGTGTGGTGTAGGGTATATATATTAAAGGCCAAATAATAACAAAATTGAATTTTTAGGGTCTGTATCTAAAAACATGTACCGAAAGGGTTAATGGTCTTGGAAATAAATGTCTTGTTGGTGGTGACGTCAACGCCAAACATCCCTGGTGGGGCTCTAGATTAACAAATCCTAAAGGAAAGGAATTATATATGTGTGTTTTTAATTAACATTATAATGTTCTATCGACTGGAAGTCCTACTTATTGGCCAACTAATCCAAACTCAATTCCAGAACTTTTGGATTTTTTATCAAAGGAATACCCCGATCATCACTTAAAATTACTGCAAACGATTATCCCAGCTCAGAGCATAGCCCAATTATTGATAATTTTAGGACAACTTATTGTAAACGGTCCAAAAATCCTAAATTCTTTACATCTAAAACCGATATTAATTCGTTCCAATTTTGGATTGAAAAAACATAAATTTAAAAGTTCCCATCAAAAACGGAAAATGATTAAGATGATGCAGTCGAATCTTTCACAAACTTGATTCACGAGTCTACCTATTTATCCACTCCACAAGAACCACCAAAACAATATCTCAAGGCTCCAAATATATCTGGAAATTAGCCAACTTATAAGAAAGATACGTCGATATATGAAATATGGCAAACAACAAGGCGTCGTGCAGATAAATCTAATTTCAACAGAGCTGCCAACCTTCTTAAGGAACTTTTAAAATAATTCGTTAAATAAATTTCTTAGAAATTTGAGCCCAACTAAAAACAATGAATATAACCTTTGGTATGCTACGAAACACCTTAAAAGACCGCAAAAAAACAAATATTGCCAAGGCCAAGGTATCTGCTTTTAAAGTATTCCTAGAGGAGACATTCACGCCATTTTCATTCAGTAATTCATTGGAGGAAGAAAAAATCAGAGATTTTCTTGACGTGCCTTGTCAGATGTATCGGCCTATAAAACCCTTTACTGTGAAAGAAGTTGGAAACGAAGTAAAGAAACTTAATTCTACCTCATTGACGCCAAAGTGATTAAGTCTTTGCTTACCGTTATATTTAATTCTGTGCTAAGGTTGAGCCACTTTCCCACACAATTGAAGTTTGCAAAAATTATTATGGTACTGAAACCCAATAAACAAGAAACGATGTCGCTTCATTTATACCAATAAGTTTATTACCTATAATCTCCAAGCTATTCGAAAGACTTCTCCAGAAAATACTTATCCCCGTTCTGGAAATGTTGAACATCATCCCTGACCACCAATTTGGATTTAGACATGGACACGGGACTTCAGAACAATGCCACAGAATTGTCAAAACTATAAGGGATTGTCTTGAAAATAAACAGTACTATTCGTCGATATTCCTAGATGTAAAACAAGCTTTCGACAGGATTATTATATAAACTGAAATCACTCTTACCTACAACTTTTTATCTACTGATGAGATTATATCTAGAAGAAATGAGATTTTACGTGAATATAAATGACGAAGACTCGGAAAAATCCAGAGTTCCTCAGGGCAGTGTTTTGGGTCCGGTTTTGTATACAATATTTACATTCGACTTCCCCACGAACGATGGTTACATCCATAGCAACGTACGCTGACGATAGCGCCATATTGGGCGTTCATAAATCACCCGTGGAAGCTTCCAATTTGATACAAAAACATCTTGACGTGACTCAATCGTGGCAGAAAAAGTGGAATATCAAAGTCAATCCTGAGAAATCTACACATGTAAATTTCACCCTTAGGAAAGGCGATTGCCCACCGGTGATGCTAAATGGATTCACTATTCCTACATCAGATCATGTGAAATACCTAGGTCTAAATTTAGATAGACGATTAACATGGAAACGGCACATTAAATTGAAAAGGCAGCAACTAGAGATTAAGACAAAGGGGATGTTTTGGCTTTTAAATCCAAAATCTGAAGTAAGTTTGGAGAACAAAGTGGTTCAATATAAAACCACATTAAAACCGGTCTGGACATATGGAATAGAAGTAATTCAATGTCGAAATTCTACAAAGATATCAATCCAAAACATTAAGACTAATAACTAATTCTCCTTGGTTTTTAAATAATAATAACATACATAAATATATCTGTGTCTCCCAAGTTAATTTATTGGCCATAACACTTTTAGATGACAGCAATGAATCTAGAAGACTGAAACGACTTCATGTCCTTTATTGCATAACTACCACATATTTACATTTAAATCTTAGTAAAAATTGTAAAATTATTTAAATATTATTTATTTTAATGTGCTACTTACAAATGCAACAATGTTAAATTTTTTGATAAGTTCGCTGGAGCTTAGCAAAACTGTTATTTTAAGTTTTTATACAATTTGCTGAATATTTTCTTTGTAAATAGATTGCAAATAAAGAATCTCGAAAAAAAACATTTTTTTAATTTATATTAATATTTTTGAAGCAACTGATGGAATGAAGTAATGATAAATAAAGAAGATAATGGCTACTTAGTTTAGGATTCGTTAAATCTTTCCAGAAACAATTCGTATAAATGGTTCTCGAGTGAATTAATTAATTAATATTATAAAATCGTATGATTGTCTATTTGTTTGTTGGGGACAACATCGTTTCTGAACTACTGAACCGATATCTTGAATCTTGGTAGACAGATGCCTGGGAAATGTCATAGGCTACTTTGATTTTCGATTTACCTCCAAGAGATTTTCGACCACTTGACCTCTGAGGCTCCTGTTAGAGCTAGAGAACTGAAATTTAGCATGCTGAAATTTAAAGAACGGCCTCTGGTCAGTCCTTGCGCTATCCAAAACTTGAGTACTGTTTTAGACCTTTAAGAAGCCTCTTATAAGATACAAAGTTAAAACTTTGTAAATATGATGAACTATAAACGATAAATATGTGAGCGAAAAGTTATTTTGAATTCAGTGTAGCAGTGACAAGAAAAATTTTCCTTACTTCACTGATTTTACTTCACTTCATTCATTTCTTTATACAAAATTTGATGCAAATTCTTTGATCCATTTTTTTCCACAGCAGAAAATCGCCGGACAAGCAAAACACGTCTAATTGTTATGTTTCTCACAAACAGACAAACTAAATAAAAAACAAACTCAGCTAAGAAAATATGTTCGATACAAGTGTGCCAACAAAAAAAAAACGCTAATCGAATGCACCTATCGCGAGAAGTTTCAATGTGGCAAAATATGCAAAAATATTTCTATTTTACAACATTTTATCGGAATCTTTATGGTACAATCACTAACTTTGATGCAACAGGTTTTGATGACAGAAAATTCCGTGTACGATTGGAAAGGAAATATTTTTATACTCGTTCACCCAACAAATTTGAGAAAATAATTACAAAAATATTTCCATTTTCTTGCCAATTACTTTGTTTTTTTATGCTTTGATATTTCTCCGAGTTATTACATTACTACCACAAACTCATATTAAATTTTTAGCAATTGCAATGAGCAACAGCAAAATAAATTGCATTAAAAAATCCAATGGTCACATGGATTCAGCTCTGTACATGTAATAGTATATTCGACTACAGGAGCTTTGAGACACATACCAAAAAAAAATCTATTAATTTCTAATTTCTTAATACGACATAGTGCATTGCATGTACTTGTACATGCATACATACGAGTATATGTCGAAACTGCCAAGTCTGCTCCATTAAACGAGTAATTTTGTCCCTTTTCGCAAGCGAGCCATTCGTTTTTTTTTTAATTTTTCAAATTCGTGTACTTTCCCGTTAGCCCGGATACAAGCGTAGGAAGGAGTTTGTAAGAAGAAAGCGCATATGGAAATTTGAACATATTTAGCATATGTTGCCAAAAACCTCGAAAGCAATATTTTTGCGGTATGAAATGCAATTTAATTTGCTGCAGTATTCTTTCATTTTCTCCATGCTCTTAGTACTGATGTAGAATTTCTATGTGCTTTAGTTGTTCTTGGTGGTGGTGATGTTGCCTTTACAGTTATATATACTCATCCAAATATATATAAAATGGGTTATTACATGGAAACTACATTGACAAAATACTGTTCATTACAGATATGATTATTTTTTTACAAATAAAGAAACCGGAATAATGAACAACTTCTTTAATTAATTTTTCGTTTCTGGAAAAAGTGTTGCATTTCCTTTGCCCTTTTCCTGAAAACTGCACCTTTCTAAAACATTTTTGAAATTTAAAGATTGGCGTTAATTTAAATTCGTGAAAAAAACATAATTTCGGCTTAGAAGGGGCAACTATTTTCTACACTCAAAAAAATGTATTTCCTAAATTTTAGTAAAATCCATACTCCAATTTAGTTCAATGTTTTTATTCATATTGAGTTAATTTTTTCTTAAAACTGGGAAATTTTATTAAGTACTACCAAATTTTTTTTTTTGGTGGATATGCAGAATATTTCGTTAACTACAAATGAGGACATATTTTTACTAAAATAATATTTCTTGAAAAAAGTTCGAATATACATATATTTATCAAATTTAAACATATGCGGTGGACACCCAACATAGACATAAGGAAATTATGAACTAATAATGGAAAGCATGATTTGTAGGAAATTTTAACTAAAAATAATCATGAATCCTTATTTCGAGTCCATGAATTTGAACTCAAAATTAGGAAAACATACTAAAATCAAGGAAAAATTAACTATTATCGGACTATGTTGTAGTGTTAAAAACACAAAAAATTCTGTCCTTTTTCGGAACGAATTTTTACTTATTTTTTCGCAAATCGTTACTTGCAGAAACTTAAATTTATGGAGAAACATTAAAAATGTTACGCCCGGGACGAGAGTCGAACCGACAACCTTATGATAGTGAGCCAGACACACTATATATCGAGCTACGAACCTCTTTTGGGATTGATATGAAAATGTCATTCATAATAAAATTTCTTCGTCGCCTATAAATATAGTATATGGCAACTCTATTTATCATTCTATGATGGCAATCCTTTTATCAAATTCAAGTGTACATAAAAATACATTGTTTCGAAAATTTTGGGATATATACATAATTGTATTTAAAAACAAATTTTTCATAAAAATTTAAGTGTCTACGTAGCTCAGTTGGTAAACATGTGGTTCAGAAAACGGAAGGTTCTGGGATCGAATCGCATTCGGAGGTAAAATTTTATATACATAATGTTTAATGTTTAATAAAATAAATTCCAATTCCTAAAATAAAGCAGAAGAGAGAAATCCAAAGAGGAAGTTGTAAGAGAGAGATTCCAACATATAAAAAATGGAGGAGGAAAATGATTGAAGTAGGATCGAAAATCGCAAAAAAATCATGGACTAAAAAGTCGAAGAAAAATTTTAATTTTTCTTTTTGCATAAATTTAATTAAGTTTTCCTAAATCTGAGTAAAAATTTACTTGCAATAAGGACAAAAGTATGCTGAATTTGCATAATTTCAAGTCAGAATTTGCTAGTATTGAGTTAATTTTCCCTATTTTAATTTCAATAGTTACTTAAAGGAAGTACGAGTTAACTAGAAATAAGTTAAAAATATTTCATAATTGTGAGGAAATGTATGAACTTGATATAAGGAAAAATAGCTTTAGCGAAATACGAAGTTCAATATTCCTACAGTTAAGTTCATTTTAACTTGCTCTAGGGTTCACTTTTTTTTTGAGTGCAGTATTTCACGCCGATGGGGCAACATTTTTTACCAACAATTATATCGCCATTAGATTTGAATTGGCTTTTAGCTCCTTAACATATCGTCGGTTTAATGGTATTTTGGTCCATACGCCATTTTTGTGTTTTTTGAGTTAGGAGTTGATAAAGTAGGAACCTGCAATAATTGGTTTTCTATCTCGTCTAGTTTTCGAGATATTGGTAGGGTAAATCGATTTAACTCTGATTTACGGGAAATAATTTTGATATTTATACCCTACACAACACTGTGGTACAGGGTTTATGACTTTGTGCATTTGTTTGTAACACCCAAAAGGAGAAGAGATAGGTCCATTGTTTATTATACCGATAGACTTGTAATCACTTTCTGAATCGATTTAGCTATGTCCGTCTGTCTGTCTGTCTGTCTGTAGATGTATTCTTGTAATCAAAGTACAGGTCGCAATTATGGCCCGATCTTGACGAAACTTTACACATATCTTTTGTTTGGCACAAGCACGATCCCTATTTAATTTGGTTAAAATCGGTTCAGATTTGGATATAGCCCCCATATATATGTTAGCCACGATTTGACATGTAAGCGCTGTAAAAACTTTATTTTATATCCGATCAGGATGAAATTCAGCAGAAAGAGGTCTCTTATTATATGAATGAACACTGTTAAATTTGGAAGAAATCGGTTCAGAGTTAGATATAGCCCCCATATATACGTTACCCCCGATTTCACATGTAAGCACCGTAAAAAAATTATTTTATAACCGATCAGTGTGAAATTCGGCAGAAAGAGCTTTCTTTATACATGAAGGAATACTGCCAAATTCGGAGAAAATCGGTTCAGATTTAGATATAGCCCCCATATATGTATGTTACCCCCGATTTTACATGTAAGCGCTGTAAAAAGTGTATTTTTAATCCGATCAGTACGAAATTCGGCAGAAAGAGGTATCTTATTACATGAATTAATACTGCCAAATTTGAGGGAAATCGGTTCAGATTTAAATATAACCCCCATATATATCGTCATCAGAAACGAAAAAGGGCGTAACAACAAGAAAAATTTGAACTCAGTTTATGATGGATCTCGGTACCCTGCATCAAAATACACATCCTGACAAATTTTTAGCGGCGTAATATTAAAAATGGCGAAATTATGGACGAAATTCTCAAGAGCCTAACAACAAATTATTTCTTTTTTCATAGTTAAAAAAATCCTATTTCACGCAATTTTCACAAACAAGTTATAAATCATGTTTGTGTGATTTTATATATGCATCATTATGTTTAGATATTATCCTGAAAACCACGTTTTTCTAACGGCAACAGTTTTCATTTTATTTAGTTTTTTGCTTCTCCTGTAAAATTTTCCAACATGATGATAGGCCCTTTTTCTTTTCTGATGACGATATGTTACCCCCGATTTAACATGTAAGCACTGTACAATCTGTTTTTATATCCTATCAGTAAACAAATCTACACAAAGAGGTTTCTTATTATATGAAGGGATACTTCCAAATTCAGAGAAAATCGGTTCAGATTTAGATATAGCCCCCATATATATGTTACCCCCGAGTTGACATGTAAGTGCTGCAGAGACTGTAGTTTATATCCGGTCAGTACGAAATTTGACAGAAAGAAGTTTCTTTTTATATGAATGAGTATTCAAGGAAAATCCGTTCAGATTTATATATAAACTCCATATAGTATATGTTCCTCCTGATTTGGTATCAAAGCGCTATAGAAGTTGTACTTTACTTCCGATCATTAATATTTTCCGGAAAGATGTTTCTCAATTTAGGAACGAATATTGCTTAATTTAGCGATTATCGGCTCAGAATTAGATAATATGTTCCTGCCTACTTACCAATTATTCCAAATTATTATCGCAATGACCTTTATCGCATTGTTAGGGAGGTGTAGGGTATTATATAGTCGGCCCGCCCGACTTTCTGCCTTTCCTTACTGGTTTTGTTCTATGGCTCCATTTTTATAGCGCCCTATATTTTTTACTCACTATTTTACGTTCTTTCGATTACAATATGTTAACTACTCTCCTTCCATACCGACCCTCTTTGTGGTCCATGTAATACAATTTAAAAAATAATAGTAACCCAAAAGTGGATATGGACCAAAATGTTACATGATTATTTTTGAATATCATGGCATAGAAATGCATGAGAATCATGCAAACACTGTTGGGAACCCTATGGATAAAAAGTGTGTAACTCTTCAATGCCGTTTTTACTCAAGCAATAAATTGTGTTTCCCTCCGATGATACAAAATGGCGTATTGAACAAAATAGCATTAAGCCGACGATATGTCAAACATAATTCAAAATTTGCTGTCGTATTATTTGCGATCTGCTTCGTAGCTTTTAAATGGTCTTTGATTCGAAATCATGATCTGTAGGTTGATCACAGCAAGCAGCATCACTCTTTTAATGTAATACAATCCCACGGCAGCCGGTTCTTTGTACCGGATTGACCCGAAGCAGCAATTCTTCGGCCAGGGGCTGCCACCTCAGTACTATTTGTTTTATGTTCGTCCATTTTTTTGCCTTGGGAGAGGCACATCCCGGATTGTCTGCTCCGGATTCTTCTGGTCCGTGCCGGGACCGAACAAAATCCCGGACCACAACAATATTTCTGCTCCGTCTGCGGGAACCTTATACGTGACAACTCAACATCAGTAAGGTGTACCCGATGCATGGAGTGGTTGCATCTCAGGGGTTGCTCTGGCCTTAGGAACGCCGGGGAGTATCGCCGCATAGGGAGCTATGTCGGAGCCTGCTGTGCCTCCATACCTCACAGTGTGCCTCAAGAATCGCAGTCGTCAGTGTCGTCGGCCTCGTCGTCCCCGTCGTCTACGTCATCGACACCTTCGGTTTATGGGACACCGCCGCAATCTCCCCTACAGCAACATGCACAGCAATCAACACCACAACTAACACCACACATTGCTGTACCAACCCCCGAACATGCATCCTTCTTGCAATTTAATTGCAATGGTCTCCGCGGCAAAAAAAAAATGAATCGGAATAACATCAAGGTCGCTGCGATCCAGGAAACAAAGCTGAGCGACACATGCAGCTTGCACAGTTGTCAGGGTTACAATGTGCTACGTAAGGATCGCACTAGAAGTGGAGGTGGGAGACTGGCTTTCCTATTACACCATTCTGTGCAATACAGACCTATCTCGCCTGAGCTTGACTCTAGAGACCCATACATTGAATGTATGGGGGTAGCAGTTAAGTCCGGGACTGCCGAGATAGAGCTGTACAACGTATATACACCGCCGATTGGTAGCTGTTCTCCGCGTTATTTGCCGGACATCAGTCCGTTACTGCAGGGCAATAATCGCGTGGTCCTAGGAGACTTTAGTGCCCATCATGAGCTTTGGCATTCTCTCCTAGCTAATAACCATAGAGGCATAGCTTTGGCTGAGCAGATAGATGGCTCTACGTTCTGCACAGTGAATGAGGACGCTCCCACACGGGTTATGGGTGATTGCAGCAGTTCGCCAGATATCACCATCGTGTCGCCTGGTCTGATAAATGACGTCACCTGGCAGCCCGTCATTTCATTGGGATCAGACCACCTCCCCATAATCCTCTCCATAGACAGACCAGCCGATTTTATTATCTCTGAACGCCGTACTTTCCTGAATCAAAGGAAAGCGGACTGGAACGGGTTCAGATAATTCACCAACCGCAGCTTCAGTGAACTACCCATCCCCTCAGATGTTCGGGTAGCTGAGAAGAAATTCCGAGGCATCATCAACGCAGCAGCCGCTCGCTTTATCCCTGCTGGTCGAATACCCGAGATACGACCTAATTTCCCATCAGATGCAGCGGGACTAGCAGATGTGCGTGATGAAATTCGTCGTTCTAATCCTGCTGATCCTAGAATCAGGGAACTGAATCTAGAAATCAGTAGGAAAGTCGACGAATATAAGCGGAATAAATGGCTAGATCAACTGAAGCAATGCAACTTAAGTTCCGGTATTAGTAAATTGTGTTAAGTTAAGTCACTCATTTGGTGCCACCACTGTGACTGACCCGAAGAGGTGCGCGCGTTATTTTAACCGAGCTGAAGAAGTACCACCACAGTTTACAGTTGGAGAAGTTGCAGATGTCATCCGTAAGTCATCCAAAGCGCTTGGCCCCGACGGAATTTCGATACTGATGTTGAAGCAATTGGACATACCGGGAGTTGAGTACCTGACTAGGGTCCTCAATCTGTCGTTGGCCACTCTGATAATACCCGAAGCCTGGAAAATGGGTAGAGTGGTCCCGCTACTGAAACCGGGCAAAGATGCAAGCAAGGGAGAATCGTACAGGCCTTGAGGTGCTAATCCTCCCGAGCCTTATTGGACATTTTCCAATTGCCAATCATCAACACGGATTCCGAAAGCAGCATAGTACGACTACTGCTTTACACGCCATATCCACGCATGTGAGCCGCGGTCTTAACCAGAACAAGCCCGGTGACAGGATCGTCCTCGTGGCGCTAGACCTATCGAAGGCCTTCGATACTGTCAGCCACGCCACGCTTTTTGAGGACATAGCCAACACGTCCCTCCCGAATAGTTTGAAACGTTGGACCGTCAACTACATGTGTGGACGCCAGTCGTATGTGGAATTCAGAAATTTCTTCGCTGCGAGGAACTTAAAAATATCCGCCACCAAATCATCGGCCACCCTTTTTACTGCATGGACAGCGCAAGTGAAGGAGCAACTCAATGTGATAGTCGATGGCACAAGAATTCCGACCACCAACTACCCTAAGGTTCTTGGTGTCACATTTGATAGCCTCTTCAGGTCTAACGCGCATGCCACAGCTATCTGCAATAAGATGAGAAGTAGGAACAAGGTCCTCAAGTCGCTAGCCGGCAGCACTTGGGGCACAGATAAAGAAACCTTGTTGACCTCTTACAAAGCGATAGGTCGGTCTGTGGTAACTATGCAGCACCAGTGTGGTCACCGAATGTGAGCGAGACGCAGTGTAAGAATATACAGACCTGCCAAAATGCCGCCCTGAGAACTGCGACAGGGTGCCTCCTCATGTCTTCTGAGTCGCTGAAGCCGTGAATAACTACAGAGTCAATGTCGTACTAGGAGACCACCCTCCATCAGTGGCCTCAGAGGAAGAGGAATTACCACGACAGACAAGAGTACTTTTGGCCCAATTAAGATCTGGCTGGTGTAGCCGCCTCAATTCATACTGGGCAAGAATTGATGGCACCACGTCGAACATATGTCCCGCCTGTAACCAGGGACCACACGACACACTACACCTCTTTAACTGCCCTGCCAAACCTACTCAACTTGTTCCCAGGTCTCTTGGACCCAACCAGTGGAAGCAGCCATCTTCCTCGGCCTGGAAACCAATACAGCAGAAACCAATATACAAGTCGAATGAAAAACAACTAATGGATAACAAACACATATACTGCTACAACAACAACAACTCTTTTAATGTTGAAAGGATGGAAATTGTATGTATAATTCACATTTCCGCAGCAATACGAGTTTTCAAATGTCATTTGAGGTACAACTACTTCAAATATTGTGACACATTGCATATGATATTCCAGTAGTCATACTTACCCAGAAACAACCACTGATTTGATTGGGGTCAGACTTTATAAAATCTCCCCGAGATATTTTTAAACAACATATGTATACAGGTTTAGGTTAAGGTGGCAGCCGTTTTCTCCTTTTTTTGACAGCTGACATAGATCAGTTTAGGTCCCAAGTGTTACCATGGGCTGATATGTCCCTCATCGAAACCAACCTGTTTGATATAAAAATTTCTCGATAATACGAATATCGGTACCGGAAACATCTGTTAGACTGCCTAAAAAGGCCGACTTTCGTTGAAAAAATCATATCTTTTGAACCGATTAAGATAATCGAACAATTTAAATGGCATATGGGTGATTCCACAGAAACTGACCCCCATCACATATAAAAAATAAATTAGAATTTTGCAAAAAATACCATAAGGGACATAAGGAACAATTGAATTTTAGAAAATCATGAAGAGTTGATGAAATTTTGGAATAGTTTTTTATCTACCAATTAGTTTCTATAGGTTATTATAAAATTGTTAGTTGCACTACTTTTACTGTTGATCTGACATGAACTATTTTTCGACTTATTTTTATTTTCTGAAATTTGTCTTTTGACTACAAGAAAGTACACAACCTTAAATGTAGTTTAGTGTAAAAATCGTATCTTTTGGAAAATATGTAGTGCCTGCAAACGGGTTTTGAATCTTGGAGTCTTTTGTTTGTCACACCCTATACGGAAAATATACACTGTTTAACCTCAAACAGCTGACTGTTCTGTTCCGCCTGTTCCGGCGGACTGGTTTACATTTGAAAACTAATACATAAAGTAAGAATATGTGTAACAATACATAAAATATTGGTACGCAATGGAATTAATTTCTAAATAGATGTTGAATAAAACTTACATTTTCTTAAAAACCCAAAATGAGCTGCAATTTTATCTCTTTCTAGTTTACAAATGTCTCTCTTTATGAGTTTACAAATGTAAACTAGTCAGCCGATCACGAGGGTATTCTTGTATACGTAAATTCGAAAAAAGTATAACGAATATGCGTAACTTAGAAATTTCAAATTGGAAATTACAAATTCCAATTAAATGTTCAATACAAAATTAATTTTCTTTAAAACCCAAAATGAGCTGCTATTGTATGCGTATCTGAAGCCATTATACATGGGTTTACAAATGTATACCAGTCAGCCGTTTAGGTGGGTATTCTTGAAAAACACGAAATATGAGGTACACAAAACTGTCATCTTATTGTATTTGAATTAGAACTGAATTTGTAGTTCTCTAACGAAGTTTCAAAAAATTCCGACCATTTTTATTAAAAAAAGTTGTTCCAAAGTTGGAAAGTTTACATTTGTAAACTGTCAGCTGTTTGAGGGTTAAACATGTATGTATTTATGCATATATTATATTTTGTGTAAGTTAGGTCAAGGTTATATAGTATAAAGTAAATAAAAATGTTTCAGAATCATTGCAGAATTTACGGTAGAATTTGCGTTCACACCCCATACCAAAAGACCGTAAATATTTTTAAATCGATTTAAAAATATTGTCTATTTGTTAATTTTATTTCAAGAATGAAATAAATAAGAGGAAGCTAGAATTAAATAAGAGGAAGCAGAAATTTCGGTATAAATTGAAAAAATAAGTACATTACCATCTATGGGGTCAATAATTAAGATAACGATATGTGCGGCAGTGGAAGTCCATAAGGCCATTTTACAAGGTTATGATTGTTCCTGGAATATCAGGCAATATAAACTAAAAAAATCAAGAATAACCAACCTAAGCATTAGTTTGAAAAGAGTTCTGATTATAATATTCTAGAAGGACGCATAGCGTACTCTAATTTAGAAATAAATTTTTTGTAGAAAATGAAAAAATAGAATTGTCATAAACATTGATACAAAAGAGAAAGAGTTTTTAAGATGCCAAAACTTGTTTTTGGCAACGAATTTTGTATATGTTTTTACACTATGTGATAAAGAAAGTCAGCAATATGAATATGATTTAGTAAATAAAACAACTTTGATTTTGTTTTTCGCAGAAAATAACTAGTTTAATAGATGCATGTTAACTGATAAATAATGCATTCTACATATTACTCCTCCAGATTGAGGCTATGTCACACCCGTTAGATTGGCATGTCACACCCGTTACCTATTAATATATTTACTATAAATGGAATAATAATTTTAATTGTTTAGTATGAAGTCTATACTCTCGACATACCAACAATTTTTTTGTTGCACAAATTTTGCAGTATGCAATAACGAAAGTGGCAGATCAAGATTTTATCAAAACTTAAAGTAATACCCGTGACGGTGATATATCAACCATATTTTTTTATTAAAAATATTATTTAATTTCCTTGCATACCAGTAGGTAACCCTTAAGTATATCTACATAAACCACCCTTTGTTAATTGTCGTTATAAATTATATAGATCACAATCAGGAAACTACTCAGTAACAACGTCACACCCGTTCCGTTGGAATCACCCATATGATAGATAATTTTTTTTCCAATTTTATGTGTTTTTAGCCCTTTTTTAGGTTTCCACCTTTTAAAATTATAAAACAACAAAAAAATGTTTTTCTTTTTTTTTAATTTTTGGAACCATGTCTTTTTTACCTCTAGAAGCCAGAGTGGCAAAATATAGCACAAATGTAGAAAAATATAGATTTTTGTTATTTGAAAAATTGAAAAAGTTGAAAAATAGCTTACATAAAATTTGTAGAATAGCTTAGATAAAATTTGCACAAATGTAGAAAAATATAGATTTTTGTTATTTGAAAAATTGAAAAAGTTGAAAAATAGCTTAGATAAAATTTGTAGCAAAAACGACTTTATGGTAACTAAGTGGAGTAAAAAATTAGAGGTGTTTTTTGTTCTATTTTAAGGATTTTAGTTTTAAAATTTTTACCCAACAAAAAAAAATATTTTTTTTAATTCATTTTTTCAATTTTTTTCAATTTTCCAATATTCATCACAATTCGTCAGGGAAGCTATGTCTAAAAGAATAATCATTTCTAAACTATAATTGTTTGCTAACTCTTTATACCTACTATAAACCAATATACGTACCATATACCTTAAAAAACAATAACGTAACAGTAGGTTTCCACGGAAATGCACCCCATACAATTTCTGGAACCATGTTTTTTTACCTCTAGAAGCCGAAGGGACACTTAGGGCAGATAAATCGTTTTGAATTATGTAAAGAGGTAATCAAAGAGCATATTTTGAAAAAATGCCAAATATAGAAAAATATAGATAGATGTTATTTTCCATCAAAGTGGAAAAATTGTGAAAAATGGATAGTTTTTAAATACCTGGAGAAACACAAAGCAAGCATTAGTTTCTTATCATTATACCTTTAATAAATACATCAATCAGTTGAATGAAAAAAGACAACTAACGGGTGATCCAAGTAGAGATACTTTTTTCAATAGCCTTTTTTGACAGATCACGTGTGACTCGTGTCATGCTGTCAAACAGCTCAGCAATCTCGTTAAAACATCTGTGCCAGTGGAGGGCTGTTTGTGAATTTACGGAATATGTGGCCTCCAGAGAATTGATGGCACCCTGGCTCTCTGAGTAAATGCCAACGCCAGTGTTGGGTACTATGTTCCGACTCAGCCACTTGGCGACTTCGACTGCAGGTATATGGTAGTCTATGAGCTATATTAAGTTTAATAGGAACATCAAGAAGTATTTCTCCCAAAATTCCCAAAGTCCTCGATCATTCCCTTACCTCTGAAAAATCTTTAAAAATTAAAATAAATTTTTGGTCAATCTAGCAGTTGGTCTTTTTGACAGCTGTCACTTGATTTATGCTTAGTTTCATTTTCGATTTCATAATGGATAGACTTACTCCGGAACAACGCTTGCAAACCGTGCAAATTTATTCTCAATATAATGATTTGGTTTGCGCGAATCATCGCGAGCTGCATCCAATATTCGACATAATCGCCCACCAGAGTCGGTAATTCGAGCAACCATGGATCGGTTTCGCACCACGTTTACTCTAGTGAATAATGCGCATCCTCAGAGACGCCGTACAGTGCGCACCGAAGGCGCTATTGCTGCTGTGGAAGAGTATCGAAGAAGACCCGAATGATTCCATCCGCCATGGCGCGCAACTATTGGAGCTGTGCCCATTCACTTTATGGACGATTTTGCGGAAGGATCTTGTTTTGTGGGCTTAAAAAATCCAACTTGTGCAAGAATTGAAGCCGAACGACCATCAAGCGCGTCGCACGTTCGGTGAATGGGCCCAAAATGAGATGGTCACCGATACAGATTTTCACAACAAATATTGTTCAGCGATGTAGCTCACTTTTGGATGAATGAGTACGATAATAAACAAATTGTCACATTTGGAATAATGATAATCCACAAGCCATTTTCAGACGCCGTTACATCCACAAAAAGTCACTGTTTTGTGTGCTCTATATTTCTTCAAAAAAGAAGCCGGCCATAATGTTACAGTCAATGGGGAACGCTCTAGAGCCATGATTAATGACTTTTTCGTGGCTGAATTGGAGGATGTTGATGTGGACGACCTTTGGTTCCAACAGATTAGGTTAGGTTGTATAGAGGAGACGTTTAAACGTCTCATGCCCATGGACATACACTTAAGCCAGTGGGTCGGCCTGTTGTGCGCTCCTTGGTTCCAACAAGACGGCGCTGTATGCCATACAGCCAACGAAACAATCAATTTATTGAAGGAAACTTTTGGTGAGCACATTATTTCGCGTCGTGGGCCTGTGGCGTGGCCTCCAAGATCTTGCGATTTAACACCGCTGAACTACTTTTTGTGGGGTTATGTGAAGTCGCTTGTCTTCGCAAATAAGTCCGACACGATTGACGCCTTGGAAGAGAATATTCGGCGCGTTGTTGCAGACATACCCATAGACCCAAATGCTGCAAAAGTGGTCGGGCCTCTCGATCACTTGCCCGAAATTATTTTTAAAACACAATGACAAACCCTTATCTTTATAGTAAAGCTAAATTCTTGGCCATAACATTAATTATATGCATATATATTATATTTATTTCTTCTTGAAAACTACACGTCTAAAAAAACAACCTTTATATCAAGAGTCGTAGAAATCGATCGATGTATTCAACAAAAAGTATTTCTTGTTAAAAAAAAGTAGCGATCCCCACAATACAATTTAATGGCAATCCAGTGCTTTTTGTACCCTATATAGGAGAAGAAATAGACCCATCGTTTATTATACCGATCGACTCAGAATCACTTTTTGAGTTGATTTATGAGGTGGCACAAGAACAATATCAAAGTGTAGTGCTATGGTAACCGACCGAGTGGACTATATACCAACGGTGTACACCTTCGAGAGGAACTACATCACTGTGATACCAGCCAGAGATGAATAGGTTGGCAGAATACTAGGTAATAGAAACCATCTCAGCTTCTATAGGATGGTACGTGAAACAGCTATTCCGAAACCTTCTATACTTAAATTGTATATATGTATATATATATATATATTGTAAAAATATTTCTTAACAAACCAATTAAGATAAATAATAACAATATTTTTTGATTTAGCTCTCTTTGACACAACGAGAGGGCGCCAAAGTGTATGGTTGTATAATATTCGTTTATTAGGGAAATTAATCCAAACTTTCTGTATATAACATTTAACCGAAATCCTAATAATACAAAAATGACAAGTCAGAAGAAGATTGCCTTCGCTCTATTCGATGTACCACTCTTCTAGTACCTCCCCCAAAAAGTTTTATTTTTTAGTGAATTATTGATTATTTAATAACTTAGTTGCTGCTTATTTGATTCTTATGAAATTATACACATGGCATTAGTTTATTAGTCACTATCACATCGAGAAAACTGGGCGAAGTTGTCGCGCCTCTTTTTTGTACCTCCCACACTAATGAACCATTTTGCATCAAAAGCTAACTGTTTATTGCTTTAATATCGCTTCATGCAATTACTTTAAAATTTGTACAATATAATACTTTTATAGTACCTAGGGTCCAGTGAAAAATGGGCGCAATTGGCTCGCCCCTTTTGGTACCTTCCATACAAATGTACTATTTTGCACCAAAAGTGAATACCAGTGCATGCAAAGACTTGAAGTTTTGTACAGTGTAGTGGTTTTATAGTAACTACAATCCAGAGAAATGGGTGTTATAGCCATGCCCCTTTTGGTACCTCCCACCATTCTGTACGAAAGTTTACAGCCTTTATCATTAATAATAGTGCCTACAAATTGTTTACAGTGTAATGTTTTTATAGTAACTGCAGTCTGTTGAAAATGGGCGTTATTATCACGGCCCTTTTGGTGCCTTCCACACAAACGTACCATTTTGTACAAAAATTTAACAGCTTATTTCGTGAACATCAATACATATACTCGTATATACTAAAAAATTTTGCACAGCTTTTAAAAATCCTACAGTCCTGTTAAAAATGGAATTTAAGACCACACCCGTTTTAGCACCTCCCAAACAAAAAGTGCCAAGACATACAAAAATTAAATAGCTCATAATATTAGTATATATACCAGTGCATTGTTAAATTGTCCACAAAGTGAGTATACCTTAGTCGGTTTACTCGACTGAAATTTCTTACGCGTTATACCCTACACCACACTGTGGTACAGGGTATTATGACTTTGTGCATTTGTTTGTAACACCCAAAAGGAGAAGAGATAGATGTTTATTATACCGATCGACTTGTAATCACTTTCTGAGTCGATTTAGCTATGTCCGTCTGTCTGTCCTTCTGTCTGTCCGTCTGTCTGTCTGTATATGTATTCTTGTAATCAAAGTACAGGTCGCAATTATGGTCCGATCTCAACGAAACTTTGCATTTTGGTTAAAAACGGTTCAGATTTACATATAGCTCCCATATATATGTACCTCCGATTTGGCATATATGCACTGTATAAACAACATTTTTGAACCGATTTGTACAAAAATTTACAGAGAGTAGTCTCGTGATATACTTAGAGGCAATACAAAATTTGGGGGAAATCGGTTAAGATTTAGATATAGCCCCCATATTTATGTTAACCCGATTTGACATGTAAGCGCTGTAGAAACTGTATTTTATATCCGATCAGTACGAAATTCGGCAGAAAGAGGTTTCTTATTACATGAAGGTATACTGCAAAGTTCGGAGAAAATCGGTTCAGATTTAGATATAGCCCCCATATACACTTTAGATCCGATTTGACATCTAAGCGCTGTAGAGACTGTATTTTATATTCGATCAGTACCAAATTCGACGGAAAGAGGTTTCTTATTACATGAAGGAATACTGCCAAATTCGGAGAAAATCGGTTCAGATTTAGATATAGCCCCCATATATATGTTACCCCCCGATTTTAAATTCAAGCGCTGTAGAAACTGTATTTTATATATGATCACAGCGAAATTCGGCAGAAAGAGGTTTCTTATTACATGAAGGAATGCTGCCAAATTCGGACAAATCGGTTCAGATTTAGATATACATGCTGGCTGATATGTAATGCAACAAAGTAAAGCGCTATATTTTTTTAATTTTTTTTTTTAAATTTTATTGTTCAAAAGCAAAAAATGTCGGAAATAACATAAAATTTTAGAAACAGTTTAGATCGGCTATGATTAGACCATTATCATCGGCGGCGCTTGAGTTCTGGTGGCCAATCGAAGGTGTAGATTTTCAGCTGACCTCTTTGGCAAGTAAACCCGATCAGTTTGTTTGTTCACAAACTGCTCAATTTGGAATGGCTTCTCATCGGAGAAAACCAAATTCGGTAACTGGCCACTTTCGTGCAAGCGAAGCAACTTGGCTCTTTCCAGTCTAACTTTTTTTTGTGCATCGGTGAGCTCTTGCACTTTTTGGAACTTCAATGGCTTTAGTCCAAGCTCATTTGTTAATATGTGTTGTATCCGTTCTCGCGATATGTTCAGCTCACGAGCAATTTTTCTACCACTGCAGCGTGGATCTCTATCAAATCTGACCTTCACTTTTCGGATCATTTCTGGTGTTGTTACCGTTTTTTCATCCACTTTTTGGACGCGATGCAACACTGCCAGTATCACGGTAACGAGCAATGGTACGAGAAACAAAAGATTTATTCACATTTAAATGCTGGAGGGCTCTAACGATAGCCACTTGTGTTTTTCCACCCAAATATAAAGCAATCACATTATCACGCTTGAATTCCATCACGAATAACTTTTTTCTGAATGCAATAGATCAAAATGGTTTTGTAAGCTTGTAAACAATAAAATGAACTGTCACTGAAATAAATCTTTCAGCTATCAGACTAGCGGTTTAGAAATGATAGCAACCTGAAGTTTGTTGCAGAACATATCAGCCACCCTGTAGCCCCCATATATATGTTACCGCTGACTTGAAATTCATTTGAATTTCGTGCACTTTGTGATGTTTTTTTGATCAGCATAATCGACCAAATGTGTCCACAATCGGGAGAAGTGTGCGCAAATGTCAGCAAACCGGGTCTGTAGGAGATGTGAAAACACATGTGCATGCTCGGCCAGTTCGTTTGGTGCGGCTTATGGGCTGGCGATGTCATCGGGCCATACTTCTTCGAAATGAGGCCGGTCAGGCAGTTACTGTGAATGATGTTCGCTATCGTGAGATGATAACGAACTTTTTATGGCCCGAATTGGAAGAAATGGATGTGGACAATATGTGTTTTCAACAGGACGGTGCCACTTGCCACACAGCTAACGAAACAATGGCTCTTTTGCGCAACAAATTCAATGGCCGTGTTATCTCACGTCGCACAGTGGGCTAAAATGGACATAATTCTGCCATTTCAAAACCACTTATTGTATGGCGATGCAATTTTAGGTGTGTATACAAGAGGTGTTAGAGAGTTTATGTGCGGATCTTGTGCCCCCTATCTCATACAGGGGTGGAGCTACAGAGCCCTAAAGTTGACCACCTCGGGTATGTGCGTCGTGGCGATGTCAATTGGCCGCCAATATCATGTGATTTGACACCGTTGGTCTTCTTTCTTTGGGGGTATTTGAAAGAAAAGGTGTATGTTGATAAGTTAGCAACAATTCAAGAGCTCAAGGATGAGATAATTCGGCACATTAACGGCATAGAACCTCAATTATGCCTTAGCGTCATCGAAATTTTGGACCATCGGATGGAGGTGTGCCGCCGAGGTCGCGGCGGCCATTTGACCGATATTTTGTTCCATACATAATTGAACCAAACCATATTACCATAATAAAGAAGAAAAGACAATAATTTCCTAAATAATTTGTTTTTTATTTAAAATCAACATCGGCCCTTAAAATTTAACCACCCTTTATAATTTGTAGGGGTATTCCAAAAACGGTCCATATTTTTTTGCGCCAAATAGCTGACAGTATTATTAAAAATACAAAAATTCATACTTATAAAATATTATTGAAAAAAATATAAAAAATTGCTTTCAATATTGTACTTTTTATGTCGAAAATAAAAAAAATAATAAATATTGTATGGCATCGGAAAAAAATCTTAAAAATCCCTAATTTTTTTCGCCAGATATTATTAGTGACGTTTCCTCTTCAAACAAAAAAAAAGGACAAAATTTCGAAAAAGTAATTTTGCTTTAGGTCTACAGTTTTTTATTTGGTATTCCAAAAAGAATAAACCCACATTTTTTTTGGCGCCAGATAGCTCAAATATTCTTAAAAATACAAAAATTAATATTTTTAAAAAAGTTTCGAGAAAAATATGAACAAAAATTCTTTTAATATGGTGCTTTTATGTCGAAAATTAATAACATATTTTATGTCATCGGGAAAACAATTGTAAAGATCTGCATTTTTTTCACCAGAAATTATTAACGCCATATCCTCTTTAAATATTAAATATAAAAGTTTTAATTATTCGTGCACAAAATAACGAAAAAGTGCTTTTTGCTTTAGGTCTAAAATACCCTGCGGCAAAAACTTTAAAATTAATGCATTTAAGGAGTTCTTAAAAGCAACAAGGTCAATATTTTGATGCGTTTCAAACGATATTATATGCCAGCAGTGTACGAAAAGTACTAATTTATGGTAACGAAATTTAAATTTCCAAAATCTTTTATGATTCTAACTAGGATACTCTCCCGGCTTCCAGACCATTTTGTTTCTATGTTATTATAGAAACAAGTATTTTATACATATAAACAAGTATTTTATACATCTTTTATTTTATTTAAGATTGCTTATCTGAAAATTATCCGAGAAGCTCGCTTGTTCCATACCAGGAAAAAAGTCCAAACAACGATTTAATGACATATTTGACAATAAATTCTTATCCTATTATATTTAAATTCCAAACGACTTCAAAAACTTTACATTGACAATATTTGTAATAGTAACATATCAAATATCTTTTAAATGAAGATTTATGCGATATTTTTTTGTGATATTTTTCACGAATATTATTATATTATTTTAGAAGTCAGCGAAGAAAACTCTTCTGACAAATATATCGAGCCCTAACAGCGAACAAAACTTAACCAACAAAAAGTAAATTTTTCAGGAGAAGGTTTTTTTACTTTTCTCTACACTCAGTGCAGGTATTAACATTAACTTTTCAAGTTAAGTTTTTTTATACCCTCACTTTAGTGTGACGAGGGTATATATCATTTGCTACGGAAAAAAGTGTAACACGTCGAAGGAGTGACCTAAGACCCCAAGTATGTTCGGAGGAAATCCGTTTTGGGTCATTTTAAGTCGAATGAGCAATGTCCGTCCGTCCGTCTGTCTGTCTGTCTGTCTGCTGGCTGGTGCGCACGATAACTCTCGAAAGGAGTAACCGATTGACCTCAAATTTGGTATGTGGTAATCCTTTTTTCTATCTCCGGCTAAGTTCGAAGATGGGCCATATTGGTCCACTCCTTCTAGTACCTCCCCCACAAAGGGTTAAAATGTTGTGAAATATTGATTCTTTAATAACCGCTATACTACTTATTCGAATCCTTTGAAATTCCACACATAGTATTAGCTTATTAGTCGCTATAAGTTAGAGAAAAATGGGCGAAGTCGCCACGTCCCTTTTGGTACCTCCCACACAAATGCACCATTTTGCACCAAAAGTTAACAGCTTATAACATTAATAACAGTGTATAAAATACTTGATATTTTGTACAGTGTTATGCTTTTATATTGCCTACAGTCCAGGGAAAAATGGGCGTTATTGCCACGCCCCTTTTTGTACCTCCCACACAAAATGCCCAAATCATACCACAATTTAATGTCTTATAACGTTTATACCAGTGCACATAAATGCTTATAAGTCGGCACAGTGCAATGAATTTAAAGTATCTACTGTTCAGCGAAAAATAGGTGTATTTGTTAAACCCCTTCTGGTAGCTCCCACACAAATTGACAGAATAATTCGTGTAATATTCAATATTATATTACTCACAAAGTGAGGGTATACCTTAGTCGGTTTACCCGACTGAAACTTTCTTATTTTGAGTAATTAATTAGTATTAATCGTTTCATTAGTCTTTTTTAACAAAAAAGTACGATTTTTGTTACTTAAGTTTTTTTCGCTGTCAAGCGATGTATTTGTGTCGGTTAAGTTAAACACAATTGCATAGAAATATGCATTAGCATCTTTTTTACCTACTCCACCATAGGATGGGGGCTATAAATATTGATCTGATACCCCATAAAGTATATATATTATTATTCGTCGTAAAATTGTAAGACTAGTAAGCCACGTTCGTCCGTCCGTCCGTCTGTTGTAATCACGCTATAATCTATGATACTTGAGCTAGGTGGCTGAAATTTGATAAATATATTTCATATATCGTCAGGTATGTTGGGATTGAAAATGGGTAATATCGGTCCAATTTTGGATATAGCCCCCACATATATCTTCCCGATTTTCCTTCTTCACGTCATAGAGAACACAAATGTCAACTGATCGCGGTGAAAGTTGGCAACTGGGGTTTATTTATACCCGGTATCTTTGACACAAGCAACGGTAGCCATAGGTCCATGTTTTGATATAGCCCCCATACTAAGGTCCCTCTAGATATGACTTCTTAACGCCACAAAAACCGACGAATTCAATGAACTGGGCTGAAATTTGGTATAATGAGTTTATTAGTACCCGTAACCATTCACATGCGATCCTTGGTGGATGGTTTATAAGATTCGGCATGGCCAAACTTAATGTTTTTAATTGTTTAAATTTATTTTGGAAATGTGGACGACTCAAAACAAAGGAAATACATTAACATTAAATATAATAAAAACCAGTAAGGAAAGGCTAAAGTTAGGCGTGGTCGACTATATGATACCCCAAACCATTTTCGTAGCAGAATAAGTACAAAACGAATCAAATTCACAACATTGAGAGATACATTTTATATTTGTGGTCGATATTTAAAGTACACTCTGCCAAATTTCATAAATATTAAATAAACCTTCTACAGCACTTTGATACCAACTTGACACGAAAACATATATGGGGGCAATATAAATCTCAACAGATTTTTATCAAATTAAGATATCATTATTTCTGTGTCAAGAAACTCCTACCTGCCAAATATATAAAATGAGCGGATGTAAAATAAAGCTTCTCTGGCACGTTGATACCAAATCGGAAGGAAAGTATATACGGGGGCTATATATAAATTTGAACCGATTTCTTTCAAATTTGAAAGTGTTCATTCCTGAACCAATGAACTCCTTTATGCCAAATTTCGTAATGATCCGATGTAAAATTTGATTTATATAGCGCATAGATGCCAAATCGGAGGTACAAGTCCAAGTCGATCGGTATAATACACTATGGATCTCTTCTCCTTTTGGTTATAGTTACCTTTCTTCCACCAGATGCCATTATAATAAATATTATCAAACAATCGACTCAAAAATGATAACGCCGTTCAGAATGAAAATATAACGTAAACGACACTACGCGGTCAGGAAATTTGTAAACAAAATGTAAATGTCGTTTGAGTTATTTTTGTTTTGTGTTTTTCTTCGTAACGGTACATTTGTCAGCTACGAAATTTTTACCGGTGATGGAAATTATGCTTCCTCATCGATTTTCATCAAAAAACGAAAATCGATAATTTTGTCGGTTAAGTTTTTTTGGCGGTTAGGGCCCGATATGTATTCTTGCCAAGAACGACCATAATATATACCTTATTTTAGTAGTGAAAACATACATAGTATCAGCCAGCCTTGAGTTAGAAAACTCTAATATTAGGTTGACCTCATGGCACATGACACTGAGACGCCACCCTGTGCATTTAAATCACTGGTAGCAGCGGCAAACAAAAGGAACAAAGACCAAGTTGTATATACAGATGGCAATGTACACCATTACAGATGTCAATGTACACCATCACAAACGAAGGGGCGAATTACTTATCGAATATATTATAAGTAGTGACCTTGTGATTTGTAATATAGGGCATTAATCTACCCTCATTACTAGAGAGAGAGACAGGCAGTGCTCGATGTCACCCTTGTCTCCGAAAATTTTAGGGAAAGGATTTCTGATTGGAAAGCTTTCAACACTTCTGCATGAATGCGAGGCTTCCTACTACCGTCTTCCCACCCAATACTAAGAAGGCTAATGGGAAAAATTTAGGCACGTATTCAACAGTTCTCTTCAAAAAATCCCGAACTGAAGATGAAAACTAACCGGGATATAAATGAAACGGTGGAACGAGTCACTGCACCGTTACAAGCAGCATGTTACGAGTAAAGGGCAAGGGACAAACAATGACCGCAATGAAGGTCGTCTCAATTAGTTATGCTATGGAAGTGCTGTAGAAACCTCTTTAATATGGCAAAGGCCACCAGAGCGCCACAGGACTGGGATACATACAAGAATTAACTGAAGCGGTGCAAAAAAGAAGTTGAGAAAGGCTTAAAATAAATCATGTAGTGGCGTAGAAGGTACGTCCACCGAAACTACACTGCATGATCTGGTAAGCTTTAGCCCCCATATATATGTTTCACCAGATTTTATATGCAAGCACTGTAGAAACCGTATTTTATATCCGATCAGTACGAAATTTAACAGAGAGTGTTTTCTTATTACTTGTATGAACACTGCTAAATTCTTATCGCAATGCTCATATAGTCGGCCCCGCTCGACTTTCTGTCTTTTCGTACTGGTTTATAATAGTAAAAGTGATACCCAAATAATGTAATAACATTATAACCATTAATCCGCAGAAACTTCAATAAAAACTTTCTCCTGATGAAGTTGTAAAAAACAACCAACGAAACGTTGAGTGCAAAAAATGAAAATGATTAGTTTTATTTAACAACAAAATTCTGACCACAGTATCCTATACAAACATAAATTAAAATAAGGTTCTTTCTTGGGTATATGAGCATTCGCAAGTTTGTTAAGATATTTTATTCAATATTTTTGAGCTTATCTGAAATTCAGTAGTTTTGATTCCGTTTTATATTTCTATATAATTCCCTAATGTGTTCGTTATATTTTGTAATTGTTTAACAACCCTTTAACTACATCCGTAAGTTTTCGGTCCCAATTTTCTTTTTCGTGTTATAATCTACTCCATTCAGATAGCGTTGTTGTAGTGAATGTCCCTTTTTCCACATATAGAGAGATTTTGTTACATGTTCTGTTGGTCTAGATGTTCACTTGCATTTCTATATGTCTGTAAATAGATAGAGAGAGAACGAGATTGCCATGTTGTTGCCAGAGTTTGGAATCCATTCATGCGCTATTTGTGGAAGAGCAGAGGTGGCGCTGGATGACTGGCACTGGCGTTGGTTTATGGTGGCTGCGTAAGATGTTGCATATATTTTGCTCGTATTTGTGGTTTAGTTTAATTAAGTCGAATTAAGACTAATTGCAGAAGCAGATGTGAATAAGAGATTGTGATTTCCATAGTTGTAGTTTCCATATCTGTGAACCTATTGGACACAGTGCCAAGACGGGAACAAACTTCAATTCGGATTAGGTGGATAAAGATACATATTTAGTCTAGTAGGGGATGATTCTGCAAACGTCGAGCATTACTAACGACATCTAAACTTTAAAAATTTTATAGGTATTTTACAAAATGCCAATATGTACGAGTATATCAAAAACATTTTTATTAGAAAGTAGTTTTGACAGCATTGATACTCCAGATCCCCAGAAAATTGCTTTTAATTGAAGCTCCCCTCTCCAGTACGTATTTTTGAACGCTAAATTCCCTGACCTATTGATAAAAGAACAAGGAAGAAAGTTCAGTCGAGAAAACCGACTTATGAATCCCCTCACCTTGAGTCCCAAAAAATATTGGTAAATTGATATAATTTTATGTTTTATTTAAATGTTTATCAATTTAAATTGCATTTTATAACTTTAAAGTATGTACTGGTATTAAAGTTTAAAGCTGTGCACTTTTGGTACAAAATGTTCCATTTGTGTGGGAGGTATCAAAAGGGACGTGCCAATAATGGTGCCTTTTCCTGGACTCTAGATACTATAAAAGCAGTACACCGTACAAAATTTGAAGTATTTGTATTCACTAGTATTAAAGTTAAAATCCGTTAAATTTTGGTACAAAATGGTCCATTTGTGTGGGAAGTACCTAAATGGGCGTGCCAATAATGCCCACCTGTCTGTGGACTCTAGGTACTATAAAAGCATTACACTGTACAAAATTTCAAGTATTTATATGCGCTGGTTTTAGATTTACAAGCTGTTAACTTTTGTTTAAAATAGTCCACTTGTGTGGAGGGTACCAAAAGACGCGTGCCAATAACGGCCACTTTTCTAAAGACTCTAGGTACTACAAAAGCATTACACTGAACAAAATTTCAAGTATTTTTATGCACTGGTATTAATGTTAAAAGCTGCTAACATTTGGTATTAAATGGTCCATTTGTATGGGAGGTAACAAAGAGGCATGTCAATAACGCCCACTTTTCTCTGGACTCTAGGTACTACAAATCACTGGTATTAAAGTTATAAGCTGGTGACTTTTGGTACAAAATGGTCCATATGTGTGGGAGGTACCAAAACGGGCTTCGCAACATCGCCCATTTTTCTTGAAATGTTAGCGACTAATAAACAAATACAATATGTGAAGTTTCAGAAGATCCGAGTAAGTAGTATAAAAGGTATTAAAGAATCAATATTTCACTAAAAGTAAACCCTTTGTGGGGGAGGTAACAGAAGGAGAAAGAGGAAATATTACCGTATACCAAACTTGAAGTCAATCGGTTCCTCCTTACGAGAGTTATTGTGCGCACCAGCCAGCAGGCAGACAGATGGACGGACAGACATTGCTCAAATGACTTAAAATGACCCAAAACGGATTTCCCCTGAACATACTAAGGGTCTTATGTCACTCCTTCGATGTGTTACACTTTTGGCTCGTAGGTGTGGGGAAAATTACACAGTACAACACATGGTTGACTGTGTAATTGAATGTGATATGGAATTGA
This sequence comes from Eudasyphora cyanicolor, assembly GCA_963930755.1. Lineage (NCBI taxonomy): Eukaryota > Metazoa > Arthropoda > Insecta > Diptera > Muscidae > Eudasyphora > Eudasyphora cyanicolor. The sequence continues at coordinate 61,053,451 of OZ005736.1, read as the reverse complement.
ATGTTCCTTAAAAATCGCAAATATCCCTACAAAGTCATAAAATATCTCTCAGTAAAATATTGAAAATTACGTATACGTGTACGTATAAAACTGAACATTATAAAAAAGAACAGAACAGTTTTTCCATTTTTAAGGCAGTGGATTCACTTATTTCGGGTAGGTTTGTTCCGCAGTTTTTTCTCCTATTCAGTATCTACAACTTTGCTTCAGACACAAAAGAGATATTCTGTACGGTATACCGAGAAAAAAATATAGAAAAACTGCTAAAAATCCATATCGAGTAAAAAAATTCGTGTGGCCATTAAATTATTAATTGAGCCAACTTGACTAAACGAATGATGAAGAGGCTACTTTCTCGTCCAATTCTCAGAATTGAGTCCCAAATCAATGAGCTGAAAAATGTTGTACTGTCTTATCTTTATTAATTACGCGGAATATCTGCAGTATTGATATACTCCATCTAAAAACATGCTAATTTAAAAAAGTTAGTGTTTCAGGATAGGCGGTCAAAATTTTATGAAATTTTTAGAAATGTGTGGAATTCCTCTACATGGCAACTGAAAGACATGTACAGTTGTGTGAATATTTTTTGATTGGGTTAACGGATAAACCTAAAATTTTAAATGTATATAGTTTGAAATATTAAGTATTTAAAATTGAAATGTCCCTGATAACATGCTAAGTCGACTTAACATGATATGTTTTTTAATTATATACTCGAAAACACCTACAGGGTATTATGTGCATTTGTTTGTAACGGTGAAAAAAGTTTATTATACCGGCCGGCATTGTATCACTTCTAATGGCTGCAGTCTTGTAATTTGGATTTTTATATCATTGACTTTTTAATGGTATCATGAGTTTCTTTTTTAAATTCAAATTTGATTGGTCTGCAATATTTCGTAGAAGATGGTGTTTGATTTTTCCAAATATCCTTTGTCTGCATCGTACTGGTCGAAGGTTTCGAGTCTTCAAATTCTTTATCAATCGCAATGGCACAAATGACACCATGAACATATCTGCGTCTGAAGTATTTTCACATACAGATTGCAGATTGCTTGTATTGTTTTTGTTCAGAAGAACCATCACATCCCCATTTGCAAAAGAGAGTTAACTTGCAGTTCCAATATTTCTTTAAATCATGTTCTTTAAATGATTGTAGCAAGCGTTGAGCTGTATGATTAAGTAGGTTTTGATGTTTTACCTCTGTCGAACTCGATGTGATTTTAATAGTGTCCGTTGTTGGCAAACAGTCCTTGTTAGCAGCAAGTATGTGATGATATGATGGTTACAGATTTGAGCCTTTTTCAATCGCACGCAACCTGAGCTGTGTATATTGGTGTTTTGTTAACTTCAAATCCAAAAAAATGCTAATGCCTCTTCATTTGAGAACTGTTTTTCATCGCTTGGAGTTGGAATACTCTTAATAATACGTTTTGTTCTCAGAGGAATAGCGTTTACATCTTTTTCCATTCGGCTTTTGTGTGTTGTTTTTGTGATCGCAATTGATGTAACAAGTTTCGGCAATAGTTTCACATCCGATTTCTGCATAGATATTATTAAGTTTCCGCCTTTTAAATATATCGCTACAGTTGCCGAATGATTTTGGTGGTCTCCCACAATTGTTTTGATTTTTACTTTCTGAAGATACTTGGACACTAAGTTCGCCCTCTAACCATATTGCAATGGTCTTATAAAATGTATGCTTATTCCATCGAACTTGTTTGTAGCGCTTAGTTAAATGTTGATGAAAATATTTACTTTATTTTGCAGTTCCAATTTTATTTCGATTCTGGAGGAATTTGCTTTGAACGTATCTTAAAAGATCTTCCTTCTTTTTGTTTCTAAAATACTCTTCGGATAATTCTTTATAGCTGAAGTTCTCATTTTTTTAATATTCTAAAATTAGTTTTTTTCTGCTTGGATATACTTTTGCAATGTAATCGAATACCACTGGATTTTATCCTTTTCCTACATATATGTATAGTGTCATACTCTGTTTATAAGTAGCATAAACATAGGTAAAATAAAAAACGACCCAAAAAAACTAAAACACGTCCGTCCGTCTGTCTGTCTTTCTGCTAGCTGGTGCGCACGATAACTCTCGAAAGGAGTAACCGATTGACTTCAAATTTGGTATGTGGTAATATTTTTTTCTATTCCGGATAAGTTCGAAGATGGGCCATATTGGTCCTCTCCTTCTACTACCTCCCCCACAAAGTGTTAATATTAAGTTAATTATTGATTATTTAATAACTTCTATACTACTTATTTGAATCGTCTGAAATTCTACACATAATATTATTTTATTAGTCACTATCACCTCAAGAAAAATGGGCGAAGTTACAGCGCCCCTTTTGGTACCTTCCACACAAATGGATCATTTTGCTCCAAAATTTAACAGCTTATAACTTGAATACCTATGCACAAAAAGACTTGAAATTTTGTACAGTGTAATAGCTTTATAGTACCTACAATCCAGTGAAAAATGGGCGAAGTTGCCACGCCCCTTTTGGCACCTCCCACACAAAATGGCCAAATCATACCAAAATTGAATCGATACAGTGCAATATATTTGAAGTTTACTGTTTAGCGCAATATAGGAGTATTTTTTAACCCCCCTCTGGTATCTCCTATACAAATTGACAGATTAATTCGTGTATTTCATATTACAGTACTCACAAAGTGAGGTATACCTTGGTCGGTTTACCCGACTGGGTGAATATTTTTTTAATGAAAAAAATTTTGGGTGTAGAAAAGATATAAAGTGCAAAAAAAATACCTTACTAAACAATCTTATTCAGAAAATTCAATTTTTTTGGAAAAAGCTTTTTTTTTCTAACATTTATTTTTTTAGGATTAGGATTTTATTTTAGGTACATGGTTTCTTCAGAGAATTTTCTTAGAATTTTATGTAGTTTACGTTTTTGCTATACGATTTAAAAGAAAAAAAATCAACCCGCCCTAGTATATATATGCTTAAAGAGGATACTTTCACCTTTCTTCTGCTACCAACATCTTCTTGAAGTCTCTTGATTCTAAAGAGTTTCATTCCATTAAATTCGAAATTTGGTAAAAATATAGTAGCTGTGTTATACCAAACCAATACTTTTGACAATTTCTCAAAGAGTACTATCCTACCTACGTATATCTATCGATACCTACAATCCTCTATCGATTATAGTTTGCGAAAAATGACATTTTCCTTCTACAAAAATATACAAAAATTAAGTTTTGTTTCAAAATTACATAAAATATTTGTTTTCAGCAGCACACCACGCCCACAATAATAAATATTTTGATTAATTTTTTGGCTATCCTAGTCTCAATATGATTGCTATTGAATGGCATTAACATTTTAGAAATCGGCGATGACAAAAAATTTGACTTTTGGCCAGTAAAATACAATTCTGAACCACAGTGCGCCATCATTATAACGACTGGATTTATGTTTTTGAAGCCCAACTCTATATCTAAGAAATGTATCATAGTATATTCCTTAACAGAGAGGGATTCTTCAAAAAAGCTAACTATAGAAATAAGGAATTCAAACCCCTTTTGTAAAAAATCAATGCTATTTCTTCTTTTACACTAATAATTTCAAATTCATACTTCCTTCAAAATTTAAATAATGAAATAAATACCAAAACTTTTATGAAATGAAACAAGTCCTAATTTTTTTTATTAGGGAATTATTTCATCACCTTTTTTGGGTGTTTTACAGGAACGAAATAAATCCCAAGTAAAAAATTAAACAATTTCCAGAAAAAATTAAGAAAACCCAACCTTCGTGAAATAAATCCCAAAATGTATGAAATTTGTTGGGGTTCATTCCATTTTATTTTTGGGTGTTATTTCAATCACGCCATCCTGGCGTGGACTTCGAGCCGGATCTGGCCCGGTGCCTCACGTTTTTTTACGCTGTCATCCGTATTGAATAAATAAAATATTAAATAAAAAAATATTATTTAGTTGCCCGAACCCCTTTAATTAACACCATTATATGATTTCATCACGTGATATCAGGCTTCACGAGCTAATGGAGTCATATTGAAGAGTGGAGGCTTCATGAGTCAAACCATTATTCATACATATAAATAATATTCATTAAATAAACGTCCCAATTATAGGATGCAATATGCGGTCTCTTCAACAAACACATTCGGCAGCTTTAACAACAACAAACCATGAAACCAGTAAGGAAAGGCTAAAGTCGGGCGGGGCCGACTATATAATACCCTACACCACTCTCGTAATATTCAATAACTCTGATATATACATTTTGTAATTCATGTATAAATTGTTTACATAAATTAACTTTTGGGACATTTTATACTTAAATAATACCCTGTACCACAGTGTGGTGTAGGGTATAAAAACGATTGGATCTAAAGAGCCAAATCGGATGAAACATATATATGGGAGCTATAGCTAAATCTTAACCGATTTTCTTCAAATTCGGTAATGTTGGTTCACGGATCACGAAACTCTACCATTCTAAATTTCAAAACTATTGGATGTAAAATATAGCTTCTATAGAACTAAAGGGCCAAATCGGACGAAACATATATATGGGAGCTATAGCTAAATCTTAACCGATTTTCTTCAAATTCGGTAGTGTTGGTTCATGTATCAAGAAACTCTACCATTCTAAATTTCAAAACGATTGGATGTAAAATACAGCTTCTATAGAACTAAAGGGCCAAATCGGACGAAACATATATATGGGAGCTATAGCTAAATCTTAACCCATTTTCTTCAAATTCGGTAGTGTTGGTTCATGGATCAAGAAACTCTACCATTCTAAATTTCAAAATGATTGGATGTAAAATACAGCTTCTACAGGACTAAAGAGCAAAATCGGACGAAACATATATATGGGAGCTATAGCTAAATCTTAACCTATTTTCTTCAAATTCAGTAGTGTTGGTTCAAGGATGAAGAAACTCTACCATTCTAAATTTCAAATGATTGGGTGTAAAATACAGCTTCTATAGAACTAAAGGGCCAAATCGGACGAAACATATATATGGGAGCTATAGCTAAATCTTAACCGATTTTTTCAAATTCGGTAGTGTTGATTCATGGATCAAGAAACTCTACCATTCTAAATTTCAAAACGATTGGATGTAAAATACAGCTTCTATAGGACTAAAGGGGCAAATCGGACGAAAGATACTCCAAACTGCAAAATTTCAGAACGATCGGAGTGAAATTGCGACCTGTAGTCGACGAACAACTTTACATGGACAGACGGACGGACGGACGGACAGACATGGTTAAATCGACTCAGCTAGTGATTCTGAGTCGATCGGTATACTTTAAGGTGGGTCTAGCTGTGTTATTTTCAGTTGTTACAAACATCTGCCGTGAAACAAACTTATAATACCCTGTACCACAGTGTCGTGTAGGGTATACAAAATCAGCAACAAAACAACGACATAGGTACGATATTCCTTTCCAAAAATGCTGTTGGACAGTTCTATTAGACAAGTGGGATACAATTTGAATGAATTTATATTGCATATTGAAAATGTTAATATTGAATTATTTGATAACATACAATATCGTTAGAATTAATGGTTGGGAGCCATGTAAATATGAGTAATGCTTAAAATATAGTGGTCCAAAATTACAGTCTTTGTCCTGTATATACCAATAACAGTTCATTGAAGTACAATTTCTGCTCTTTTCCTGAAAATTTAAATAATGGACACATTAGTGCCCAAAGCTTGAATCCTAATTCCAATGCTAAACTTTTTGATATGTTAAGGTTATCCTTAAGTTGGTTCAAATCTTATAACACTATACAACAAATATAACACTATGCAATGAAATGAAAAATACACGGATTTGACAGTATAGGTTCGATTCTACTATCAAAGGATAGTATAGGTCTAGTTTAGGGGAGCAGCCGTATTTTTTGTATACAAGCTCACATAGACCAGTTTAGGTCCCTAGTGTTACCACGGGCTGAAATGTCCCTCATCGAAACCAACCTGTTTGATATACAAATTTATCGATAGTACGAATGTCGGTACTGGAAAGATCTGTTAGGCTGCCTACGAAGGCCGACCCCAGTATGTCCAGCCGCCGTTTACACAGAGCGGGGCAGTCGCACAGCAAGTGCTCAATGCTCTCCACTTCTTTCTCAACACCACAGCTTCTGCAGAAGTCATTAGAGTCAATACCCAATCTTTTGGCGTGTTCGCCGATCAAGCAGTGTCCCGTCAGAACTAAAACTAACGCAGACAATCTTTGCCTCTCTAGTGCGAGGAGATATTTTGATCTTCTCAGATCATACCTTGGCCAGATTTGTCTAGCTACCCTGCAGGTGCCGATTTCTGTCCATCTTTCGTTGGACTGCCTGTTTGCATCTTGCCTAAGCCAAAGCTTGCACGTGGATAGTAGCGCACCAATATATGCAAATTCTTCGAGAATTTGTAATGTCGTCCCTTTCCTAGCAAGTTCATCGGCTTTGCAGTTCCCCGGGATATACCTATGGCCAGGCATATGAGGTGTTAAACTGTTCAGCCATCTCTTTAAGAGATCTGCTGCAGTCGAGGGCTGTTTGTGAATTTAGGGATGTTGCCTCCAGAGAATTGATGACAGCCTGGCTGTCTGAGTAAATGACAACGCCAGTGTTGGTTACTATGTTGCGACTCAGCCACTTGGCTACTTCCCATATTGTCATTATTTCGGCGTGATATACACTGCAGGTATCTGGTAGTCTGTGAGCTATATACAAACTAAGTTCTGCACAGTGTACTCCGAAGCCAACCTTTTCATCAAGCTTCGAACCATCCGTGTAAAAGTGGAGATTGTTTCTATTACCTGGTATACTTCTCTGGCGGGAATAATAGTGAAGTAATTTATCTCGAAGGTGTACACAGTTGGTATATAGTCCACTTGGTCGGTTACCGTAGCACTAAACTTTGATATCCTCATGTGACCGTAGTTCTTGTACCTCCACATTGATAGGCAGTTTAATCTTATTGCCGCTTTGGTTGCAACTTCTTTCGTCACAATATTAATCGGCAGTATATGAAGTAGGGCTTGTAGAGACTCGGTCGGCGTAGTCCTTAAGGCTCCGCTTATTCTCAGGCAGGCTTTTCTCTGAACCTTTGTGAATAGGTTGGTGATGGTTAGTTTGTCAGTTGCCGTCCACCATACGACAATGCCGTATAACAGTATAGGACGAACTACTGCAATATATATCGAGTGGACGATTTTAGGAGAGAGGCCCCACCGTGACCCTACATCCTTTTTGCAGGAATATAAGGCTTGGCCTTCCTTACACGTTCCAATACGTTAAGTCTAAATAACAGTTTTCTATCTAGAATTATTCCTAAAAATTTTGCACTTTCAGAAAAGACTAGATCTGTTCCATTTATCCGAGGTGGAGTGTCCACAGTGGGACATTATTCATCCTAGTAAAGAGAACCAATTCTGTCTTGTTTGGGTTTACGCCCAAACCGCTGCTTCTGGCCCATCTAGCCAATTTGTTCAGAGCCACCTGTAGAATGTCTCGGAGGAAGTTTTCGAATTTGCCACTCACTGCGATTGCCACGTCGTCCGCATATGGCACGACCTTGCAGCCACAACGTTCTAGATCTAGCAGGAGTTCATTCACCGCTAGGTTCCAAATTTGTGGAGACAGTACTCCTTCCTCTTATTGCAAGCATGTCGGTTCACCGACAGTAGTTTTGTATCCAGGTTTTCCTTAATGAAGTAATCTAAAAGTCTTTCCAGACCTTTCAATAGGAAGGAGGAGAAGGTAATTTGTCTGAAGTCTTTTGGCCCAGTGTGTGATATCTTCCCCGCTTTAGGTATGAATACCACTTTGGTATCCCTCCATCGATTCGGGATGTATGAAAGCCTGATACAGCCTACATAAATTTTCTCCAGCCAGGGGATAATGAACTTTAACATTTTCTGTATTTCTGCTCGAGTGATGACGTCTGGACCAGGTGGCTTGAAAGGCTCAAAGCTGTTAATAACCCAGCTTATTCTGGATCTCTCAGTCAACAAGCTAGCAACGCTCGCAGTTCACTCGCATTCTTGTTGGTCTTGCTGATCTTCGGGTTCTGTTGGTGAGTTCCCCGGGAAATGTGTGTCGAGCAGTACATTCAGCGACTGCTCGCTGTTTTTTGTCCAGTTATTTGCCTCATCCTTCAAGTAACCCACTGTACAGGGTGAAGCTGATAGTATTTTCCTCAGCCTTGCGGCGTCGGAGACCTTTTCCACTTCGCCACAGAAGGTATACCAAGAGCGTATTTGCGCCTTTCTAAGCTCCTTCTTATAGACCTTGAATGATGTGGTGATATGCTCGACCAGATTATCCAGACCGGCTTTGTCATTCGGTTCGTACAGAAGTTTGGAGTTGAGGACTTTCTTCTCATGCAGGTGCCACTTTGTCTTTCTCACATTTCTGTGGACGACAGGTTTAGGCGCTTTTTCAGCGAGTTTGAACTCAATGTAATGGTTATCTGAGAATGAGTGGTCATCCAGTACATTCCAATCAATAATAGAGCCGCTGAGGCTACTTTATCGTGATGGATGTTAATCTGTAGAATTCTTTGATCAATTGGTAATTGACAGATTAACATCCACCCCGACAAGGGTGTTATCGAACTCTTCGTCCGTATCATCGAGAATCGTGTCCCCGCCAGATGCGTCAAAGAGTCCGGAGACTCCCCTCAGCCTCTCTGTGCCAGAAGTAGAGCTTTCGTCCTCAGATAAGGAAGTTACAGATCTTCTGTTAGAGTTGGAGTTGAAGTTGGACGACTCACCTTCCGCAGTGGGAGCTATATCCTGCTTGTACACGTTAAAGACTATCAGCATGTTCAGCTAAATGTAACAAAACGCAGACGTGCGATAGCTACCCAAGCAATAATTTTCTTCTTCTTATTCTCACCCAAGCGATCATGGTTTTATCGTTTTTATCGTTCGGGTAAGAAAGCTCTTTTCTTCATCGTCTTCCTGTCAAATACCAATATTACCTACATGTTGTTATTGACATTTCTTAAAGTTTTTTCCACACGAAAATATCAGAACGGGGGCAACCCTATCCAACAGCTGTAAAAGTAGCAGCAGCTGATTCTAGACAATGATAATTAATCAAACAACCGAAAATAAATACAATTGTTTGCTTGATTGATCATATACATATGTATATATAGGGGCTATATCTAAATCGGAAACCTTCTGTACCCATTTGAGTAAGTCATAGAGTTAAAAAGAAAGTTCTTGCTAAATTTGATAGTGATCTGAGCATAATTGTGATCTGTATTTGGTAACAAGAATATATTTACAAACAGACGGACGGACAAAACCAAACCAATTCAGAAAGAGATTTTAGGTCGATAGATATGTATAATAAACGATTGTTTGGGTCACCTAATTTAAGGTATTATGAAACAATTTAAAAAGCAAAAGTAGTTGTAGGATTTCAATACATTTTATACACACTAATAAACAGAGGTTTTTTGAAATTATGGTGGATACTTCAGCAAAAGATACATGTTAATGTTGTTTGATTCATTTATCCATTTTTTATTCATTTTCCCAACTTCGGCCTCACCCACCTTGCTGATTCTCCAATTATTGGCCGGCAGACCAGGATTGAAATGATTTATTATTTCTAATATGTCAGCCGGGTTGGAGGGCTCTTCTGTAACACAGGTGATGGCGCTAGGGTGACTAGGGACGTTGTTTTTTCCTAAATAATTTGTGTTTTATTCAAAATCAACATCGGCCCTTAAAATTTAACCACCCTTTATCATTTGTAGGGGTATTCCAAAAACAGTCCATATTTTTTTGCGCCAAATAGCTGACAGAATTATTAAAAATACAAAAATTCATACTTATAAAATATTATTGAAAAAAATATAAAAAATTGCTTTCAATATTATACTTTTTATGTCGAAAATAAAAAATATTAAATATTGTATGGCATCGGAAAAAAATCTTAAAAATCCCTAACTTTTTTCCCCAGATATTATTAGTGACGTTTCCTCTTACAACTAAAAAAAGGACAAAATTTCGAAAAAGTAATTTTGCTTTAGGTCTACAGTTTTTTATTTGGTATTCCAAAAAGAATAAACCCACAATTATTTTTTGGCGCCAGATAGCTCAAATATTCTTACAAATACAAAAATTAATATTTATAAAAAAGTTAAGAAAAATATGAACAAAAATTCTTTTAATATGGTGCTTTTATGTCGAAAATTAATAAAATATTTTATGTCATCGGGAAAATAATTGTAAAGATCTGCATTTTTTTCGCAAGAAATTATTAACGCCATATCCTCTTTAAATATTAAATATAAAAGTTTTAATTATTCGAGCACAAAATAACGAAAAAGTACTTTTTGCTTTAGGTCTAAAATATCCTGCGGCAAAAAAATTTAACATTAATGTATTTAAGGAGTTCTTAAAAGCAAAAAGGTCAATAATTTGATACGTTTCAAACGATATTATATACCAGCAGTGTACAAAAAGTACTAATTCATGGTAACGATGTTAATACGAGTACATAGTTACCTTAATTTGGCAATACGTAAACATTGAAAATTTAAATTTCCAAAATCTTTTATGATTCTAACTAGGATACTCTCCCGGCTTCAAGACCATTTTGTTTCTATATTATTATTGAAACAAGTATTTTATTAATCTTATTAATCTATATAATCGCCACCCTATGCGTCTCAGTGTCATGTGCCAAAAGACCAAGTTGTATATATATACAGATGTCAATGTAAACCATTATATGTGGGGTAGTACTAACATAAACGAAGGGGAGAATTACTTATCGAATATATTATAAGTAGTGACCTTGTGATTTGTAATATAGGGCATGAATCTACCCTCATTACTAGAGAGAGACAGGCAGTGCTCGATGTCACCCTTGTCTCCGAAAATTTAAGAGAAAGGATTTCTGATTGGAAAGTTTTGAACACTTCTGCATGAATGCGAGGCTTCCTACACTGATAGAAAAAGCGTCGTCAAGACGACGAATTTGTACATCATCACGATTATATTTTCGTCAAAAGTCAGCTAACGTACGGAATAATCCTCTTGATGAATTTGTTCGTCACCATGACGAATTTCTGTTTCCAAAAACTTCATCACCACGACGAACCCCATTCATCATCATGACGAACCCTATTCATCATCACGACGAATAGCATTCATCACCACGACGAACTCTATTCATCACCATGCTGAACTCCATTCATCACCACGACGAATCCCATTCATTATAACGACGAATCCCATTCATCACCAAGACGAATTCATGCCCACGCCTAATTAAATTTTAGAAATGCCAATAAATGTTCTTCTAGTTTTAAACCATTTAAAATTTTATGGAAAATAAAATTATTTGACTGCATTTCTAGGTTCAGTTGTGAATATTCGTTTCGAGACGCAGTTCTTATCAGGTAAGGCTGAAATCAAACAAACGAGAAGTATTCATTACTTCTGCTATTTTAAATCAAAAATAATCACATCAAGTAATGTATTTGCCAACAGCCCACTAGCACAAATGTTTCACACTTATACAGCTTGTCGAGATGCATGTACGAGTGTGCATGTGTTACATTTTTTTTTAAACAAACATCAGTTACGCCGTGCCAGTGCGGTTTTTTTGAACCAATCGGTGCTGCGTGGAACACACACGTGGACGAACATAACAACGTCGCATTTCTTACTTTGTTTTCCTGTAGGAGTTGACGTTGCCGTAAAGGGCGAATAAGTCGATCGTTCTCATGATGAATGGATAATCTTATTGACGAACGGTGTTCGTCATTAATTATTAGATTTTTTAAATTGATCGTTTACAACAAATTATTTAAATAAGGTAATCAGAACGCATATAGAACAGTACATTTAAGCAGAAACTATAATTTGATTGCTTCGTTTGATCATAGTTTCAGCAAAATGGCCAAATAAATCTTTTCTTCGTGGGAATGAAACCTTATCGTTCTCTCGACGAATTTCGAAATCACCAAAAACATGACTTGATGATCGTGTTCGTTCTATTGACGTACAAAAACATCGCATGTACGAAACTTTTCGTCACCAGTACGAAGATATATTGACGAAACTGATTCGTCATGGTGACGAATGGTTTTTCTATCAGTGTACTACCGTCTTCCCACCCAATACTAAGAAGGCTAATGGGAGAAAGTTAGGCACGTATTCAACAGTTCTCTTCAAAAAATCCCGAACTGAAGATGAAAACTAACCGGGATATAAATTAAACGGTGGAACGAGTCACTGCACCGTTACAAGCAGCATGTTATGAGTAAAGGGCAAGGGACAAACAATGACCGCAATGAAGGTCGTCCCAATTAGTTATGCTATGGAAGTGCTGTAGAAACCTCTTTAATATGGCAAAGGCCACCAGAGCCCCACAGGACTGGGATACATACAAGAATTAGCTCAAGCGGTGCAAAAAAGAAGTTGAGAAAGGCTTAAAATAAATCATGTAGTGGCGTAGAAGGTACGTCCTCCGAAACTACCCTGCATGATCTGGTAAGCTTTAGCCCCCATATATATGTTTCACCAGATTTTATATGCAAGCACTGTAGAAACCGTATTTTATATCCGATCAGTACGAAATTTAACAGAGAGTGTTTTCTTATTACAAGTATGAACACTGCTAAATGCTTATCGCAATGCTCATATAGTCGGCACCGCTCGACTTTCTGTCTTTCCTTACTGGTTTATAATAGTAAAAGTGATACCCCAATAATGTAAAATTAATCTTAAGTCTAAATGCAATACTAGTGAATAAAGAAAATTTAATAACATTATAACCATTAATCCGCAGAAACTTCAATAAAAACTTTCTCCTGATGAAGTTGTAAAAAACAACCAACGAAACGTTGAGTGCAAAAAATTAAAAGGATTAGTTTTATTTAACAACAAATTCTGACCACAGACATAAATTAAAATAAGGTTCTTTCTTGGGTATATGAGCATTCACAAGTTTGTTAAGATATTTTATTCAATATTTTTGAGCTTATCTGAAATTCAGTAGTTTTGATTCCGTTTTATATTTCTATATAATTCCCTAATGTGTTCGTTATATTTTGTAATTGTTTAAGAACCCTTTAACTACATCCGTAAGTTTTCGGTCCCAATTTTCTTTTTCGTGTTATAATCTACTCCATTCAGATAGCGTTGTTGTAGTGAATGTCCCTTTTCCACATATAGAGAGATTTTGTTACATGTTCTGTTGGTCTAGATGTTCACTTGCATTTCTATATGTCTGTAAATAGATATAGAGAGAACGAAATTGCCATGTTGTTGCCAGAGTTTGGAATCCATTCATGCGCTATTTGTGGAAGAGCAGAGGTGGCGCTAGATGACTGGCACTGCCGTTGGTTTATGGTGGTTGCGTAAGATGTTGCATATATTTTGCTCGTATTTGTGGTTTAGTTTAATTAAGTCGAATTAAGACTAATTGCAGAAGCAGATGTGAATAAGAGATTGTGATTTCCATAGTTGTAGTTTCCATATCTGTGAACCTATTGGACACAGTGCCAAGACGGGAACAAACTTCAATTCGGATTGGGTGGATAAAGATACATATTTAGTCTAGTAGGGGATGATTCTGCAAACGTCGAGCATTACGAACGACATCTAAACTTTAAAAATTTTATAGGTATTTTACAAAATGCCAATATGTACGAGTATATCAAAAACATTTTTATTAGAAAGTAGTTTTGACAGCATTGATACTCCAGATCCCCAGAAAATTGCTTTTAATTGAAGCTCCCCTCTCCAGTAGGTATTTTTGAACGCTAAATTCCCTGACCTATTGATAAAAGAACAAGGAAGAAAGTTCAGTCGAGAAAACCGACTTATGAATCCCCTCACCTTGAGTCCCAAAAAATATTGGTAAATTGATATAATTTTATGTTTTATTTAAATGTTTATCAATTTAAATTGCATTTTATAACTTTAAAGTATGTACTGGTATTAAAGTTTAAAGCTGTGCACTTTTGGTACAAAATGTTCCATTTGTGTGGGAGGTATCAAAAGGGACGTGCCAATAATGGTGCCTTTTCCTGGACTCTAGATACTATAAAAGCAGTACACCGTACAAAATTTGAAGTATTTGTATTCACTAGTATTAAAGTTAAAATCCGTTAAATTTTGGTACAAAATGGTCCATTTGTGTGGGAAGTACCTAAATGGGCGTGCCAATAATGCCCACCTGTCTGTGGACTCTAGGTGCTATAAAAGCATTACACTGTACAAAATTTCAAGTATTTATATGCACTGGTTTTAGATTTACAAGCTGTTAACTTTTGTTTAAAATAGTCCACTTGTGTGGAGGGTACCAAAAGACGCGTGCCAATAACGGCCACTTTTCTAAAGACTCTAGGTACTACAAAAGCATTACACTGAACAAAATTTCAAGTATTTTTATGCACTGGTATTGATGTTAAAAGCTGCTAACATTTGGTATTAAAAGGTCCATTTGTATGGGAGGTAACAAAGAGGCATGTCAATAACGCCCACTTTTCTCTGGACTCTAGGTACTACAAATCACTGGTATTAAAGTTATAAGCTGGTGACTTTTGGTACAAAATGGTCCATATGTGTGGGAGGTACCAAAACGGGCTTCGCAACATCGCCCATTTTTCTTGAAATGTTAGCGACTAATAAACAAATACAATGTGTGAAGTTTCAGAAGATCCGAGTAAGTAGTATAAAAGGTATTAAAGAATCAATATTTCACCAAAAGTAAACCCTTTGTGGGGGAGGTAACAGAAGGAGAAAGAGGAAATATTACCGTATACCAAACTTGAAGTCAATCGGTTCCTCCTTACGAGAGTTATTGTGCGCACCAGCCAGCAGGCAGACAGATGGACGGACAGACATTGCTCAAATGACTTAAAATAACCCAAAACGGATTTCCCCTGAACATACTAAGGGTCTTATATCACTCCTTCGATGTGTTACACTTTTGGCTCGTAGGTGTGGGGAAAATTACACAGTACAACACATGGTTGACTGTGTAATTGAATGTGATATGGAATTGAATGTTCCTTAAAAATCGCAAATATCCCTACAAAGTCATAAAATATCTCTCAGTAAAATATTGAAAATTACGTATACGTGTACGTATAAAACTGAACATTATAAAAAAGAACAGAACAGTTTTTCCATTTTTAAGGCAGTGGATTCACTTATTTCGGGTAGGTTTGTTCCGCAGTTTTTTCTCCTATTCAGTATCTACAACTTTGCTTCTGACACAAAAGAGATATTCTGTACGGTATACCGAGAAAAAAAATATAGAAAAACTGCTAAAAATCCATATCGAGTAAAAAAATTCGTGTGGCCATTAAATTATTAATTGAGCCAACTTGACTAAACGAATGATGAAGAGGCTACTTTCTCGTCCAATTCTCAGAATTGAGTCCCAAATCAATGAGCTGAAAAATGTTGTACTGTCTTATCTTTATTAATTACGCGGAATATCTGCAGTATTGATATACTCCATCTAAAAACATGCTAATTTAAAAAAGTTAGTGTTTCAGGATAGGCGGTCAAAATTTTATGAAATTTTTAGAAATGTGTGGAATTCCTCTACATGGCAACTGAAAGACATGTACAGTTGTGTGAATATTTTTTGATTGGGTTAACGGATAAACCTAAAATTTTAAATGTATATAGTTTGAAATATTAAGTATTTAAAATTGAAATGTCCCTGATAACATGCTAAGTCGACTTAACATGATATGTTTTTTAATTATATACTCGAAAACACCTACAGGGTATTATGTGCATTTGTTTGTAACGGTGAAAAAAGTTTATTATACCGGCCGGCATTGTATCACTTCTAATGGCTGCAGTCTTGTAATTTGGATTTTTATATCATTGACTTTTTAATGGTATCATGAGTTTCTTTTTTAAATTCAAATTTGATTGGTCTGCAATATTTCGTAGAAGATGGTGTTTGATTTTTCCAAATATCCTTTGTCTGTATCGTACTGGTCGAAGGTTTCGAGTCTTCAAATTCTTTATCAATCGCAATGGCACAAATGACACCATGAACATATCTGCGTCTGAAGTATTTTCACATACAGATTGCAGATTGCTTGTATTGTTTTTGTTCAGAAGAACCATCACATCCCCATTTGCAAAAGAGAGTTAACTTGCAGTTCCAATATTTCTTTAAATCATGTTCTTTAAATGATTGTAGCAAGCGTTGAGCTGTATGATTAAGTAGGTTTTGATGTTTTACCTCTGTCGAACTCGATGTGATTTTAATAGTGTCCGTTGTTGGCAAACAGTCCTTGTTAGCAGCAAGTATGTGATGATATGATGGTTACAGATTTGAGCCTTTTTCAATCGCACGCAACCTGAGCTGTGTATATTGGTGTTTTGTTAACTTCAAATCCAAAAAAATGCTAATGCCTCTTCATTTGAGAACTGTTTTTCATCGCTTGGAGTTGGAATACTCTTAATAATACGTTTTGTTCTCAGAGGAATAGCGTTTACATCTTTTTCCATTCGGCTTTTGTGTGTTGTTTTTGTGATCGCAATTGATGTAACAAGTTTCGGCAATAGTTTCACATCCGATTTCTGCATAGATATTATTAAGTTTCCGCCTTTTAAATATATCGCTACAGTTGCCGAATGATTTTGGTGGTCTCCCACAATTGTTTTGATTTTTACTTTCTGAAGATACTTGGACACTAAGTTCGCCCTCTAACCATATTGCAATGGTCTTATAAAATGTATGCTTATTCCATCGAACTTGTTTGTAGCGCTTAGTTAAATGTTGATGAAAATATTTACTTTATTTTGCAGTTCCAATTTTATTTCGATTCTGGAGGAATTTGCTTTGAACGTATCTTAAAAGATCTTCCTTCTTTTTGTTTCTAAAATACTCTTCGGATAATTCTTTATAGCTGAAGTTCTCATTTTTTTAATATTCTAAAATTAGTTTTTTTCTGCTTGGATATACTTTTGCAATGTAATCGAATACCACTGGATTTTATCCTTTTCCTACATATATGTATAGTGTCATACTCTGTTTATAAGTAGCATAAACATAGGTAAAATAAAAAACGACCCAAAAAAACTAAAACACGTCCGTCCGTCTGTCTGTCTTTCTGCTAGCTGGTGCGCACGATAACTCTCGAAAGGAGTAACCGATTGACTTCAAATTTGGTATGTGGTAATATTTTTTTCTATTCCGGATAAGTTCGAAGATGGGCCATATTGGTCCTCTCCTTCTACTACCTCCCCCACAAAGTGTTAATATTAAGTTAATTATTGATTATTTAATAACTTCTATACTACTTATTTGAATCGTCTGAAATTCTACACATAATATTATTTTATTAGTCACTATCACCTCAAGAAAAATGGGCGAAGTTACAGCGCCCCTTTTGGTACCTTCCACACAAATGGACCATTTTGCTCCAAAATTTAACAGCTTATAACTTGAATACCTATGCACAAAAAGACTTGAAATTTTGTACAGTGTAATAGCTTTATAGTACCTACAATCCAGTGAAAAATGGGCGAAGTTGCCACGCCCCTTTTGGCACCTCCCACACAAAATGGCCAAATCATACCAAAATTGAATCGATACAGTGCAATATATTTGAAGTTTACTGTTTAGCGCAAAATAGGAGTATTTTTTAACCCCCCTCTGGTATCTCCTATACAAATTGACAGATTAATTCGTGTATTTCATATTACAGTACTCACAAAGTGAGGTATACCTTGGTCGGTTTACCCGACTGGGTGAATATTTTTTTAATGAAAAAAATTTTGGGTGTAGAAAAGATATAAAGTGCAAAAAAAATACCTTACTAAACAATCTTATTCAGAAAATTCAATTTTTTTGGAAAAAGCTTTTTTTTTCTAACATTTATTTTTTTAGGATTAGGATTTTATTTTAGGTACATGGTTTCTTCAGAGAATTTTCTTAGAATTTTATGTAGTTTACGTTTTTGCTATACGATTTAAAAGAAAAAAAATCAACCCGCCCTAGTATATATATGCTTAAAGAGGATACTTTCACCTTTCTTCTGCTACCAACATCTTCTTGAAGTCTCTTGATTCTAAAGAGTTTCATTCCATTAAATTTGAAATTTGGTAAAAATATAGTAGCTGTGTTATACCAAACCAATACTTTTGACAATTTCTCAAAGAGTACTATCCTACCTACGTATATCTATCGATACCTACAATCCTCTATCGATTATAGTTTGCGATAAATGACATTTTCCTTCTACAAAAATATACAAAAATTAAGTTTTGTTTCAAAATTACATAAAATATTTGTTTTCAGCAGCACACCACGCCCACAATAATAAATATTTTGATTAATTTTTTGGCTATCCTAGTCTCAATATGATTGCTATTGAATGGCATTAACATTTTAGAAATCGGCGATGACAAAAAATTTGACTTTTGGCCAGTAAAATACAATTCTGAACCACAGTGCGCCATCATTATAACGACTGGATTTATGTTTTTGAAGCCCAACTCTATATCTAAGAAATGTATCATAGTATATTCCTTAACAGAGAGGGATTCTTCAAAAAAGCTAACTATAGAAATAAGGAATTCAAACCCCTTTTGTAAAAAATCAACATGCTATTTCTTCTTTTACACTAATAATTTCAAATTCATACTTCCTTCAAAATTTAAATAATGAAATAAATACCAAAACTTTTATGAAATGAAACAAGTCCTATTTTTTTTTATTAGGGAATTATTTCATCACCTTTTTTGGGTGTTTTACAGGAACGAAATAAATCCCAAGTAAAAAATTAAACAATTTCCAGAAAAAATTAAGAAAACCCAACCTTCGTGAAATAAATCCCAAAATGTATGAAATTTGTTGGGGTTCATTCCATTTTATTTTTGGGTGTTATTTCAATCACGCCATCCTGGCGTGGACTTCGAGCCGGATCTGGCCCGGTGCCTCACGTTTTTTTTTTATTTAATATTTTATTTAATAAATAAAATATTAAATAAAAAAATATTATTTAGTTGCCCGAACCCCTTTAATTAACACCATTATATGATTTCATCACGTGATATCAGGCTTCACGAGCTAATGGAGTCATATTGAAGAGTGGAGGCTTCATGAGTCAAACCATTATTCATACATATAAATAATATTCATTAAATAAACGTCCCAATTATAGGATGCAATATGCGGTCTCTTCAACAAACACATTCGGCAGCTTTAACAACAACAAACCATGAAACCAGTAAGGAAAGGCTAAAGTCGGGCGGGGCCGACTATATAATACCCTACACCACTCTCGTAATATTCAATAACTCTGATATATACATTTTGTAATTCATGTATAAATTGTTTACATAAATTAACTTTTGGGACATTTTATACTTAAATAATACCCTGTACCACAGTGTGGTGTAGGGTATAAAAACGATTGGATCTAAAGAGCCAAATCGGATGAAACATATATATGGGAGCTATAGCTAAATCTTAACCGATTTTCTTCAAATTCGGTAATGTTGGTTCACGGATCACGAAACTCTACCATTCTAAATTTCAAAACTATTGGATGTAAAATATAGCTTCTATAGAACTAAAGGGCCAAATCGGACGAAACATATATATGGGAGCTATAGCTAAATCTTAACCGATTTTCTTCAAATTCGGTAGTGTTGGTTCATGTATCAAGAAACTCTACCATTCTAAATATCAAAACGATTGGATGTAAAATACAGCTTCTATAGAACTAAAGGGCCAAATCGGACGAAACATATATATGGGAGCTATAGCTAAATCTTAACCCATTTTCTTCAAATTCGGTAGTGTTGGTTCATGGATCAAGAAACTCTACCATTCTAAATTTCAAAATGATTGGATGTAAAATACAGCTTCTACAGGACTAAAGAGCAAAATCGGACGAAACATATATATGGGAGCTATAGCTAAATCTTAACCTATTTTCTTCAAATTCAGTAGTGTTGGTTCAAGGATCAAGAAACACTACCATTCTAAATTTCAAATGATTGGGTGTAAAATACAGCTTCTATAGAACTAAAGGGCCAAATCGGACGAAACATATATATGGGAGCTATAGCTAAATCTTAACAGATTTTTTCAAATTCGGTAGTGTTGGTTCATGGATCAAGAAACTCTACCATTCTAAATTTCAAAACGATTGGATGTAAAATACAGCTTCTATAGGACTAAAGGGGCAAATCGGACGAAAGATACTCCAAACTGCAAAATTTCAGAACGATCGGAGTGAAATTGCGACCTGTAGTCGACGAACAACTTTACATGGACAGACGGACGGACGGACGGACAGACATGGTTAAATCGACTCAGCTAGTGATTCTGAGTCGATCGGTATACTTTAAGGTGGGTCTAGCTGTGTTATTTTCAGTTGTTACAAACATCTGCCGTGAAACAAACTTATAATACCCTGTACCACAGTGTCGTGTAGGGTATACAAAATCAGCAACAAAACAACGACATAGGTACGATATTCCTTTCCAAAAATGCTGTTGGACAGTTCTATTAGACAAGTGGGATACAATTTGAATGAATTTATATTGCATATTGAAAATGTTAATATTGAATTATTTGATAACATACAATATCGTTAGAATTAATGGTTGGGAGCCATGTAAATATGAGTAATGCTTAAAATATAGTGGTCCAAAATTACAGTCTTGGTCCTGTATATACCAATAACAGTTCATTGAAGTACAATTTCTGCTCTTTTCCTGAAAATTTAAATAATGGACACATTAGTGCCCAAAGCTTGAATCCTAATTCCAATGCTAAACTTTTTGATATGTTAAGGTTATCCTTAAGTTGGTTCAAATCTTATAACACTATACAACAAATATAACACTATGCAATGAAATGAAAAATACACGGATTTGACAGTATAGGTTCGATTCTACTATCAAAGGATAGTATAGGTCTAGTTTAGGGGAGCAGCCGTATTTTTTGTATACAAGCTCACATAGACCAGTTTAGGTCCCTAGTGTTACCACGGGCTGAAATGTCCCTCATCGAAACCAACCTGTTTGATATACAAATTTATCGATAGTACGAATGTCGGTACTGGAAAGATCTGTTAGGCTGCCTACAAAGGCCGACCCCAGTATGTCCAGCCGCCGTTTACACAGAGCGGGGCAGTCGCACAGCAAGTGCTCAATGCTCTCCACTTCTTCCTCAACACCACAGCTTCTGCAGAAGTCATTAGAGTCAATACCCAATCTTTTGGCGTGTTCGCCGATCAAGCAGTGTCCCGTCAGAACTAAAACTAACGCAGACAATCTTTGCCTCTCTAGTGCGAGGAGATATTTTGATCTTCTCAGATCATACCTTGGCCAGATTTGTCTAGCTACCCTGCAGGTGCCGATTTCTGTCCATCTTTCGTTGGACTGCCTGTTTGCATCTTGCCTAAGCCAAAGCTTGCACGTGGATAGTAGCGCACCAATATATGCAAATTCTTCGAGAATTTGTAATGTCGTCCCTTTCCTAGCAAGTTCATCGGCTTTGCAGTTCCCCGGGATATACCTATGGCCAGGCATATGAGGTGTTAAACTGTTCAGCCATCTCTTTAAGAGATCTGCTGCAGTCGAGGGCTGTTTGTGAATTTAGGGATGTTGCCTCCAGAGAATTGATGACAGCCTGGCTGTCTGAGTAAATGACAACGCCAGTGTTGGTTACTATGTTGCGACTCAGCCACTTGGCTACTTCCCATATTGTCATTATTTCGGCGTGATATACACTGCAGGTATCTGGTAGTCTGTGAGCTATATACAAACTAAGTTCTGCACAGTGTACTCCGAAGCCAACCTTTTCATCAAGCTTCGAACCATCCGTGTAAAAGTGGAGATTGTTTCTATTACCTGGTATACTTCTCTGGCGGGAATAATAGTGAAGTAATTTATCTCGAAGGTGTACACAGTTGGTATATAGTCCACTTGGTCGGTTACCGTAGCACTAAACTTTGATATCCTCATGTGACCGTAGTTCTTGTACCTCCACATTGATAGGCAGTTTAATCTTATTGCCGCTTTGGTTGCAACTTCTTTCGTCACAATATTAATCGGCAGTATATGAAGTAGGGCTTGTAGAGACTCGGTCGGCGTAGTCCTTAAGGCTCCGCTTATTCTCAGGCAGGCTTTTCTCTGAACCTTTGTGAATAGGTTGGTGATGGTTAGTTTGTCAGTTGCCGTCCACCATACGACAATGCCGTATAACAGTATAGGACGAACTACTGCAATATATATCGAGTGGACGATTTTAGGAGAGAGGCCCCACCGTGACCCTACATCCTTTTTGCAGGAATATAAGGCTTGGCCTTCCTTACACGTTCCAATACGTTAAGTCTAAATAACAGTTTTCTATCTAGAATTATTCCTAAAAATTTTGCACTTTCAGAAAAGACTAGATCTGTTCCATTTATCCGAGGTGGAGTGTCCACAGTGGGACATTATTCATCCTAGTAAAGAGAACCAATTCTGTCTTGTTTGGGTTTACGCCCAAACCGCTGCTTCTGGCCCATCTAGCCAATTTGTTCAGAGCCACCTGTAGAATGTCTCGGAGGAAGTTTTCGAATTTGCCACTCACTGCGATTGCCACGTCGTCCGCATATGGCACGACCTTGCAGCCACAACGTTCTAGATCTAGCAGGAGTTCATTCACCGCTAGGTTCCAAATTTGTGGAGACAGTACTCCTTCCTCTTATTGCAAGCATGTCGGTTCACCGACAGTAGTTTTGTATCCAGGTTTTCCTTAATGAAGTAATCTAAAAGTCTTTCCAGACCTTTCAATAGGAAGGAGGAGAAGGTAATTTGTCTGAAGTCTTTTGGCCCAGTGTGTGATATCTTCCCCGCTTTAGGTATGAATACCACTTTGGTATCCCTCCATCGATTCGGGATGTATGAAAGCCTGATACAGCCTACATAAATTTTCTCCAGCCAGGGGATAATGAACTTTAACATTTTCTGTATTTCTGCTCGAGTGATGACGTCTGGACCAGGTGGCTTGAAAGGCTCAAAGCTGTTAATAACCCAGCTTATTCTGGATCTCTCAGTCAACAAGCTAGCAACGCTCGCATTCTTGTTGGTCTTGCTGATCTTCGGGTTCAGGTGGTGAGTTCCCCGGGAAATGTGTGTCGAGCTGTACATTCAGCGACTGCTCGCTGTTTTTTGTCCAGTTATTTGCCTCATCCTGCAAGTAACCCACTGTACATGGTGAAGCTTATAGTATTTTCCTCAGCCTTGCGGCGTCGGAGACCTTTTCCACTTCGCAACAGAAGGTTTACCAAGAGCGTCTTTGCGCCTTTCTAAGCTCCTTCTTATAGATTTTGAGTTGCTCTTTGTACACTGAAAAAAAATTTGTCATAAAATTAAAGAAATGCTCCAAAGACGTCATTAGTTTTTAAAACAAGTACATTTTGTACTTAAAATATAGATAATTTCAATAATATTAAGTAATTTACTTAATTTTAATTATATTTTCTTAATTTTAGGTACAAAATGTACTTATTTTGAAGATTAAGGACGTCTTTGGAGCATTTCTTTAATTTTATGACAAATTTTTTTTCAGTGTAGGCAAACATTAGCGACCCCAGTAGATAGTAGTAGTACTAAGGGCTTTGTCATTCGGTTCGTACAGAAGTTTGGAGTTGAGGACTTTCTTGAAATTCTTCTCATACAGGTGCCACTTTGTCTTTCTCACATTTCTGTGGACGCAGGTTTAGGCGCTTTTTCAGCGAGTTTGAACTCAATGTAATGGTGATCGGAGAATGAGTGGTCGTCCAGCACATTCCAATCAATAATATTGTCTGACAGCAGGTCAGTAGCAAACGTTACGTCTAGTACTTCTTGTCTGACTTTAATTGTAAAGCTCGGTTTATTACCTATGTTACAAATACTTAGGTTGGTAGTTAGAATAAAGTCAAGAAGCGAATCACCCCTATTGTTTATATCCGTACTACCCCAGATAGTATGATGAGCGTTCGTGTCTGCGCCAATAATCAGCTCGACCTCGTCAGACTTGCTTCTTCTACTGCTACCCTGCATAGAGCAGTCGGTAATACAGCTTCATAAGGCAAGTAACAGGAGACCACCCAATATATGCGATTACCGATCTCCAGGAGAAAAATACTTAGATCTTTCCTGGCCAAAATACAGGTTTTTGGAGCTCCTTCACAGTTGACCACAAGCAGTTTAAAGTTGGGTGTCCTGATACCGCACACCATTCCTCCCACTGCGTAGGGCTCCTGTATCAGGACGATGTATACTGCACCTGTGGACAGGCGCAGTAATAGAGCCGCTTAGACTGCTTTATCGTGATGGAGGTTAATCTGTAGAATTCTTACCATCATTGGTAATTGACAGATTAACCTCCACCCCGACAAGGGTGTTATCGAACTCTTTGTCCGTATCATCGAGAATCATGTCCCCGCCAGATGCGTCAAAGAGTCCGGAGACTCCCCTCAGCCCCTCTGTGTCAGAAGTAGAGCTTTCGTCCTCAGAGAAGGACGTTACAGATCTTCTTTTAGAGTTGGAGTCACCGTGTATATACACCACGGTGGACGACTCACCTTCCACAGTGGGAGCTATTTCCTGCTTGTATACCTTAAAGACTATCAGCCTGTTCAGCTAAATGTAACAAAACGCAGACGTGCGATAGCTACCCAAGCAATAATTTTCTTCTTCTTATTCTCACCCAAGCGATCATGTTTTTGTCGTTCGGGTAAGAAAGCACTTTTCTTCATCGTCTTCCTGTCAAATACCAATATTACCTACATGTTGTTATTGACATTTCTTAAAGCTTTTTCCACACGAAAATATCAGAACGGGGGCAACCGTATCCAACAGCTGTAAAAGTAGCAACAGCTGATTCTAGACAATGAGAAATAATCAAGCAACCGAAAATAAATACAATTGATTGCTTGATTGATCATATATGTATATATATGGGCTATATCTAAATCGGAAACCTTCTGTACCCATTTCAGTAAGTCATAGAGTTAAAAAGAAAGTTCTTGCTAAATTTGATATCATATATATTTGGTAACAAGAATACATTTACAAACAGACGTACGGACAAAACCAAACCAATTCAGAAAGAGATTCTAGGTCGATAGGTATAATAAACGATTGTTTGGGTCACCTAATTTAAGGTATTATGAAACAATTTAAAAAGCAAAAGTAGTTGTAGGATTTCAATACATTTTATACACACTAATAAACAGAGGTTTTTTGAAATTATGGTGGATACTTCAGCAAAAGATACATGTTAATGTTGTTTGATTCATTTATCCATTTTTTATTCATTTTCCCAACTTCGGCCTCACCCACCTTGCTGATTCTCCAATTATTGGCCGGCAGACCAGGATTGGAATGATTTATTATTTCTAATATGTCAGCCGGGTTGGAGGGCTCTTCTGTAACCCAGGTGATGGCTCTAGGGTGACTAGGGACGTCGTTTTTTCGACAACATCCAACTGGACACACGGTTACACCACACCCGCTCGACTCAGAGCAGCCTTATACAGGTCTACTGATCTGGTATCTCCGGAATATAAGAGCTTTACTCTCCCCTGATGCCATCCTGCATCGTTGCAGATTGGTGTCTTGCCCGGCATTTCTCTACGGACATCGAGGTAATGAGCCATAATGGCTGATTGCTCATGGCTCCATTTGTCCTTGAGGATGGATCCATCCTCACTACTTCTGTCTATAACAGCCATCACTAGGCTCTCCTTCGCCACTTCATTGAAGGGCTTAGTGAGTTTCCTGTCGATGGTGACATTAGGGCCTCTTGCCTTTTTCGAAGCCAGGGGTTCATCAGGTGATCTTATTCTTTTGACTTTATTAGCCGTTAACACAGCTGAATTTGTGGCTCTTTCAGTCGGCTGGTTGGCCTTAGAAGCATCTATGACGCCTTTAGCCCAGGTAAGTGACTGTGTTTGTTTTTCGGTAACCGAAACCTCAACAGCCCGTCAAAACTCTGAGCGCTATCCGGTGCTCATTGTGCTTCCGTTTTGACGGTCGGACATGACGTTGTCCCCTCACCGTACCACCTGTTGTGAGTACTGGGGGGAATTTTCACCATTTTTGGTGTGGTCGGCTTTGGCCAAGACCAACGGACGGACAGTAGGACGATTGGGGAACCCCGCTCCATCGGAACACGAAGGCATCTCCGTCAAGGAATTTATTTATTTTTTTGTCTGTATTAGCCCGTAATAGGTACTACGATGTAGGCCTTCCAGACTTTGTTTTTTTTGCGATTGCGTAATAGTTACTGCGTAATATACTCGGTTTGGCGAAATTGTTGGCCAGTTTTTTTATGGGCCTCTAAAGTTTCTGAGGGCCCCTCGAAAAAGGTGGCATCAGCTTTTGTCCAACAACTATTTCAGAGTTGGTGATACATCTTAACTATATTTGGCATTAATGTAGCTAAGAATATGGTGAACAAAGTCTATACACATTTTATGCGAAACAAACGAGAAGAAGAAAATATAGCTATAGTTTTTTATACCAATGGAAATAGAATCACTTTGTGAGTCGATTTAGCCATGCATGTATGTCTGTCCGTCCATGTATTTTTGTGATCAAAGTACAGGTCGCAATCACAACGAAACTTTGGACATATTTATACCCTACACCACACTGTGGTACAGGGTATTATAACTTTGTGCATTTGTTTGTAACACCCAAAAGGAGAAGAAATAGACCCATCGTTTATTATACCGATCGACTTAGAATTACTTTCTGAGTTGATTTAGCTATGTCCGTCTGTCTGTGCATGTATTCTTGTAATCAAAGTACAGGTCGCAATTATGGTCCGATCTCGACGAAACTTTACACATATGTTTTATTTGGCCCAAGGACGATCCCTATTGAATTTGGTTAAAATCGGTTCAGATTGAGATATATGTTACCCCAGATTTGACATGTAAGCGCTGTAAATTTTATATCCGATCAGTCTGAAATTCGGCAGAAAGAGGTTTCTTATCCTATGAATGAACACTGTTAAATTTGGAATAAATCGGTTCAGATTTAGATATAGCCCCCATATATACGTTACCCCCGATTTGAAGTGTAAGCACTGTAAAAATGTTATTTAATATCCGATCAGTATGAAATTCGGCAGAAAGAGGTTTCTTATTATATGAATGAACACTGCTAAATTTGGAAGAAATCGGTTCAGATTTAGATATAGCCCCCATATATACGTTACCCCCGATTTGAAGTGTAAGCGCTGTAAAAATGTTATTTTATATCCGATCAGTATGAAATTCGGCAGAAAGAGGTTGCTTATAATATGGATGAACACTGTTAAATTTGGAAGAAATCGGTTCAGATTTAGATATAGCCCCCATATATACGTTACCCCCGATTTGAAGTGTAAGCGCTGTAAAAATGTTATTTTATATCCGATCAGTATGAAATTCGGCACAAAGAGGTTTCCTATTATTTGAATGAACACTGTTAAATTTGGAAGAAATCGGTTCAGATTTAGATATAGCCCCCATATAAACGTTACCCCCGATTTCACATGTAAGCGCTGTAAAAATGTTATTTTATATCCGATCAGTGCGAACTTCGGCAAAAAGAGGTTTCCTTCTACATGAAGAAATACTGCCAAATTCGGAGAAAATCGGTTCAGATTTAGATATAGCCCAATATATATGTTACCCCCGATTCGACATGTAATCGCTGTAGAGATTGTATTTTATATCCGATCAGTACGAAATTCGACAGAAAGATGTCTTTTTACATAAATGAGTATTCAGGGAAAATCGGTTCATATTTATATATAACATCCGTATATATGTTCCTCCTGATTTGGTATCAAAGCGCTATAGAAGTTGTACTTTACTTCAGATCATTAAAATTTTCCAGAAATATGTTTCTCAATTTAGGAACGAATATTGCTTAATTTAGCGATTATCGGTTCAGAATTAGATAATATGTTCCTACCCATTTACCAATTATTCCAAATTATTATCGCAATGACCCTTATTGCATTATTAGGGAGGTGTAGGGTATTGTATAGTCGGCCCCGCCCGACTTTCTGCCTTTCCTTACTGGTTTTCTATTGGCCCAAGGACGATCCCTATTGAATTTGTTTATAATCGGTTTAGAGTTATATATAGCTCCCATATACATATATTTATGTACGTATGTTCAAAGAATATCGCGAATTTTTAATTTCCGCGGGCTACGTGTATTTGATTTTTGATATTTTTGTAGCGTTATGTTGGTACTCATGTTCCTTACTTATGCTGAAAAGGCCGGCCATTTTGAATGTTTAGTTAATTTTTGACAGCTGTTGTGCTTGGATGTGTTTCGCTGACGCATTCCGAATGTTGACTGTGTCATATGGTGAAGCTACCTTGAACCAAAGCAACGTTTATTGGTGGTACAAAATGTTCTTAGAGGGCCGAGAAGATGCGAAGGACGAACAGCGTGCCGGACACCCGAGCACGTCAACAACAGACGAAA
This sequence comes from Eudasyphora cyanicolor, assembly GCA_963930755.1. Classification (NCBI taxonomy): domain Eukaryota; kingdom Metazoa; phylum Arthropoda; class Insecta; order Diptera; family Muscidae; genus Eudasyphora; species Eudasyphora cyanicolor. Next base: position 61,024,933 of record OZ005736.1, on the reverse strand, counting down.
ACATCACAGTTTTCTTTGATTGCAGGGGCGTGGTGCATCATGAGTTCTTGCCACAGGGTAGTAGGTCAATAAAGAATATTACCTGCAAGTTATGCGCAAATTGCGCGAAGCAATCCGCCAAAAACGCCCGGATTTGTGGAAGAACAAAAACTGGCTTTTGCACCATGATAACGCCCCTGCACACACATGGTTGCTTGTGAGCGAATATTTGGCCAAAAACAACACAGTAATGGTGCCGCAGCCACCGTATTCCCCTGACCTAGCCCCCCTGTGACTATTTTTTGTTCCCAAAACTGAAAAGGCCCATGAAAGGACGACGCTACGCCACGATTGAGGAGGAGCTGAATAAGATCACAAAAATGATTATTTAAAGTGCTTCGAGGATTGGAAAAAACGTTGGTAGAAGTATATTATATCCGAGGGGAATTACTTTGAAGGGGACATCATGAATAAATAAATACTTTTTGAAAAAATACAAAATTAGATATTTTTTGAATTCATTCATTGAATACTGCTTAATTTGGGAATAATGGGTGCAGATTTAGATATAGCCATAGACATATAAATATATCTTCTTTATATATAAAATACTTTGTACGAAGCCACAAAGCGAATGGGTTGAAAATTGAACAATATATTCAATTTGGAGTCATTTGTGTTTTAGAATTATTTGCGATTTGACTGAAACTTAAAATGTACGTGTGGTTTGTCTTGATAATAGTTTGTGTATATGATTCTAACCGGTAGATGGCGCTGTAGTTTTTCCAGAAACCCGGGATGTATGCATTTTTGAATGAAATATCAATGAATAACAAACTAAAACATCCCAAATAGGACGGGCAGGACAACGTCTGCTGGGGTCAACTAGTACATATATATATGTTCCTGCATATGTAGTTTTTAAGCTATATTAAAGATATATGTATGTTACGTCCGATCTTTATATAATTTGGAAACGAAACCAATTATTCCAAATTATTATCATAATTGTCCTTTTCGCATTGTTAGGGAGGTGTAGGGTATTATATAGTCGGCCCCGCCAGACTTTCTGTCTTTCCTTACTGGTTTTGGTTTATCTTAATGATGTTATTTCGCAAATGGGAAATAGTTCTTGTCAACCCTATGTCTTTGCAGATAATATTTTACTTTTAGTTAGATAAAATACTGGGGAGAATATTATTAATAATATTCTAGAATTCATAAATAATTTGACGTTTGCGAATAGTCTACTGATTAACAGAAACAAGACAAGTGCTAAGAATTTTCATTTGCGAAATCGCAATATTACATAGCCTCGAATTTTCATTACTGACCAGCCAATAGAATTTGTCGATTACCTTAAATGCCTTGGGATGACTCAAGATTCCAATCTAAATTTTGGCAGCCACATCAATTGCTTCACAAATAGGGTCTGTCTAACTTTAAGAAGTTTATACTCTTTAAAAGAATGTACTCCAAGAAATCGTTTGGGCCATTCTTTGTTAATGTCTCTGTTAAATTATATAATTAAAGTCTATTCTGGGACTTGATTCTATAATCATGATCGAATTGATAGAATGTTTAGGAAGATTGTATGTTATGTCTATGATTTGCGAACACATGACCATTACCGTGTTACGGAAGTAACTCAGACATTTATAGTGTGCATTTCGTGAAAACTTTAACTTAAGAACAGTACTTAATTTTTATAAAATTATGAAATCGATACAACCCCAAAATTCTAGTTAATCAGTCCTCATTCATTACTTCGACGCGCTATGTACAAATTGATAGCCCTCTTGTGCACTCTTCGATGTATGTGTATTCATTCCTAGTAAAGGTCTATCTATTTCGGAACCCAATCTATCTAACTATTCTCTTATTCTTCATAAAATACTTCATATAGTATATACGTTTCTATTTTAATGTCTAATTGCTATGGGACCCAAATTAGTACCTTTATTTTCTGCAATGTTCATATGTCTAGGCATTTAAAATTTTAAATATTATTCTTGTTTATTATTCATTTCTAAAATATTTAAAATTTTGTTATTTTTATACGTATGTAGTATTAATCTTACAATATATGCACCTCTTGGGATTTCTATGTATTGATGTTAAATAAATAAAAATAATGTATTTGCTTGGCTGCCTATGAAATATTGCCAAGAAGATCATATAGAGTCACAAATCACGACCAGAAAATGGAGATGAATGCCACATATATTGCGGAAGTCGCTTAAATCAATCAAGAGAACGGCATTGGACGAAGAAAACAAGGTCGACCTAAAATGACATGGAGGAGAATATTTTTGGTGCGTCCTTAAGAAAATAAATGAAATTATATTTAGAGAAATGTTTTGTTAATGACATATGTTCCCACGAGGAATAAATAAAAGGAAAAAAAGTCCTATAATATTAGAGATTCATATTCAAAGTTAGCTACAAAAATACTCGTATTCCCATAATGATTTGACTGCACGCATCTGTGCCAAATTTTGTACTGGTAGCTGGCCCGGCGAACTTCGTTCAGCCCAAATTCGTTAATGTAATGAATATAACAATGCGATGATCATGCGTGAAGTACAAATCCATTAAGACCCAAATTGCGAAAATCGAACGATTCATTTTTGAGCTACATAGAGTCCTTTATTGGGCCAATACGAATGCACCAAACCCAAAATTATGAAAATTCGAAAGATCCACACTCGTTAGCTTTGTTTATTTATCATGTACTAGCTGGACCCGGTCCACTTCGTTGCCCCAAATTTCAGATTTCCGATCCAGCCCATTATTTGGCAAATTACGTAGACTGCCATCACATGCATATGGCAATTGTGTGCATGTGTAGTTTAGGCGTTATGCTGGAACAAACACATAAACAGACAGACAAACAAACAAATTGCCAGGCCCACATTTTCTCCGCCCACTTTTTGCAAAAAAATTTTTTCCAAAACCATCTCAGGCAAAATAGCTTTCAAACAAAAGAAAAAATTTTAAAATCGGTCCAGTAGTTTAAGTGTCTATAAAACACATACATACATACAAACATTTTTCCATTTTTATATGTATAGATAGTACTATATATTTACAAAGTTTAAGCTTTTGATCTTATAAGATGCTTTGAAAGATGCTACTCAAGTTTTTGACAGCGCTAGAACTGCGCAAATCGACGGTTTCAAAAAAATTTCGGTTTTGATTTTTCCTTATTTTTTATATTTTTAATACCCCCGCAGAATGATAGCACTCAGTGTATCGGGTTTTTGCTCACAACTTTTTCAGTTATGGTCAGATTTTAAAAAAATATTAAAAAAATGTTTGATTGCGATTCTTAAGTTTTAAAATTTTAATGTCATTATTTAAATTGTTTGTACTCTCCGGTTTTTGCGAATTTTTTATATTTTAAACTTCTATTAATTCTCTAACATATTAGCATTGGATGGAAAAACTGTGCCTGTGACTTGAAGGCTTCGGACTAGATGTTCCACGCCAAAGAACAAAATTAAGGAGACACTTCAGGAAGTATTTCTTCCAAAACACCCGCCACCGCCACTGATCCCCTTACCCCTGATAATCTCCCACCAAAAATAACTATGTATCAAATGTAGTTGAAATCGATGGATTTTCTAGGTGAGTATTCGACCATATCTTAGCAAAAACCAGATACACAGAGTGATATCTTTACGAATTTTAAATATCGATAACTTCTGAACGAGTTATCAGAAAAATATAAAAAAATTCCACAAAGCGTTTCTGCGGGGGTACTAAAAAATATAAAAAATATATGTAGATTAACTTAGATTTTAACTTTCTAGATACACTTTGAAAATTGTTTGACATACAGCGAATCCACAAAGTCTTCTTTATTTACAACTATTTTATGACAAAGCAGCATGTATTTGCAGTCATTTAATACAATTTGCACATTTAATATTTATTATAGTTCTCCATAATGACATTTTCTCACAAATCTGGAGCTTTAAAATCTAATAGTCGAATTTAATATATGCCATAAATTTCTTATTGGTCACATTGTTTGTTGTCCTGCAGTTTTTTCAAAACAAAAACAAAAACTCTTAATGCAGAAATTAATTGTTGAACACCAAAAGTGTCACATCGCGTGCTCGTTATTCCATAAACTTATAAAAGCACACAATTTCAGACACAGTCAGTGGCATACCGATGCCAACAACAAATGCTCGTACTCATTTCCAAAAGCCAACCAAGCGACCGACCACTTAGCGCCCTTCTCATTGTGAGTATGTGTGTATATGTACAATTTCCACCCAGTTTTGGCCCAATAGAATTTCCTCGCCAGAGAGTAAAATATTTTTCGAAACTATTCAAATAAATCACTTTTGCCTTTGCCAGCTTGCCGTCCAGCAAGCCGTTATCATTTTGCTCCCCTCTTTTTTCTATTAATTATTGCAGCGCCTAACAGTATGCAATATTTGCAGCAAACGATACCGCAACTAAAAGCATTGCCTTGCCTCACTTTATACACTCGTATGTATGCACAAGTGCAATTGGGTGTACACACATAATTCTCGTTCCATAGAAAGTATGGCGTTTATTAAAAAGGACAACAGTATTCGGTCATGTTCTCCGGGAGCCCGTATGGAGAATGTGAGGGGAAAAAGACTAGATAAAAATAGACAAGTCGCATAAACGTAAAAAATGCAATAATAAAAATACGGCTATCATGGTTTGCCGGGGACAATATCTGTCGGTACGGAGGTTAAAATTCTGTCGCTTTTGCTATTGCTGTTATTGCAATAGCACAGCAGCACATTTTGTGTTAACATTCAACAATTTTGCACCGTGTGAGAATCTGTGTGTGTGTGTGTGTGTCAGTGCCTATGTGTGTGGAAATGGGTGAAAATTGGAAATGATTTATTGAAGGAATTACCAATGTTAGCTAGTGTAATTTTAGATATTATTAAATATTCTTTATTTAAACATTGAAATATAAATGTGAACATTTTTAGAGACTATTTACCGAGAAACTGCTCTATCTGAAATACAAAAACAAAAACTAAAATAAGTTAAAGGTTTAGAGTTAAACATTCGATGAGTAAAAATTAAAGTATTGACAGTAATATCATATTTGGTAAATTTATAGACTAATATACTCATTCTCCATCACTTGCAGAGATATATGTTTAAACGAAATATAATAACAAGTAAGAAAATTGCAGGTATTATACCCTCACTAAGGGAGTAATATAAATTTTCGATTGACCGGCCTTTGGCCGGGATTATGGATTTTCTCATCTGGGGTATTCCAAAAGATCCCGATTTGACATGTAAGAGCTGTAAAAATATTATTTTATATCCGATCAGTGCGAAATTCGGCAAAAAGAGATTTCTTACTACATGAAGGAATACTACTAAATTCGGAGAAAATCGGTTCAGATTTAGATAAAGCCCCCATATATATGTAACCCCGATTTGACACGTAATACCTGTAGAAACTGTATTTTATATCCGATCAGTGCGAAATTCTGCAGAAAGATGGCTCTTATTACATGAAAGAATACAGCCAAATTCGGAGAAAATCGGTTTAGATTTAGATATAGCCCCCACATATATGTTACCCCCGATTTGACATGTAAGCGCTGTGAAAACTGTATTTTATATCCCATCAGTATGAAATTCGGCAAAAAGAGGTTTTTTTTCTACATGAAGGAATACTGCCAAATCTGGAGAAAATCGGTTCAAATTTATATATAGCCCCCACATATATGTTACCCCCGATTTGACATGTAAACGCTGTATAAACTATATTTTATATCCGATCAGTGCGAAATTCGGCAGAAAGAGGTCTTTTTATATGAGTATTCAGGGAAAATCGGTTCAGATTTATATATAACCTCCATATATATGTTCCTCCTGATTTGGTATCAAAGCGCAATACATAGAAGTTGTACTCTACTTCCGATCATTAACATTTTCCAGAAAGATGTTTCTCAATTATCAGAATTAGATAATATGTTCCTACCCATTTACCAATTATTCCACATTATTATCGCAATGACCCTTATCGCATTGTTAGGGAGGTGTAGTTATTATATAGTCGGCCACGCACCAGTAAGAAAAGCCACGCCCGACTTTCTGCCTTTCCTTACTTGTTTTATCTTTTGCGTTTTTCACTACGAAAACACAAACCTAACACAAACCTTAAAATTCAGAAAAATAGGCTTACTCCTTGATAAATTCTAAACATATTTCAGCGAGGAGAAATAACGGGTTATATTTAAAAAAAAACTTTTACGAAATATAGTCGCCCGAAAACAGTAATTTTTGAACGATTATTCAGTCAATGTATTTATATCCTACACCACAATGTGGTTTAGGGTATAAATATTAAGCTGTGAACAACATTTTTTTAGAACAATATCCTCCCGAACTTATAATATGTATGTGTGTTAAATATTATATATTTGGAACGTATCCTAAACATATGTATATTTCAAGCAGAATATGTTTGGGACAATATACTACACAAGCGATATGTATAGCGTGATCCATTTCGAGGTTCCCTACTTTTTGAAACACAGAAAATTCAAATTGAATGGGGAATGTTTATTATCATTTGAAAGAACATTCATTGGCATTTATTTTTTGAAGATTATGTCTATCAAATGTTGGCCGCGGCTATGTCTCAGATGGTCCATCCGTTGAGTTCAATTTTCGATGACTCGTTCGAGCATTTCGACTGGTAACTGGCGAATGACACGCGTGATGTTTTGCTCCAAGGCCTGAATCGAAGCGGGTTTGTCCGCATCAACCTTAGACTCTACATATCCCCACAGGAAAAAGCCTAACGATGTGATATCACACGATCTTGGTGGCCAATCGACCGGCCCAAAACGTGAAATTATCTGCTCACCGAAGTGTTCTCTCAATAAATCCATTGATTGATGCGATGTGTGGGAAGTGGCGCCGTCTTGTTGAAACCAAATGTCGCCGAGATCACGAACTTCAATTTCAGGCATCAAATAGTTGGTTATCATGGCACGATAACGGTCGCCATTGACTGTTACGTTCTCACCCGCATCATTTTTGAAGAAATATGAACCGATGATTCCACTGGCCCACAAACCACACCAAAGCCTCGTTTTTCTGGATGAAGTGGCAGGTCTTGAATCTCTTCAGGTTGCTCTTCTTCCGAAATGCGGCATTTTTGCGTGTTTACATACCCATTGAGCCAGAAATGGGCCTCATCGCTGAACAAAGTTTGGCTCGAAAACGTCGGATCTTCTTGGAACTTTTCAAGGGCCCATAGATCGAAGCGATGTCGCTTGGGAAGGTCGGGCGGCTTCAGTTCTTGCACAATCTGTATTTTGTATGCTTTCAATTTAAGATCTCGACGTAAAATGCACCAAGTCGTTCCATACGTCAGTCCGAGTTGCTGCGAACGGCGCTGAATAGACTCTCCACGGTTTTCGTGTACACTCTCAGCTACGGCCGCTACATTTTCTTCACTGCGTGCTGGACGTGATCTATTCGGTCGAATATTATCCAATAATAAATGTTGGGTTTCAAGATGGGTGATGGTGTTGCGAATAGTACGCTCAGTAGGCCGATTATGTTGACCATAAGTTGAGCGAAGTGCACGAAACACATTCCTCACAGAACGTGAATTTGCGTAATAAAGTTGAACGATTTGTAAACGTTGTTCAGGCGTAAGTCTTTCCATGATGAAATTCCAAACAATACTTAACAAACATAACATGACAGCATGACACGACTCACACGTGATCTGTCAAAAAAGGCTATTGAAAAAAGTATCTCTACTTGGATCACCCGTTAGAACCTACATACAAATCATGTATCATTTTGTTTCTTTGTATTTTGATCACATCTCCAGAAGTTATACAATGTGGAAAAATATTGCATCCACATATATGTAACTTTTCCGAATTATCCAAAATTAATATTAATGTTCATGAGGCAAAATCTCCGTTTGAGTCGAAAGAAAATATATTTCGAAAACAAAATTTGAAATATTATATATTTCTGAACTAATACATTTTATTTGAAAATCAATAAAATATATTTGGAACGCATGTATTAATATATTACAACAAAATATATTTGTAAAAAAATAGGTCGGAAACAAAAATTCTTTATAACAACATCTTCCCAATTATGTAACATTTTTGTGTGCTATATATAATATATTTGGAGTGTACTCTAAACATTTATATATTTCAAGCAGAATATGTTTGAGACAATATACTACAGAATCGATTTTTTTCAGCGTGTATATATGTTCTGCAAAAAATCATACAGAAGCCTCTTTCTCGGCAGTTACTGAGTGATTTGTTTTTTTTTTGGCATAAAACAATTTACATGACTCAGATATTTTTTTTGTTACAGCGAGACTGTAAAATATCACGCTGAAAAACCGCTTCTGCATTGTCCCAAAAATATTCTGCTTGAAACATATATTTGTTTAAGGCACACTCTAAATATGTAATATTTGGCTCAAACAATATTGCTCTAAACAAATCTTAGTTTCCACCCTTTTATTTTTATACCCTACACCACACTGTGGTACAGGGTATTATAAGTTTGTTTCACGGCAGATGTTTGTAACACTTGAAAATAACACAGCTAGACCCACCTTAAAGTATACCGATTGACTCAGAATCACTAGCTGAGTCGATTTAACGATGTCTGCCCGTCCGTCCGTCCGTCTGTCCATGTAAAGTTGTTCGTCGACTACAGGTCGCAATTTCACTCCGATCGTTCTGAAATTTTGCAGTTTAGAGTATTTCGCGGCTGTTAAGATCACTATTGAATTTGGTTGAAATCGGTTCAGATTTAGATATAGCTCCCATATATATCTTTCGTCCGATTTGGCCCTTTAGTCCTATAGAAGCTGTATTTTACATCCGATCGTTTTGAAATTTAGAATGGTAGAGTTTCTTGATCCACGAACCAACATTGCCGAATTTGAAGAAAATCGGTTAGGATTTAGCTATAGCTCCCATATATATGTTTCGTCCGATTTTGCTCTTTAGTCCTGTAGAAGCTGTATTTTACATCCAATCATTTTGAAATTTAGCATGGTAGAGTTTTTTGATCCATGAACCAACACTACCGAATTTGAAGAAAATCGGTTAAGATTTAGCTATAGCTCCCATATATATGTTTCGTCCGATTTGGCCCTTTAGTCCTATAAAAGCTGCATTTTACATCCAATCGTTTTGAAATTTAGAATGGTAGAGTTTCTTGATCCATAAACCAACATTGCCGAATTTGAAGAAAATCGGTTAATATTTAGATATAGCTCCAATACATATCATTCGTCCGATTTGGCCCTTTAGTTCTATAGAAGCTGTATTTTACATCCGATCGTTTTGAAATTTAGAATGGTAGAGTTTCTTCATCCAAGAACCAACATTGCCGAATTTGAAGAAAATCGGTAAGGATTTAGCTATAGCTCCAATATATATGTTTCGTCCGATTTTGCTCTTTAGTCCTGTAGAAGCTGTATTTTACATCCAATCATTTTGAAATTTAGAATGGTAGAGTTTTTTGATCCATGAACCAGCACTACCGAATTTGAAGAAAATCGGTTAAGATTTAGCTATAGCTCCCATATATATGTTTCGTCCGATTTGCCTTTTAGTCCTATAAAAGCTGTATTTTACATCCAATCGTTTTGAAATTTAGAATGGTAGAGTTTCTTGATCCATAAACCAACATTGCCGAATTTGAAGAAAATCGGTTAATATTCAGATATAGCTCCAATACATATCATTCGTCCGATTTGGCCCTTTAGTTCTATAGAAGCTGTATTTTCCATCCGATCGTTTTGAAATTTAGAATGGTAGAGTTTCTTATCCATGAACCAACATTGCCGAATTTGAAGAAAATCGGTTAAGATTTAGCTATAGCTCCCATATACATGTTTCGTCCGATTTGGCTATGTAGTCCTGTAGAAGCTGTATTTTACATCCAATCATTTTGAAATTTAGAATGGTAGAGTTTCTTGATCCATGAACCAACACTGCCGAATTTGAAGAAAATCGGTTAAGATTTAGCTATAGCTCCCATATATATATTTCGTCCGATTTGGCCCTTTAGTCCTATAAAAGCTGTATTTTACATCCCATCGTTTTGAAATTTAGAATGGTAGAGTTTCTTGATTCATGAACCAGCATTGCCGAATTTGAAGAAAATCGGCAAAGATTTAGCTATTTGGCTCTTTAGATCCAATCGTTTTTATACCCTACACCACACTGTGGTACAGGGTATTATTTAAGTATAAAATGTCCCAAAAGTAAATTTATGTAAACTATTTATACATGAATTACAAAATTTATATATCAGAGTTATTCAATATTACGAGAGTGGTGTAGGGTATTATATAATCGGCACCGCCCGACTTTAGCCCTTCCTTACTGGTTTTATTTGAAACTATTACTTCCTAAGGTATCGATATGTGAAAGCCAGGCAGTGACACAGAAAATGTTCCATCTTTCAATGTTTTCCCTGCATTCGTCGTTTTCTGCTAGTCCTATACGATGAATATGTGCTTGAATGTCCCGTTAAAACACTCATCATCTTACTAATCTCGATCTTGTTAAGTTTCAGCAAACTTCTTGTATTCTTTTCATTAGGGTTACCCCACAGTATCTGTGAAAAAGCTCCTACTGTTGCGCTATTACACACAGTTTTGTGAGCCATCACTGTCCAGTACTTTAAATCATCCTTTGTGGCTTCGAAAGGTTTCCAATTTTTTTACTTGAACGTCTCTGCCCTTTGAAGCTAAGCTGTTTGCCCGTTCATTTCCAATCACCTGGTACCAGGACACAACGGACCATGGGCTGAGTAATCATTTATCGTTCTTTTACAGTCTAACACAGTTCTGGATTTGACCCTTTCCGATGTTATTGCTTTGATAGCCATTTGGCTATCTGTACGCAAAGAAAAAATTCGTTACTCCCAAACGAAAAATTAGACAAACGAATTTCGTTTGTGGTCTACATTTGATTTATGTTTATCCCAAAACCCAACGAAATGTTTATAGCAAACGGTTAGTGTACTTATCGTAAATTAATTATATTTATCCCAAACCCTGAGAAACGTTTGTTGCGAACGGTTATTGCATTTGTCACAAGCAATGTCAGTTTATCAATAAATGAGAAAACGTTTGTCGCAAAAGAATAATTTGTTTGCGTTATGATAATTAACATGTTCTATAATATTATGTTTATAAAAAAATTTCCTACTTTTTAGTAAAATGTATGCATGTATGTTGGAACATATTAAATATGTAAGAGTCCACTGTATGGATCAAAGCGAGATGTTATCTTACCATATATCAAACTTTTTAGTCAAAAGTGAACTTCATAGGTCAATATACTGACCCAAATGCTGACCATTTAAAAGTTTCCACGTCCGTGAATAGAATACCAAATAACATGAAAAACCTCGGGTGAAAAATCGTGTTGTATAGTGTCATTAAAAAACAAAGTTTACCTCTTTAGTGTCGAAAACTTCAGCAGTTTCCAGAATTATGCAGTTGTATTGTGCCTGATTGAGATGGCGGTGGGTTTGACAATAAATTTATTTCACAATTACCATTAGGAGCTTCAGTACCTAAACGTGTGATGATTGATTGTTAATGATTTTAATGTGCTTACTGACAATTTAAGACGTGTGGATAAATAACCAGTTAGTCATTAACAATAACAATATATGGTCACCGCTTGTGTTAAAATCTATTGTTTTTAGTATTCCGGCTTTCCACAACACGTTAAATATTTTCATGCAGTGCTCGATCTATTTTTTGTCATTGACTATCTGGATATTTCCCAACATGCCTTCACTTCATTTACCATTTACCTATAACATTAAATTGGAGTCCGCAGTATATTTGCGAGATATCGCACCTCCGATAATTTAGATTCTTTTGTTTAATTAATTCTTTGAATGAAATAATTTTGAGTTCACTGATAAAAACACGCGCACAAATACCGAACACCACAAACGCCAGTACAAAACTAAAGGCCCAACAGCATACTAATCTACGCATGCTGAGTACGACTGTAAATGCTGTGAAATTGTGCAACAGTTCGGAGGGAGGGATGCAGATAAAAATTTCCAGCGCCGTCTGCTAATAAAACAACACGTTGTATACACACACACACAACTTTTTGTGTTGTATACACATACATCTGCATCTTTTGTGTTCTGTACACATACATCTGCACATATTATCCCATCATATAAATAAAAAAAGTTATGAAACCGCAATCTAACAAAATTAAAACAAGTTTATCTCTTTGTTCTCTCAACTCTTTTTAAAATATTTAATCATGTTTAAATACAATATGGTTCCGTAAACGTTTTTCGTTTACCATAAACGTAAATTACGAAAATTTTGGAATGAAACAATGTTCGCTTACAGCAAGAGAAACTACGTTTACGACAAACTTTTTCATTCACTAAAAATAGTTCAACCTATAAGAAAAAAGTAGCTCGACCTTGCACTTCTTGTCCACTGATGCCCACCACACTATACAGGAGTGGGTTATTACTGGTCTAATCACGCTCATTTAAAGCCAGTGCGTCATATTTGGACGTAGTCCCCATTTTGAACCTATAGCTCTTCTGCACATCGACCAACAGCTGTGGGCTTTCTTTCATATGATATTTCCAGTACAGCTTCTGATTCAAGATTACTCCCAAGTATTTTACGTTTTTAGATATAGCATCGATTCCTGAATAAGACAATTGCTATATCTAAAAAAGTTAATATTTTAGAAATTTTAAATCTTCGTAAACTTCTGCTATAATTGAAATCGTACAATCTTGCATAACTATAAATTCCTCGATGGATAAATTAATAACTACTTTAAAACAATTGTTAACGCATTTTTTAACTGTAATACATACATAACATAATAAAATTCAGGAAAGTCTTAAATTGTTTTAAATAAAATATATTTGTAGAACTTTCATAACAATAATTTTATTTGTTTGTAAAACACGAATTTTATTTTAGAATGTTAGTTCACAAATATATATTTTGTTGTAATATGTGCCCCAAATAAAATGTAATGATTTTCAAATAAAGTTTATTTATTCAGAAATATATCTATATATCGTTCGTTCCATATCAAACCGAACAATTTGCGTTAAAATTACGACGACAACTACGATTTTTCAAAGATATTAATAATATTTTACACGTATTTTTAAAAAAAATCTAGATTTTTTTCAGAAGTTATGACCAAGTGAAATTTGCCGAGGTAGGAACATTAAAAGTGTTGTAGTGAGAAAACGCGTGGTCAAGATTTAAAGAATGAAGGCTTATTTTAAAGGTAATTGCAAGTGCAGTCTCGGCTACTGACCAAATTTTTTTTCACTTGCGTTTTTCACTACGAAAACACAAACCTAAAAATTCAGAAAAATATAGGCATACTCCTCGATCAATTCTAAACATACAATGAAAATTTCAGCGAGGAGTAATAATTTACGTTGAGGGAGAAGTTAAAGCAGTGGTACATAGAAACAACTCCTTCTAGGAAGTGTTTGGAGAAACTATGTCAATATTAAATGAATTTAATTGTATATACATTCCAGTATTTATTATTTTTTGTTAATTAAATGAATAAAAGGTTTAGCCAGCCTCGAAGAAAGTGAGCATATAAATATATGTGTTTTAGTGTACTGCGCCCACCTTTATAAAGATGTAGACCAGGGTCACTAAAGTTTACTACTGAATCTTTGGTTCTATATGAATTACTTTGACATTTAACATTTACTAGTGAATCTTTGTTCCAAATGTATACATATTTTTCAATGGCAGCTAATGTCAAATGTCTATAGGTGATTACATGGGCAGGGGCACATTTTGTGTGTAGTACTACTGACAATGGCACAAGTAATTAACTACAATTTTACTAATGGAATTTCCTACAGGGATTATTCAAAAATAACATACACACACGTCGTTGGTGTGTGTTTGTGCTACACATTCATTCAAAAATAATGTTTTCAGTCCATGTATTGACCTAAGGAAGAACACTATAGGGGACAATTTATCAATGGTCAAAGTGGTGTGAAACCACCCTAAAGCTCTAGAACGGATCGTTTTATTTTCACAATTTTTTAGCTTAGTGAATTAAGGCATTGTTATATTGCCAAAATACTTAAATACAAATAAATCTTGGTTTCGGAAATATTAGTTCCAAATAAAAAAATATTAGAATGGGAACAACATTTTTTTAGAACAATATCCTCCCAAACATATAATATTTGAGTGTGCAGAATTTACAAGCAGAATATATTTGGGAGCATCGATTTTTTTCAGCGTGTATAAATTGCTTTGACGGATTGACGAAAAGTGAACTGGATTATTTATAAACTTAAAATAAAATTGTAATGTGTAAGAAAAACTAGCTAAAATTCAAAGGAGAAATATACAATATTTAAAAAAAATTGTTTCAAAATATATTTTCTTACAATTTGATCATACACGAAAAGAAAAAATTCGTTTCTGCGAAACGAAATATTAGACAACTACAATTCTCGTTTGCCGGAACTGAAATGTCGTTTGTTGTGAAAGAAACTTATTTCGCGTAAGCAGTTGTTTATTTTGACCAAAAAATTTCAGTCGTCGTAAACGAGAATTGTAGTTGTCTAATATTTCGTTTCGCAGAAATGAATTATTTCTTTGCGTGTATCAGAAATTGCGATTTCCCCCCGTTTTGGACCGCCAAATCACCTTGGAGGTTAAAAATTCAATATTTCGAGTACTATTGCAGTCAAAGCATCGCAATTCGGCATATGTGACGTGGTTATAGTGCTTAATCTAGGGACATCTAGGCAGGGACAGATTCAATGTGTTCATGACAGTTCTTGGGAATGCTACGCGGCGTCAAGGAAAAAATACGCGGAATCGGGCCAGTAAACATGGCCGTTACATTATGAGGTCATTTTGGAAATCTGATACCAATAATCCGATGAGTCCTCAAATTTGGTGTGGATGCTTTTGACTTCGCCATGCAGGCGCCCACTTATGTGAATCGAATAAGAACTGTTGTACCAATCGTCTTGAAGTTTGAAGTGGGTGTTTTTGATAGAACACAACATTATCTGATAAAAATGTTTAGTGAAAGCAGCTGCGTCCACACTTCGCGATTATTTACCAGTAAGGAAAGACAGTAAGTCGGGCGGAACTGTCGATATATTACCCCACACCTCCCTAAACTGCGAAAAGGGGCATCGCAATAATAATTTAGAATAATTGGTTTCGTTTCAGTTAACAAAGTACTGAGCTCCAAATCCTCATCAAGGCTTATTCCAAGAAGTTGTTGATCATAATAAACTAGATCTGAAACGAGAACCTTAAAATGCGCAGTAATCTGTCATATATCAAGAATCAAAAGGAACAAACGACTATACATAATCTATACAGATATTATTAAAAACCAGTAAGGAAAGGCAGAAAGTCGGGCGGGGCCGACTATATAATACCCTACACCTCCCTAACAATGCCAAAAGGTAATTGCGATAATAATTTGTAATAATTGGTGAATGGGTAGGAACATATTATCTAATTCTGAACCGATAATCGCTAAATTAAGCAATATTCGTTCCTAAATTGAGAAACATCTTTCTGGAAAATTTTAATGGTCGGAAGTAAGGTACAACTTCTATAGCGCTTTGAAACCAAATCAGGAGGAAAATATATATAGAGGTTATATATTAATCTGAACCGATTTCCCCTGAATACTCATTCACGTAAAAAGACCTCTTTCTGTCGAATTTCGTACTGATCGGATATAAAATACAGTCTCCGTGCTTACATAGCAAATCGGGGGTAACATATATATGGGGGCTCTTTCTAAATCTGAACCGATTTTCTCCGAATTTGGCAGTATTCCTCCATGTAGAAAGAAACCTCTTTTTGCCGAATTTCGCACTGATCGGATGTAAAATAACATTTTACAGCGCTTACATGTCAAATCGGGGGTAACGTATATATGGGGGATATATCTAAATCTGAACCGATGTCTTCCAAATTTAACATTGTTCATTCATATAATAAGAAACCTCTTTCTGCCGAATTTCATACTGATCGGATATAAAATAACATATTTACATCGCTTACATGTCAAGTCGGGGGTCACATATATACACGGGACAAAATCGCCTTTTTTAATATGTTTGAATCGAAAAAACATATATTTGGAACACAAATTTTTAAATATTTTATATTTATTAGCAAATAAATTTTATTTGAAAATCAATAAAATATTTTTGGAACGCATATATTAATATATTACAACAAATTATATTTGAAAACTAAATTTCTCAATAAAATATAACAAATATTTGTTTAGAACAACATCTTCCCAAATACACAATTTTTGTATGTACCAAATATCACATGCTTAGAGTCTACCCTAAACATATATATGTTTCAAGCCGAATATGTTTGGGACAATATACTACAGAACCGATTTTTTTCAGCGTGTATGGGGGCTATATATATATAACAGTGTTCATTTATATAATAAGAAACCTCTTTCTGCCGATCTGATCGGATATAAAATACGGTTTCTACAGCGCTTACATGTAAAATCGGGTGAAACATATATATGGGGGCTGAAAGGATTTTCCCCGAATTTGATAGTGTTCATTCATGTAATAAGAAAATTCTTTCTGCGCCTAAATGTCAAATCGGGTGTAACATATATATGGGGATTATATCTTAATCTGAACCGATTTTGACCAATTTCAATAGCGTTCGTCCTTTTGCCAAATAAGGGCACTGTGCTAAAATTCATCACAATCGGATCATAAATACGAACTGCACTTTGATCACAAGAATACATGGACCGACAGACAGACGGACATGGCTAAATCGACTCAAAAAGTGATTTTATGTCGATCGGTATAATAAACTATGGTTATATTTCTTCTCTTTTTTGGGCGTTACAAACAAATGCACAAAGTCATAATACCATGTACCACAATGTGGTGTAGGGTATAAATATGTGCAAAGTTTCGTTGAGATCGGACCATAATTGCGTCCTGTCTGCCCTTTGATTACAGGAATACATGCACGGACAGACAGACGATAATAAACCAAGGGGGTATGTATTCTCCGTTTGGTTGTTACAAACAAATGTACAAAGTTATAATAACCTGTACCACAGGGTATAGGAAATGGCTACATTGTGCCCTAACCTAACCTACCCTAACCTAATTGTTTTCAGTTCAGTGTTTCATACTTTTTTTATCTTCAAAAATAGAATACAAAAAAATAGAAAATTTAATTTTAGAAATATGTTTTCTAAATAATCGACCTTTTATTCTTTATTATTTTTGTAATTAAAAGACAAGCTCGAGGTCAGAAAATTTCGCTGTAATTCTTTCGCTTTCCTGCAACAACACCACATAGACTTTATGCTAAGTGGCTATCCATTGAGATAAAATTAATTATTTTGGGGGTAAAAAAAGCACCCAAAAGTATGCTTACATTACTTTTCCCTAAAACTTAGCAACGAAATTTTAAATTTTCGGTTCAAATTCCCACCCGAGCTTGTAACACAGTTTTGCCGTTCACACAAAATAAGAAGAAAGTTTGTAAAAAACTACGAAGATCAAATGATAAATTAAACGACTAAATAAACAACTCATTTCATTTTGAAATTGTGTATCAGCCAACCAACTACTTTTTCAAAGACTAAGTTTCTATAGCGCTATATCTAAATCTGAACCGATTTCTTCCAAATTTAACAGTTTTCATTCATATAATAAGAAACCTCTTTCTGCCGAATTTCATACTGATCGGATATAAAATAAAGTTTGTACAGCGCTTACATGTCAAATCGGGGCTAACATATTAATGGGGGCTATATCTAAATCTGAACCGATTTTAACCAAATTCAATAGGGATCGTCCTTGGGCCAAAAAAAAGATATGTGTAAAGTTTCGTCGAGATCGGACCATACTTGCGACCTGTACTTTGATTACAAGAATACATGCACAGACGGACATAGCTAAATCAACTCAGAAAGTGATTCTAAGTCGATCGGTATAATAAACGATGGGTCTATTTCTTCTCCTTTTGGGTGTTACAAACAAATGCACAAAGTTATAATACCCTGTACCACAGTGTGGTGTAGGGTATAAAAATACTAAGTAGGTAGGGACATATCTAAACCGATTATCGCCAAATTTAGCAGCATTCGTTCCTAAATTAAGAAATATCTTTCTGCCACATTTTGTAATAATAGGAAGTAATGTACAACTTCTATAGCACTTTGATACCATATTGACAGGACCATATATATGGGGGCTACAACTAAATCTGAACCGATTTTCTCCGAATTTGGCAGTGCTCACTCATGTAATAATGAACTTCTTTCTGCTGAATTCCGTACATTTCAGTTTCTACAGATTCTACAAATTCAGTTTCTACAGCGCTCACATGTCAAATCGGGGGTAATAAATAAATGGGGGCTGTATCTAAAACTGAACCGATTTTCCACAAATTTGGAAGTGTACATTTTTGCAATAAGGAACCCCGTTCTGGCGAATTTCGTATTTATACCCTACACCACACTGTGGTACAGGGTATTATAACTTTGTGCATTTGTTTGTAACACCCAAAAGGAGAAGAAGTAGACCCATCGTTTATTATACCGAATCACTTTCTGAGTTGATCTAGCTATGTCCGTCTGTCTGTGCATGTATTCTTGTAATCAAAGTACAGGTCGCAATTATGGTCCAATTTCGACGAAACTTTACACATTGGAACTTTACAATTTGGTTAAAATCGGTTCAGATTTAGATATAGCCACCATATATATGTTACCCCGATTTGACATGTAAGCGCTGTAAAAACTTTATTTTATATCCGATCAGTATGAAATTCGGCAGAAAGAGGTTTCTTATTATATGAATGAACACCGTTAAATTTGGAAGAAATCGGTTCAGATTTAGATATAGCCCCCATGTATATGTTAGCCCCGATTTGACATGTAAGCGCTGTAAAAACTTTATTTTATATCCGATCAGTATGAAATTCGGCAAAAAGAGGTTTCTTATCATATGAATGAACACTGTTAAATTTGGGAGAAATCGGTTCAGATTTAGATATAGCCCCCATATATACGTTACCCCCGATTTGACATGTAAGCGCTGTAAAAATGTTATTTTATATCCGATCAGTGCGACATTCGGCAAAGAGAGGTTTCTTATTACATGAAGGAATACTGCTAAATTCGGAGAAAATCGATTCAGATTTAGATATAGCCCTCATATATATGTTACCCCCGATTTGACATGTAAGCGCTGTAAAAACTGTATTTTATATCCGATCAGCGCGAAATTCGGCAGAAAGAGGTTTCTTATTACATGAAGGAATACTGCCAAATTCGGAGAAAATCGGTTCGGATTTAGATATAGCCCCCATATATATGTTCCCCCGATTTCACATGTAAGCGCTGTAAAAACTGTATTTTATATCCGATCAGTATGAAATTCGCCAGAAAGAGGTTTCCTATTATATGAATGAACACTTTTAAGTTTGGAAGAAATCGGTTCAGATTTACATATAGCCCCCATATATACTTTACCTCCGAATTGACATGTGAGCGCTGTCAAAATGTTATTTTATATCCGATCAGTGCGAAAGTCGGCAAAAAGAAGTTTCTTTCTACATGAAGGAATACTGCCAAATTCGGAGAAACTCGGGTTAGATTTAGATATAACACCCATATATATGTTACCCCCGATTTGACCTGTAAGCGCTGTAAAAACTGTATTTTATATCCGATCAGTGAGAAATTCGGCAGAAAGAGGTTTCTTATTACATGAAGGAATACTGCCAAACTCGGAGAAAATCGGTTCAGATTTAGATATAGCTCCCATATACATGTTACCCCCGATTTGACATGTGGAGACTGTATTTTATATCCGATCAGTACGAAATTCGACAGAAGGAGGTCTTTTTACATGAACAAGTATTCATGGAAGATCGGTTCAGATTTATATTAAATCTCCATATATATGTTTCTCTTGATTTGGTATTAAACCGCTATAGAAGTTGTATTTTACTTCCGATCATTAAAATTTTCCAGAAAGATGTTTCTCAATTTAGGAACGAATATTGCTTAATTTAGCGATTATCGTTTCAGAATTAGATAATATGTTACTACCCATTTACCAATTATTCCAAATTATTATGGCAATGACCCTTATCGCATTGTTAGGGAGGTGTAGGGTATTATATAGTCGGCCCCGCCCGACTTTCTGCCTTTCCTTACTGGTTTGGATATAAAACAGTCTTTCTAAAGCGTTTATATTTCAAATCGGAGGTAACATATACATGATGGTTATATCTAAACCTGTTCCGAGTTTTTCAAAATTGTTATTGTCTCTAGTGGTGTTTTTTTTGCCAAAAAATGCTACACATGGTATAATCATAAGGTAGTCTACAGCAATCAGCTGTTTACAATTTTTTCTCGAGGGTGTTTTTGGTTGTCAAGTGAGAGTCAAATTCATCGTCGACATTTGCTATGTTTACGTTTGGTTTGTTTAAAATTAAAAATATCGTTATCAAAAAGAATTTTGTCATTTCACAACTTTCGACGTGGATTATCACGACAAGAGTGCATCGATGAACTTAAATCTTTGTATGGCGATGAAGCACCTATAGCACTGTGAAAAACTGGTTTAATGAATTCAATCGTGGCCGACGCTGATAATGCAAGATCGTCATGTGACATACCGTGAGATAGAGGGAATTTCTTCCACCAGCATACATTCGATATTGCATGAACACCTGGCCGTAAAAAAGGTTTGTTCTCGTTGGATCCCGCACAATTTGACAATCGCTCAAAAAGACTCGTGTCTATTGGTGCAAAGAAATTTTGAAAAATACGATCGCGGTGCTTCAAAAGACGATTATAAGATCGTCACAGGTGACGAATCTTGGATGTATGCGTATGAGCCCGAAACAAAACAGCAATCGACCGTGTGGGTCTTCGAAGACGAGCCAAATCCAACGAAAGTTGTTCGTGGAAGAAGCACTTCGAAGCAAATGGTCGCCTATATATAATGGTCTATACTATAGTCGACAACTGTGGTGTTCCTCTATACTATAGTCGACCACTATGGTCTTCCGCTATACTATAGTCGACCACTGTGGTCTTCCTCTATACTATAGTCGACCACTGTGGTCTTCCTCTATACTATAGTCGGCCTTGTGGTCTTCCTCTGTACTATAGTCGACCACTGTGGTCTTCCTCTATACTATAGTCGACCACTGTGGACTTCCTCTATACTATAGTCGGCTTTGTAGTCTTCCTCTATATTATAGTCGACCACTGAGGTCTTCCTCTATACTAGAGTCGTCCTCTGAGGTATTTCTCTATACTAGAGTCGACCTCTGTGGTCTTCCTCTATAATAGAGTACACCACTGAGGTCTTCCTCTATACTAGAGTACTACTGTGGTCTTCTTCATTACTGGCCGACCTAAGAGGTTTTCCCCTATACTAGAGTCGACCAAACTGGTGTGCAATGTAATAGAGACCCCTATCAAACATTTTCAAAGTAAGAAAACTCCTCAAAAAAATTCTTTTTTTACTTTTAGTTGATTTAATTCATTTTCAATAATAAACTGTCAAACTCAAGTATCAGTGTGATAATTAAAAACTTAAAATAAATAACACAATGAATTACGCTGTTCCTTAGCGTATTTCAGCCTTCTTTTTTCGTGTCGTTTAGAAAGATACGGTACTTTTCGGGTACCTTTTGATTTGAAATCGTTTTTAATTAACATTTGTATTGTTGCAGAGGTGGCAAAGTCCATTTCGAACTTCTTGTTAGGACATAAGATGTAACGAAAGGACCCTTTCTTACATTTCTGCAATTTTTTGGTTTGGAAATTTTTATTTTTTAAAATTGATTTTTCTTGTTTTTTAGATATTTTGTTATATGTACAACATTTCCCACCATTTCCTCTCAACATCCTTTGACACATCTGCAATAATAAAAATGTTAATTAAAAATGATCTAAACGACAAGAAAAATAAGGTTGAAATTTGCCAAGTAACATCAGGATTCGCTGTGGACAATAATTGAATTGCCTAAGAACATTCCAATCAAGACTTTTTGTTCACAGCCAAAACCAGGGAATTTTTTATATTAGTTCTTTCTGTCATTTTATGTTTTAAATGACAATTTTTTGGCTGTTTTTCTTAATTTAAAAATCCATCTCTATTTCATTGCACACCACTGTATGTTGCACGTGTATATGTTACGTTCTTAGCACAATTTTCACAAAAAAGAAAAAGATTTCAATAATTATTTACCAAAGACAATATAAAATTAAGAAGACATTCCTTCCTGTAGCGTGTAATTGTCAGTTACGAACGAATAGGAATTTGATTCCAACGAGTGAGGTTTTTCGCGGATTTTCAGACCGTTTTTTCCGAATTTTTTGCAATTCTCACAATTAAAAAATTAATATTAATCGATGTGCAAAAAATGCAATCAATGTTCGCGGAATACTGTTTTTCACGTGTTACAATTTATTCCTATTCGTTCGTAACTGATAGATTTTGACGTTTCTGCCTGAAGGAATGTCTTCTTATATTCTATTTATCTTTGTTATTTACAGCATTCTCTAATTCTTCCAATTTTATTTTTTATTATTGTCAAAAATAAATGATGTAGTTTTGACACTTCTATTCAATTTGTCATCTACGTTTTGACAACCAAAAACACCCGAGGTATGAACAGAGTTGATATTTTGTTGTTGTTGGGCAACTGCGACTACCTTCTAATTGTATCATGATGCTACATTTTTTCTGCCTTTCGCCCCAAAAATGCTTTTTTGTTTTCGTTTGTAAAAAAACTGTTGCATTTTGATAGGGTTTGTTTTTTTTTTTTTGTAAAAAATTTCGCACTTGCATGGTGCAAAAATTCATCATTTCAGCCCTGTATTTAATCGAAGAGGTGGACGTTGCCCTACAAAACAGATGTTTTTTCAGCGTGTACGTACGTGCTTTTTTCGACTGAAGTTTGGACGAATGCTTTATTTAGGCGAAGTTTGGACGAATGCTTTATTTAGGCGGCGCCGTGGAGTGTCCTTTTGCTTTAGATTTTTACTGAGTTTAAAGGCTAGTTTGTTGCATTTTTGTTTTCGATTCTGACCATAAAAAATGCAGCAGTACAAGAGAAAGGAAAACACCATAAGTGTATCAAGAGACTTATCTCTGTCGATTATTATACAGATCGGTTGAAAAAATTTGCTTATTAGAAATTGGAGGTACATATACGGGAGTTATATGAAAATCTGTCCTTGGGCCAAAATAAAACCAGTAAGGAAAGACAGAAAGTCGGTCGTGCCGACTATATAATACCCAACACTAATACTACTTCATAACAATGCGAAAATGGGCATTGCGATCAGAATCTGCCGAATTTCGTACTGTTCGGATGTAAAACACGGTTTATACAGCTCTTACTTGTCAAATCGGGTGAAACATATACATATATGGGGGCTATATCTAAATCTGAACTGAATTGTGCCGAATTTGGCAGTTTTCATTCATGTAATAAGAATTCTTTCGTACTGATAAGATATAAAATACGGTTTCTACAGCGCTTACATGTCAAATAGTGTGAAACATATATTTGGGGGCTGAAAGGATTTTCCCCGAATTTGATACGTGCCTTTTTCGACTGATTCATGTAATAAGAAAATTCTTTCTGCGCCTAAATGTCAAATCGGGTGTAACATATATATGGGGATTATATCTTAATCTGAACCGATTTTGACCAATTTAAATAGCGTTAGTCCTTTTGCCAAATAAGGGCACTGTGCTCAATTTCATCACAATCGGATCATAAATACGACCTGCACTTTGATCACAAGAATACATGGACCGACAGACAGACGGACATGACTAAATCGACTCAAAAAGTGTTTTTATGTCGATCGGTATAATAAACTATGGTTATATTTCTTCTTTTTTTTGGGCGTTACAAACAAATGCACAAAGTCATAATACCATGTACCACAATGTGGTTTAGGGTATAAATATGTGCAAAGTTTCGTTGAAATCGGACAATAATTGCGTCCTGTCTGCCCTTTGATTACAGGAATACATGCACGGACAGACAGACGGACATAGCTAAATCAACTCAGACAATGATTCTGAGTTGATCGGTATAATAAACGATGGGTCTATTTATTCTCCGTTTGGTTGTTACAAACAAATGCACAAAGTTATAATAACCTGTACCACAGGGTATAGGAAATGGCTACATTGTGCCTTAACCTAACCTAACCTACCCTAACCTAATTGTTTTCAGTTTAGTGTTTCATACTTTTATCTTCAAAAACAGAATACAAAAAAAGTAGAAAATTTCGCTGCAATTCTTTTCACTCAAAATATGTTCATTTCAGTTAAATTTGACATCAAATTATCAATTTCGCCTTACCTAATTTTTCTCTTATCACCATACACCCCAACAATTTCGCTTTCCTGCAACAACACCACATAGACTTTATGCTAAGTGGCTATCCATTGAGATAAAATTAATTATTTTGGGGGTAAAAAAAGCGCCCAAAAGTATGCTTACATTACTTTTCCCTAAAACTTAGCAACGAAATTTTAGATTTTCGGTTCAAATTCCCACCCGAGTTTGTGGCACAGTTTTGCCGTTCACACAAAATAAGAAGAAAGTTTGCAAAAAACTACGAAGATCAAAGATAAATTAAACGACTAAATAAACAACTCATTTCATTTTGAAATTGTGTATCAGCCAACCAACTACTTTTTCAAAGACTAAGTTGTATTTATTTTTGTATTTTGTGTTTCTAACCTCAATATCTCGGCGAATGCAGTGTTCCTTTAAACGTTTGTAAAATCGGCATAAGTAAACAGATTTCACAAAATTGTTGCCTAAAAATAAAATAAGAAACATTTTTATTTTTGGTAAACTTAAGTAATTTTTTATATTTTCATTTAACATCACTTTATATTCTGGTGGCAATTCTTTTGCGCTAGCTCTTAGGTTGAGAAAAAACGAGGGAGTTGTGAATTTTTTTCAAAAAGGTGTATTTTTTCCTTTTAATGTAGAACTGTCGACTTTTTTATACACATTTTGGTTGCTTTTCAAAGGCAATTAAAGAAAACTATCAGAACTACGGTATTGCAATAGATAAATATACTCCACCTAAAAAACAACATGGCTTCCTCAGAGGGTCGACTTCAAGCGGTAATAATGTGTATATTTTTGTATATAAAAAATTTTAAGTTATAAATTGAATTTGAATTTTACTTCTTCCCACACTTCATGACATACCCTCATTATTGTTGACATTAGTTGTCTCTTTCCAAGTGGGTATATGCTGTTGACAGTTGCCACATTGAATTCAGTTTGGTTCGGTCGAATAGAACCCCTTTCCGACCTACAGCTCTCTCTAGCAATTCAATGGGTCAGTGCACAGTGTGCACACATAAATGCATACATACAGTCATACGTCCGTACACAAAAAGGACTAAAAGTGGCAACATATAAACTATTTCATAAAATATTCATAAGTCTGTTTGTGCTCAGTCAAATTGTTGATGATGAGGTTTATTTTTCCTTCGGTCTTTTAATTTAGATGAAATGATGAGATTACTCAAAAACAGAGCAACGACCAAAGGCACAGACTTTCGTTTTGAGTTCGTCTTATGCAAAAAAGATGTATTCTTTTTTTTGCTTAATTTGATGCTTAAAAATGCATGCGAGACTCTTGCCTTTCCTTTCCATCTCCACATCATCATCTTCATCAGATAATGAAAAGTTTTCTCATTAAATTTGTCTTCTTAAGTTATGCTCTGCCTGCCCGGCTGGTGAAACCCTTCAACTTCATCAGTGTCGTTGTCGTCTGCGTCCTCATCATCGTCATCTTGGTATTCATTTCGAAAAGTTGGCTATTGTTTAGGGGAATTTTGTTCTTGTGGAGGGTAAATAATGCAAAAATTCCTGATTTATTACAGATTTTCTATTGAAGGATACGCCATGGGTAGCAACATTCATAGGATATCAAAGCTTCTTTTAAAAATTAATATTGCAAACTTAACTCGTTGGAATATGATCTATACTATAGCTATAGGGAATGATATGTAGCTTAGTATAAGGAGTTTCGCATAAGGTTGATAACACACTGCAACAAAATAAACTCAAGTTGAAAAGCAAATATATCGTCACCTGAAATCCAAATGACGTAACCCATATGTTGATGATTTTTCAGGAGAAGTAAAAAAAAAAGTAAAGTAGTTTTAATAAAAATAAAATGTTATTAATCTTTCCGCTTTTTTAAAGATATTGTTTGATGTTACGTCATTTTGAATTTCACTCATAATATGATAAATTTTAGATATTGAACTCAAAAATGTTGTAGGAATGTGAAGTTTAGTCTTATAGGCTATAATCAATCATAAAATTCGTTTTGATTTTTTGATTTCATTTTGGATTTCAGATGACGATATGTTTATTTGTCTTACAAACACATTTTTTTTCATTGTTTTTTCGATCTTTTCTAAATTAGCAATGATTTTACCAAATATTTTGTGAGATAATCGCACGATAAAATGATTTGCATATATATTGTATATTTGGCGAGGAAAAAAAGCAACCAGTCTCTTAAAAATCTGTTTGCATTTGACTGAGTTATTAAAGTTTCATTAAAACTAAATGTGTCCATAAATACTAGTTCCAAGTCTTAGTCCCTTCTCTCCAAATTCGTTTAGAGATTGCAAATCGGTTAATAATTAACAAAATTATATGCGTTTAAGTGCAAAAAGGAAAGCAAATCCGTTTTTTACCCGTATATCCGCATTTTGGGGTGTCCAGCAAATTTTACAGAACAAACGTTGTTTTACTCGCCAAGACCTACAAGAAAAATGGTATCGCGGTTTTTTGTTTTTGGAATGTTGCACCGTGTAATTATATTTCATATCCCCTTTTACGTTAAGGTGTTCACGAAATACTTATCATAAATTTAGTGAATCTTTACTGAAAAAAATATAGTTTTAAAAATTAAAGTCGATGTGGGGGATTTCAAGTCAAGTTAGTTAATTTTGAAAACCTATGTCTTCTGATCGGGATTTCAACTGTATCGGCTAAGAACTCTCCGAGTTGCAGAGTGATGAATTTTGACATTTTGGCAAATGGCCCTGTTTGCAATTTTTTGCAAAATAAAACTTGTTTTCGAATTTTTGTCAAAAACTCTACGTTTTTTTATTTTTTGATTACACGAAAGCTTAGGTCTTTTCCTTTAAGAGCTTTGTGGTCTGTTAGTGGGATGCCACTTCCTTATCTATCAAAATTAAGAAAAACATCTGAAACAAGTAAGGAAAGGCAAAAAGTCGGGCGAAATAATACCCTACGCCCCCTAACAATGCGAAAAGGGGCATTACAATAATAATTATACCCTACACAACTCTGTGGTACAGGGTATTATAAGTTTGTTTCACGGCAGATGTTTGTAACACCTGAAAATAACACAGCTAGACCCACCTTAAAGTATACCGATCGACTCAGAATCACTAGCTGAGTCGATTTGACCATGTCTGTCCGTCCGTCCGTCCGTCTGTCCATGTAAAGTTGTTCGTCGACTACAGGTCGCAATTTCACTCCGATCGTTCTGAAATTTTGCAGTTTAGAGTATTTCGCAGCTGTTAAGATCGCTATTGAATTTGGTTGAAATCAGTTCAGATTTAGATATAGCTCCCATATATATCTTTCGTCCGATTTGTACCTTTAGTCCTATAGAAGCTGTATTTTACATCCAATTGTTTTGAAATTTAGAATGGTAGAGTTTCTTGATCATGAACCAACATTGCCGAATTTGAAGAAAATCGGTTAAGATTTAGCTATAGCTCCCATATATATGTTTCGTCCGATTTGGCCCTTTAGTCCTATAGAAGCTGTATTTTACATCCAATCGTTGTGAAATGTAGAATGGTAGAGTTTCTTGATCCATGAACCAACATTGCCGAATTTGAAGAAAATCGGTTTAGATTTAGCTAAAGCTCCCATATATATGTTTCGTCCGATTTTGCTCTTTAGTCCTGTAGAAGCTGTATTTTACATCCAATCATTTTGAAATTTAGAATGGTAGAGTTTCTTGATCCATGAACCAACACTACCGAATGTGAAGAAAATCGGTTAAGATTTAGCTACAGCTCCCATATATATGTTTCGTCCGATTTGGCCCTTTAGTCCTATAAAAGCTGTATTTTACATCCAATCGTTTTGAAATTTAGAACCGTAGAGTTTCCTGATCCATGAACCAACATTGCCGAATTTGAAGAAAATCGGTTAAGATTTAGCTATAGCTCCCATATATATGATTCGTCAGATTTTGCTCTTTAGTCCTATAGAAGCTGTATTTTACATCCAATCGTTTTGAAATTTAGAATGGTAGAGTTTCTTGATCCATGAACCAACATTGCCGAATTTGAAGAAAATCGGTAAAGACTTAGCTATAGCTCCCATATATATGTTTCATCCGATTTGGCTCTTTAGATCCAATCGTTTTTATACCCTACACCACACTGTGGTACAGGGTATTATTTAAGTATAAAATGTCCCAAAAGTAAATTTATGTAAACAATTTATACATGAATTACAAAATGTATATATCAGAGTTATTCAATATTACGAGAGTGGTGTAGGGTATTATATAGTCGGCCCCGCCCGACTTTAGCCTTTCCTTACTGGTTTGGAAATATTTGGTTTCGTTTCAGTTAACCAAGTACTTAGCTCCATCAAGTCTCATCATGACTTATTATAAGAAGGAGTTGAAGATTGTTCTTAATAAACTAGATTTGAAACGATAACCTTAAAATACGCACCTTTAAATCGGAATGAACAAATATATGGGAGTATACACAATTTAAACAGATTTTCATCAATTTGGTTCAGAAACCTCATTTCTGCTAAATTATATTAAGATCGGTCGTAAAAGACAGTAGCGCTTAAATAATAAATATGCAGGAACATATCTATATATATAAAATTGTTGCGTGACTGGCTGACTGACTGATTGACTGACTGATCATCGCCCAGGCCAAACGGCTGAAGCTAGAATCATGGAATTTGGTGGGAGGGTAGTCCTTGGGACGTAGACGAGCAATAAGGCGGGATTTTTCGAAATTCGTACATTTAGCCGCAAAATGGGCCAAAAAGGGATAAATATGGTACCACCGCCAAATCTAAACGAAATGAGCTAGAATCTTAAAATTTGGTACGAGGGTAGCCCTTAGGAGGTAGACTCAGAAATTTTTCGAAATTCGAACATTTACGCACACAGTGGGGTAAAAAGTGATAAATGTGGTACAACAGCCAAATCCAAATGGCAAGACCTAGAATCGAGAAATTTGGTGTGAGAGTAGCTCTTGGGACTTAAACAAGAACAAGGAGTGATTTTTTTAAAAATTTAGAGGCAGAGTTTGACGGAAAGGTATAAATATGGTACCACCGCCAAATTTAAAGCCTAATATTAGAATGGTGAAAATTGAAGCGAGGGGTGTCTTTATGACAACTGATCCGGGGTATTAAGCTTTTTTTTGTATTCGTAGTTTTCGGGGCACAGTGGGGCAAAAAGTGTAAAATATAGTACAGTGGCTTAAAAATATCAAACATGGATCAATGGTTCCAGGGTAACTTTTGGAACATAAACTAGAGATTGGAAGTGATTTTTAGTAATTCTAACTTTAAGAGGCAAGTGGGGGCAAGAGGCAAGTGGGGGCAAGAGGCAAGTGGGGCACGACGGGTTAATTATGGAGCATGGGAAAAAAAGGGAACAATCTGCCAAAATTGGAACTTAAAAATGAGATATGAAGAGTTTATATGGTTTTAGGAGCATTGTGGTCAAAAACGGTTAAATAGAGGAGTGGAGGAAATATGATTAAATATGTTACAGTCGGGGAAAAAGGTTTAAATACGCTAGCAAGGAGACACATTTTAAATACGAGTACGGTACAGTGAGACAAAAATTTGTTAAATATGGTACAGTGGGTAAACATTTTGTACAGTGAGATAAAGAGTTGAATGGGGCACAGTTGTGCAAAAAGGGTTAACTATGGTACAGTGGGGTAAAAATAGTTATATGTATATGGTAAAGTGGGACAAATGGGTTAAAAATGGTACAGTGGGGCAGAAAGCGTTAAATATTGAACAGTGGGGCAAAAATGTATTTACTATGATACAGTGGGGCAAACAGGGTTAAATATGGTACAGTGTGACAAAAATGGGTAACTTTACAGTACATTGGGGCATAACTGTGTTAAATATTGTACAGTGGAGCATGTGGTTAAATGTGGTACAGTGGGGCAAAAACTGTTAAATATGGTACAGTGAGACAAAGAGTTTAATATGACACAGTG
This sequence comes from Eudasyphora cyanicolor, assembly GCA_963930755.1. Lineage (NCBI taxonomy): Eukaryota > Metazoa > Arthropoda > Insecta > Diptera > Muscidae > Eudasyphora > Eudasyphora cyanicolor. The sequence continues at coordinate 60,994,513 of OZ005736.1, read as the reverse complement.
GGGCAAAAAGCTTTAACATTGGAACAGTGGAAAAAATGTGTTAGCTATGGTACAGTGGGACACAAATGGTTAAATACAGTACAGGTACAGTATGACAAAAATGGTTACAGTGGGCACACAAAGTAAAATATGGTAACGTGTAACAAAATGGGGTAAAAATGGTACAGTGGGGCAAAAATTTATTTACTATGATACAGTGGGGCAAAAAGCGTTAAATATGGTACAGTGTGACAAAAATGGTTAACTATATATTACAGTGGGGCATAACTGTGTTAAATATTGTACAGTGGAGCAAAGAGAGTTAAATATGGTACTGTGGGGCAAAAACTGTTAAACATGGTACAGTGAAACAAAGGGTTTAATATGATACAGTGGGGCAAAAAGAGTTAACTATAGTACAGTGGGGCACAATTAGTTGAATATTGTAACGTGGGTACAAAATGGGTTAAATATGGTACAGTTGGGCAAAAAGCTTTAACTATGGAACGGTGGGTAAAAATATGTGTTAGAATGGTACAGTGGGACACAAATGGTTAATTATGGTACAGTATGACAAAAATGGTTACAGTGGGCACAAATAGTAAAATATGGTAACGTGGAACAAAATGTGTTAAGTATGGTACAGTGGGGCAAAAAGCTTTTACTATGGAACAGTGGGGCAAAAATGTGTTAACTATGTGGGGCAAAAATGGTTAAATATAGTGGACAAAATATAGTAGGACAAAAAGGTGTTAAATTTGATTCAGTGGACCCAAAAGGTTAAATATAGAACAGTGGGTCACAAAGCGTACATTTAGTACAGTGGGTAAAAATATGGATGCAGGGAGAGAGGGTAAGTTAAATATGAAATAAGAATGTTTTTCTTTAATGTATGTTTTTAGTAGCACTGTGGTGCAGAAAGGTTAAAATTATGATGCACTGCAATTGTGTAGCACTGTGGTGCAAAAAGGTTAAAATTATGATGCAGTTGGTGCAAGCAAAAGTTATTCAACATGTTACAGAGGGGAAAAAATGTGTTAAATATAGATACAAGATGGGGGCTGCGAAGCGCACCGGGTAAGCTAGTCTATCTATATATATAAAATTGTTGCGTGACTGGCTGACTGATTGACTGATCATCGCCCAGACCAAACGGCTGAAGCTAGAATAATGAAGTTTGGTGGGATGGTAGCCCTTGGGACGTAGACAAGCAATAAGACGGGATTTTTCGAAATTCGTACTTTTACCCGCACAATGGGGCAAAAAGGGATAAATATGGCACCACCGCCAAATCTAAATGGAATGAGCTAGAATCGTGAAATTTGGTGTGAGAGTAGCACTTATGAGGTCGACCCAGAAATTGACTGAATTTTTTTAAAATCCGAAAATTTACCCGCACAATGAGGCAAAAACGGCAAAATCCAAAGGTTTAGGTTTAGGTTAGTGTGGCAGCCGTATTTTTTATACAAGCGCACATAGACCAGTTTAGGTCCCTAGTCTTACCACGGGCTGAAATGCCCCTCATCGAAACCAACCTGTTTGATATACAAATTTGTCGATAGTACGAATATCGGTACTGGAAAGATCTGTTAGGCTGCCTAGAAAAGCCGACCCCAGTATGTCCAGTCGTCGTTTACTCAGAGCGGGGCAGTCGCATAGCAAGTGCTCAATGCTCTCCACTTCTTCCTCATCTCCACAGCTTCTGCAGATGTCATTAGAGTCAATACCCAATCTTTTGGCGTGTTCGCCGATCAAGCAGTGTCCCGTCAGAACTGATACTAACGTAGACAATCTTTGACTCTCTAGTGCGAGGAGATATTTTGATCTTCTCAGGTCATAATTGGCCAGATTTGTCTAGCTACTCTGCAGGTGTTGATGTCTGTCCATCTTTAGTTGGACTGCCTGATTGCATCTTGCCGAAGCCAAAGCTTTCACGTAGATATTGGCGCACCAATATATGCAAATTCTTCGAGAATTTGTAATGTCGTCCCTTTCCTAGCAAGTTCATCGGCTTTACAGTCTCCCGGGATATCCCTGTGACCAGGCACCCATATGAGGTGTATATTTAACTGCTCAGCCATCTCGTTAAGAGATCTGCGGCAGTCGAGGGCTGTTTATGAATTTAGGGATGTTGCCTCTAGAGAATTGATGGCAGCTTGGCTGTCCGAGTAAATTACAATGCCACTGTTGATTACTATGTTGCGACTCAGCCACTTGGCTACTTCCCATATTGCCATTATTTCGGCTTGATAGACACCGCGGGTATCTGGTAGTCTGTGAGCTATATCCAATCTAGGCTCTGCACAGTGTACTCCGAAGCCAACCTTTTCATCAAGCTTCGAACCATCCGTGTAAAAGTGGAGATGGTTTCTATTACCTGGTATTCTTCCAACCCATTCATCTCTGGCGGTAATCATAGTGATGTAATTTTTCTCGAAGGTGTACACCGTTGGTATATAGTCCACTCGGTCGGTTACCATAGCATTACACATTTGATATCCTCATGTGACCGTAGTTTTTGTACCTCCACATTGATAGGCAGTTTAATCTTATTGCCGCTTTGGTTGCAACTTCTCTCGCCACAATATTAATCGGCAGTATATGGAGTAGGGCTTGTAGAGACTCGGTCGCTGTAGTCCTCAAGGCTCCGCTTATGCTCACGCAGGCTGTTCTCTGAACCTTTGTTAGTAGGTTGGTGATGGTTAGTTTGTCAGTTGCCGTCCACCATACCACAATGCCCTATAGCAGTATAGGACGAACTACTGCTATCTATATCCAGTGGACGATTTTAGGAGAGAGGCCCCACCAAGACCCTACAGCCTTTTTGCAGGAATATAAGGCGACGTTGGCCTTCCTTACACTTCCAATACGTTAAGTCTAAATAACAGTTTTCTATCTAGAATTATTCCTAAAAATTTTGCACTTTCAGAAAAGACTAGATCTGTTCCATTTATCCGAGGTGGAGAGTGCACATGTGGGACTTTATTCATCCTAGTAAAGAGAACCAATTCCGTCTTGTTTGGGTTTACGCCCAAACCGCTGCTTCTGGCCATCTAGACAATTTGTTGTTCAGAGCCACCTTCGAAAACGTCTCGGAGGACGTTTTCGAATTTGCCACTCACTGCGATTGCAACGTCGTCCGCATATGCCACGACCTTGCAGCCACAACGTTCTAGATCTAGCAGGATTTCATTCACCACTCCAAATTAGTGGAGACAGTACTCCTCCTTGTGGGGTCCCTCTGTTTACAAACCTTGTTAGAGTTGTGCACCCAAGACATGCTGTTATTTGTCTTCTGTTGAGCAGATTTTGAATTAGTCTAATCAAACTAGAGTTAACTTTTAGATGAGACAGTACCACAATTACTGCATCTGAGTGAATGTTGTTAAAAGCCTCTTCTATGTCAAGAAATGCCACCATGGTGAATTCCTTGAAATGCAGGGACGATTCGATAGTGCTCACAAGTTCGTTCAGGGCTGATTCTGTAGACTTCCCCTTATTGTAAGCATGTTGGTTCTCCGACAGGAGTTTTGTATCCGACCCCAGTATGTCCAGTCGTCGTTTACTCAGAGCGGGGCAGTCGCATAGCAAGTGCTCAATGCTCTCCACTTCTTCCTCATCTCCACAGCTTCTGCAGATGTCATTAGAGTCAATACCCAATCTTTTGGCGTGTTCGCCGATCAAGCAGTGTCCCGTCAGAACTGATACTAACGTAGACAATCTATGACTCTCTAGTGCGAGGAGATATTTTGATCTTCTCAGGTCATAATTGGCCAGATTTGTCTAGCTACTCTGCAGGTGTTGATGTCTGTCCATCTTTAGTTGGACTGCCTGATTGCATCTTGCCGAAGCCAAAGCTTTCACGTAGATATTGGCGCACCAATATATGCAAATTCTTCGAGAATTTGTAATGTCGTCCCTTTCCTAGCAAGTTCATCGGCTTTACAGTCTCCCGGGATATCCCTGTGACCAGGCACCCATATGAGGTGTATATTTAACTGCTCAGCCATCTCGTTAAGAGATCTGCGGCAGTCGAGGGCTGTTTATGAATTTAGGGATGTTGCCTCTAGAGAATTGATGGCAGCTTGGCTGTCCGAGTAAATTACAATGCCACTGTTGGTTACTATGTTGCGACTCAGCCACTTGGCTACTTCCCATATTGCCATTATTTCGGCTTGATAGACACCGCGGGTATCTGGTAGTCTGTGAGCTATATCCAATCTAGGCTCTGCACAGTGTATTTCGAAGCCAACCTTTTCATCAAGCTTCGAACCATCCGTGTAAAAGTGGAGATGGTTTCTATTACCTGGTATTCTTCCAACCCATTCATCTCTGGCGGTAATCATAGTGATGTAATTTCTCTCGAAGGTGTACACCGTTGGTATATAGTCCACTCGGTCGGTTACCATAGCATTACACATTTGATATCCTCATGTGACCGTAGTTTTTGTACCTCCACATTGATAGGCAGTTTAATCTTATTGCCGCTTTGGTTGCAACTTCTCTCGCCACAATATTAATCGGCAGTATATGGAGTAGGGCTTGTAGAGACTCGGTCGCTGTAGTCCTCAAGGCTCCGCTTATGCTCACGCAGGCTGTTCTCTGAACCTTTGTTAGTAGGTTGGTGATGGTTAGTTTGTCAGTTGCCGTCCACCATACCACAATGCCCTATAGCAGTATAGGACGAACTACTGCTATCTATATCCAGTGGACGATTTTAGGAGAGAGGCCCCACCAAGACCCTACAGCCTTTTTGCAGGAATATAAGGCGACGTTGGCCTTCCTTACACTTCCAATACGTTAAGTCTAAATAACAGTTTTCTATCTAGAATTATTCCTAAAAATTTTGCACTTTCAGAAAAGACTAGATCTGTTCCATTTATCCGAGGTGGAGAGTGCACATGTGGGACTTTATTCATCCTAGTAAAGAGAACCAATTCCGTCTTGTTGGGGTTTACGCCCAAACCGCTGCTTCTGGCCATCTAGACAATTTGTTGTCCAGAGCCACCTTCGAAAACGTCTCGGAGGACGTTTTCGAATTTGCCACTCACTGCGATTGCAACGTCGTCCGCATATGCCACGACCTTGCAGCCACAACGTTCTAGATCTAGCAGGATTTCATTCACCACTCCAAATTAGTGGAGACAGTACTCCTCCTTGTGGGGTCCCTCTGTTTACAAACCTTGTTAGAGTTGTGCACCCAAGACATGCTGTTATGTGTCTTCTGTTGAGCAGATTTTGAATTAGTCTAATCAAACTAGAGTTAACTTTTAGATGAGACAGTACCACAATTACTGCATCTGAGTGAATGTTGTTAAAAGCCTCTTCTATGTCAAGAAATGCCACCATGGTGAATTCCTTGAAATGCAGGGACGATTCGATAGTGCTCACAAGATCGTTCAGGGCTGATTCTGTAGACTTCCCCTTATTGTAAGCATGTTGGTTCTCCGACAGGAGTTTTGTATCCAGGGTTTCCCTAATGAAATAATCTAAAAGTCTTTCCAGACCTTTCAATAGGAAGGAGGATAGGCTAATTGGTCTGAAGTCTTTTGGCCTAGTGTGTGATATCTTCCCCGCTTTAGGTATGAATACCACTTTGGTATCCCTCCATCGATTCGGGACGTATGAAAGCCTGATACAGCCTACATAAATTTTCTCCAGCCAGAGGATAATGTACCTCAACATTTTCTGCATTTCTGCTGGAGTAATGACGTCTGGTCCAGGTGACTTGAAGGGCTCAAAGCTATTAATAGCCTGGCTTATTCTGGATCTCTCAGTCAACAAGCTAGCGACGCTCGCAGGCCACTCGCACTCTTGTTGGTCCTGCTGATCCTCTGGTTCTGTTAGAGAGTTCCCAAAATCCAAATGTCAAGAGCTAGAATCGTGAAATATACTGTTAGAGTAGCTCTTGGGACTAGAACTAGGATCGATTTTTTTAACATTTTAGGGGCACAAAAATGTAAAATAGGGTACAGTGGTTTAAAAATGTTAGATATGGTCCAATGGTTCTAGGGTAGCTTTTGTAACATAAACTAGAGATCGGAAGTGATTTTTGGGAATTCTAACCTTAAGAGGCACAGTGGGACAACATGGATTAAATATGGTACAGCGGGGCAAAAATATATTAACTGTGATACAGTGGGTGAAAAAAGGATTAAACATGGAACAGTGTGACAAATATGGGTAACTATGGTACTGTGGGTCAAAGGTGTTAAATATGATACAGTGTAGCAAATAGGATTAAATATTGTACAGTGGGGTAAACAGTGTTAAATATGTTATAGTGAGGCAAAGGGTTTAATATTACACAATTGGACAAAAAAGGGTTAACCGGGGGTACAGTAGGCCAAACAGCGCACGATGGGAAAATATGATGAAATATGCTCGCATAGGACTATGAAAACAACTTTCAAAAATCAGTTTTTTGGGAATGTTGTTTTATGGTGGATAACATTTAATGAAAATACCTTAAAATTTTATGAAAATATCTCTGGGCGATTCCGAGTTATGACGTTTCAAATTTTGTCTTTTTTACTAATAAATGCAAATAAAATTGCGATGATTAAATGTATATACTAAAATGCTTGTAGAATTATCGTTTCTTGGAGAAATGCGACCGGACTTGTAACATATAATAGAATTATATTCATCTAAATTTTTGTGTATAAAACGTATTTTTAACGTCTTTAAAAGAAGAGATATTTCAAAGCAAAAATACCATTTTTTTGTTTTTCAAAAAAATTATCCGCAATAAATGGAATATAACTTTTTTGGATCATGTGGGATCACTACGATATGACATAGAGAAGAGAGGTGACTTAGTGGTGAATCCAACGGTACCTAGTTTATCTGCGACTTTTTGCGATTATGTCCGATTTTTGTACTTTAAATATGTGTTTTTTTTTTACTTTAAATAAAGAAAATATGTGTTGGAGCTTCATTTATCTATGAACCGATTTTCCCGAAACATACACGGAGGAAAATCGCCATTTTTGATATGTTTGAATTCAAAGAAAATATTCTTGGAACCAAAATTTTTAAATATTATAAATTTTTGAACAGATATATTTTATTTGAAAATCAAGAAATGTTGTTTGGAACGCATATATTAATATATTACAATAAAATATATTTGCGAAAAAAATGTCACAAAGAAAATATGTGTTTATAACCAAACAAGGATATTGTTTAAGAATTTATCCAAATACATTATATTTAAAAAAATTTAAAACTTTGCTGACTTTGTACATTTTTAATTTTATTTTTTCCTAGATTTCGTTTTATACTTTATTGTTAAACATATCGTAAGCAGCATTTTCTTTTGTTTAACAGCACTAATTTTTAATTTATTAATAGTCCAATTATCAATCGATTATACGATTTAAATTTGAATAGAATTTTACAAACATATAAAATTTCGAAAAATTAAACCATACATTTCTAAAAAAACTGAAAATTTTCCTTTAAATTAAGGCATCGACACATTGCCAATATAAACCAGTAAGGAAAGGCTAAAGTCGGGCGGTGCCGACTATATAATACCCTACACCACTCTCGTAATATTGAATAACTCTGATATATAAATTTTGTAATTCATGTATAAATTGTTTACATAAATTTACTTTTGGGACATTTTATACTTAAATAATACCCTGTACCACAGTGAGGTGTAGGGTATAAAAACGATTGGATCTAAAGAGCCAAATCGGATGAAACATATATATGGGAGCTACAGCTAAATCTTAATCGATTTTCTTCAAATTCGGCAATGTTGGTTCATGGATCAAGAAACTCTACCATTCTAAATTTCAAAACGATTGGATGTAAAATACAACTTTTATAGGTCTAAAGGGCCAAATCGGACGAAACATATATATGGGAGCTATAGCTAAATCTTAACCGATTTTCTTCAAATTTGGCAATGTTGGTTCATGGATCAAGAAACTCTACCATTCTAAATTTCAAAACGATTGGATGTAAAATACAACTTTTATAGGTCTAAAGGGCCAAATCGGACGAAACATATATAAGGGAGCTATAGCTAAATCTTAACCGATTTTCTTCAAATTCGGCAATGTTGGTTCATGGATCAAGAAACTCTACCATTCTAAATTTCAAAAGGATTGGATGTAAAATACAGCTTCTATAGGACTAAAGGGCCAAATCGGACGAAACATATATATGGGAGCTATAGCTAAATCTTAACCGATTTTCTTCAAATTCGGCAATGTTGGTTCATGGGTCAAGAAACTCTACCATTCTAAATTTCAAAACGATTGGATGTAAAATACAGCTTCTATAGGACTAAAGGGCCAAATCGGACGAAACATATATATGGGAGCTATATCTAAATCTTAACCGATTTTCTTCAAATTTGCCAATGTTGGTTCATGGATCAAGAAATTCTACCATTCTAAATTTCAAAACGATCGGATGTAAAATACAGCTTCTATAGGACTAAAGGACCAAATCGGACGAAAGATATATATGGGAGCTATATCTAAATCTGAACCGATTTTCTTCAAATTCGGCAATGTTGGTTCATGGATCAAGAAACTCTACCATTCTAAATTTCAAAACGATCGGATGTAAAATACAGCTTCTATAGGACTAAAGGACCAAATCGGACGAAATATATATATGGGAGCTATATCTAAATCTGAACCGATTTTCTTCAAATTAGGCTATGTTGGTTCATGGATCAAGAAACTCTACCTTTCTAAATTTCAAAACGATCGGATGTAAAATACAGCTTCTATAGGACTAAATGGCCAAATCGGACGAAATATATATATGGGAGCTATATCTAAATCTAAACCGATTTCAACCAAATTCAATAGCGATCTTAACAGCCGCGAAATACTCTAAACTGCAAAATTTCAGAACGATCGGAGTGATATTGCGACCTGTAGTCGACGAACAACTTTACATGGACAGACGGACGGACGGACAGACATCGTTAAATCGACTCAGCTAGTGATTCTGAGTCGATCGGTATACTTTAAGGTGGGTCTAGTATGGACCCATTTTCTTGGGGCTTTTGTAGCCCCACTGTGCGATACATGGTAACGGTAAAATAAAATCTGGGTACACCAATTTCTTCTCCAAAGAATTCTCTTAAAGATGGTCCAAACCGTAGGACTTTATCTCTAATGGTATAGTCATGAGATAGAAAATACTGCTATGCGCGCGTATTTACCCCTTTTTCGCATTGTGCAGCGTTACCTCGGAAACAATGAGTCAAAAATGTGTTAACTATGGTACAGTTGGAAAAAAATTATTAAATATGGTAAAATGTGAAAAAATGGTGTACTATTGTACAGTGGGTCAAAAATGGTTAAATATGGTACAGTGGGAAAAATGGTTAAAAATGGTACAGTAGGACAACAATTGTTAAATATGTTACTGTAGGACAAAAAGGTGTTAAATATGATTCGGTGGGCAAAAAGCATTACATTAAGTACATTGGGTAAAAACATGGAACATAAATATGAGTTAAGAAGTCCTTTTTCAAATGTTATGCATTTAGTTAAATTTTAAAATTATGGTGCAGAGTGGCTAAAAGGTGTTAAATAGGGCTGAATGTAGCAAAAAGGTTGAATATGGTACAGTGAAGTAAAAAGGGTTAACAATGGTAATGTGTGGCAAAATGAATAAATGTGGTAAGTGGGAAAAATGTTTTATATATTCCAGATATGTATAAAATGTCGTACTTTAGAAGAACAGTGGAATAATTAAATATTGAATTAAGTTAAGTAGTACAATGATTCATCGCCAGAGTGGGAAGCTTCCATGTTAACCTTGAGACAAAAAAGCTAAAGAAGGTATAATATGGTAAAAAGTTATACGTGTCACATATATGGGACATAAAGGATCAAATACGGTCTAAGGATGCGAATATGGCTCTTAGAATATAAACTATGATTTTCCCTAAATGCACACTTTTAGTGGCACTGTTGGGGTAAAAACAATTAAATGTTGTAGAGTGGTGCAAAAATGGTTAATTATGACACATTGGGTTAAATGTGGTACAATGGAGAGAAAATGGTTAACTATAATCCCAATGGCAATTGTAAAATTGTAAGTCTTGCAATTTAAACTAGGCATTCATTTTACCTTTTATAAATTAAAAATTTTAAAGACACCGTGGGGCAAACATTGTTTCATATTGTACCAGGGAGTGGGAGCTATTGGAATATAAACTAGAGGAAAAAAACAAAATATGATCCAAATAATAGTTTTTGACATTTAGAGGCACAGAAGGGAAAGGAGATAAATCGTACCGAGATAGATCGTACCTTGATGTCTGGAACATAAACAAGAAAATAATCGGAGATTTTCGTTTCTTATTGTACACATTAATTTTTCCCCATATGGAACAGTCATTTGTTTTTACATATTCTACAGTACCCTTAACAGAAAATAAATAAACGATGGGGGCTGCGAAGCGCACCATGTTAAATCTAGTATTGGTATATATATCTAAAACTGCACTGATTTTCCCCAAATTTAGCTGTATTCGCTCCCACATTAGGAAACTTCTTTCTGCCAAATTTTGTAATGACCGGAAGTAACCTATAACTTCTGTAGCGCTTTAATACTAAATCGGGAGGAACATATATATGGGGGCTATATCTAAATCCGAATCGATTTTCTCCCAATTTTGCAGTCTTTATTCATGAAGTAAGAAACCTCCCCTACACCACACAGTGGTACAGGGTATTATGACTTTGTGCATTTGTTTGTAACACCATAAAAAGAAGAACTAGACCATCGTTTGTTATACCGATCGAATCTCTTTTTGTGTTGTTTAGCTATGTATGTATGTCCCTCTGTGCATGTATTCTTGTAATCGAAGTACGAAACCTTGCACATATGTTTCCTTTGGCCCAAGGACGATCATTATTGAATTTTCTTAAAATCGGTTCAGATTTATATAGCCCCCATATGTATGTTACCCCCCCATTTGACATGTAAGCGCTGTAGAAGCTGTGTTTTATATCCGATCAGTACGAAAATCGATGTATCCACCATATACATGTTCTTCCCGATTTGGTTTCAAAGCGCTATGGAAGTTATACTTTACTTCCGATCATTACTAAATGTGCCAGAAACAATTTCCATAATTAAGGATCGAATACTGATCCTGCGTTTTTAGCATTTTAGCGCTATTAAAACTGTCTTTTTCGCCCGATCTTTGGCAGAAATGTGGGTTTTGATCCAAGTTGATGAAAATCTGTTTAGATTTTCTTTGTTTTGCTGAACACCTTTCTTTGTTTTGCTGAACACCTTAAACTCCTCTTTGGAATAAGCCTTGATGAGGAGGTGGAGCTAAATATTTTAATGAAAATCAGTAATGCCGCATTTCTTAAGACAAATACAAATGTTTGGGATGATCATTATCATTAGAAAAACAAAAATCTTTAGATACAGGGTCTCCCATATTCGACGGACCCATCTGGCAACGCCATAACTTTTGACAGAGATGTCAGATCGCTTAATGACATACCGCGTTTGAAGCGTCAGTCCAAGCAGATTTTTACCATGGAACAATACACGCCACGCGAGCGCTCTGAAATAGTTGAAATTTACATTCAACAGAAGAAGTCAATTGTGAAAACTCAACGTGCTTTTAAAATATTAAAAAATGTGAGAAGTGCGCCTTCTAAGAACACCATTAAGCGTTTATACGAAAAATTTTCGACTGGTGAGGCTCTTTCTAATCCGAAGAGGCCAAATAAAAGTCGACCAAGGCGATCGGCCGAGAATATCGCTCCCGTACGAGCCAGTGTTGAGAGGTCCCCAAGAACATCCCAAAAACGCCGTTCTCAGCAGTTGGGCATGGCTCGGTCCACTTTACAACGGATTATTCGCGTTGATTTGCATTTGTTCCCGTACAAAATTCAATTGACGCAAAGATTGTTGCCTGCGGACAAGCCTCGTCGATTGGAATGGGCCCAAAAAAAACATGGGTCCGTCGAATATGGGCAACCCTGTATATTGTTGACCATTATTAGGTTTATTTATTAGTTTTCGTTTGGCTGATTGGTCATTTAATTAAAAAGACAATGGCTTTTTTATTTGTTTTAGTAATTTTTATACCCTACACCACACTGTGGTACAGGGTATTATAACTTTGTGCATTTGTTTGTAACACCCAAAAGGAGAAGAAATAGACCCATCGTTTATTATACCGATCGACTTAGAATCACTTTCTGAGTTGATTTAGCTATGTCCGTCTGTCCGTCTGTGCATGTATTCTTGTAATCAAAGTACAGGTCGCAATTATGGTCCGATCTCGACGAAACTTTACACATATCTTTTTTTTGGCCCAGGGACGATCCCTATTGAATTTGGTTAAAATCGGTTCAGATTTAGATATAGCCCCCATATACATATACGTTACCCCCGATTTGACATGTAAGCGCTGTAAAAATGTTATTTTATATCCGATCAGTGCGAAATTCGGCAAAGAGAGGTTTCTTATTACATGAAGGAATACTGCTAAATTCGGAGAAAATCGGATCAGATTCTTGTATTCTTGTACTCGAAGTACGAAACCTTGCACATATGTTTCCTTTGGCCCAAGGACGATCATTATTGAATTTTCTTAAAATCGGTTCAGATTTATATAGCCCCCATATATATGTTACCCCCGATTTGACATGTAAGCGCTGTAAAAACTGTATTTTATATCCGATCAGTGCGAAATTCGACAGAAAGAGGTTTCTTATTACATGAAGGAATACTGCCAAATTCGGAGAAAATCGGTTCGGATTTAGATATAGCCCCCATATATATGGTACCCCCGATTTCACATGTAAGCGCTGTAAAAACTGTATTTTATATCCAATCAGTATGAAATTCGTCAGAAAGAGGTTTCCTATTATATGAATGAACACTTTTAAATTTGGAAGAAATCGGTTCAGATTTAGATATAGCCCCCATATATACGTTACCCCCGATTTGACATATGAGCGCTGTAAAAATGTTATTTTATATCCGATCAGTGCGAAAGTCGGCAAAAAGAGGTTTCTTTCTACATGAAGGCATACTGCCAATTTCGGAGAAACTCGGTTTAGATTTAGATATAACGCCCATATATATGTTACCCCCGATTTGACATGTAAGCGCTGTAGAGACTGTATTTTATATCCGATCAGTACGAAATTCGACAGAAGGAGGTCTTCTTACATGAATAAGTATTCAGGGAAGATGGGTTCAGATTTATATTAAAGCTCCATATATATGTTCCTCCTGATTTGGTATCAAACCGCTATAGAAGTTGTATTTTACTTCCGAACATTAAAATTTTCCAGAAAGATGCTTCTCACTTTAGGAACGAATATTGCTTAATTTAGCGATTATCGTTTCAGAATTAGATAATACGTTTCTACCCATTTACCAATTATTCCAAATTATTATGGCAATGACCCTTATAGCATTGTTAGGGAGGTGTAGGGTATTATATAGTCGGTCCCGCCCGACTTTCTGCCTTTCCTTACTGGTTATTTATGTATTTAGGTATATTCCGATATTTCGACCAACATCGCTGGTCATCTTCGGGCAGATTATTTCAATAATAATTATCCCCACTGTTCTCTGTGGGCCTTGAGACAACATATTAAATGTTAAGACATCATGAAGATGTAATTGTTGAGCAAAATGAAAAATATTTTTAATAAACAAATTACAAATATTGAGGTTCAAATGAAAATATGTTTGTTGAGTAAAACTGTAAGGATAATCAATGAACGAACCACAAATTTCGTTGTTAAAATTGCAATTTTCTTTATCAAAGGAATTTTGAGAAATTTTGTATTTCATTTAAAAAAAAAAATGTTCTGTATGCACGCAAACATAAACACACATGGTAGCTAATCAAATAACGATAAACCTCATACATTACCACGAAATGGTGAACAAATAATTTAATATTTATTATTTTTTACATCAGCTCAACATAAGTTGCCTGAAATTGATGAAAGTAACATCTGATATTTTCAGGTCACATATAAATTATGTGCCACCATCACGCACAATATCCTATGCTTCACATTGAAACGATGGAAAAAATCCATATCATTCGCGTATATCTGAGTGTGTTCACAAATAAATTTATTACACTTTCTGATATAAAAATTTAATTGAAATTTATAGCGCAAAAGAGAAGTAATCTGAAAAGTATTTGTAATTAATTTTCAATGTGCGTTTTTTTACATTTATTAACTGCCATCATAAAATTATTACCAATTCACAGGTCATGAACGTGGATTTGTGTGCAAGCACTTGGATGCAAACAGTTGAGGTCTTTTGTGTCTGGGAATATCATATCCAAATAGTGGATATTGGCAGAGGTCATACTGAGTCAATGAATTTCGTATACATACAGGGAGGTGCTGAAGAAACGACAGGGTGTAAGTAGTATTTAACCTCATTATTATTATACCTCATCGGGAAAATTAAATGGGAATCTTGAAAAATCATCGTTTTTTCCCTCTCACCTTACAGGAACCCATCAAAGGAATGACCTTAGACCCTAAGTATTTTCGGCGGAAATCCGTTTTGTGACATTATAAGTCATTTGAGCAATGTCCGTCTGTCTGTCTGGCTGGTTGGAGCGCACAATAACTCTCGAAAGGAGTTAACGGATTGACTTCAAATTTGGTATGTGATCAATATTAGCCTATGTTCGAGGCTGGGCCATATTGGCTCACACCTTATAGTACCTCCCACACAGAGGGCTAACATTTTGTGAACTATTGATTATCTAATAACTTCTATGTATACTACTTATTTTACTACTACTTCTTACTACTTGTATAACAATCTGTAATTCCTTACATAGTAATGGTAACAGGTGGCGCAAAAGTAACCTATCGATGTTATGTTAGACGCGATTGGCGGTCAGCAGCTAACAGCTGATGCACCGTCTGGACTTTGTACGGAAACATCTTCAAATCTTGTACCAAAATTCGCTGTAGAGACCGTCGACTGATACCCATTTGCGTGGCACGTCGTATGGTCGATGTCGACGGCGCTTCCATGACATCCTCGGCTACAGCAGCAATATTCTCTGCAGAACGGCTACTCCGGGGTCAGCCACGCCTGACAGCATCTCGTGTTGTGCCAGTCTCTTCGAGGCGAGCGGCTAAACGTCGCAGTGTTTCACCAGTAGGCGTTGGACGGCCAGGAAATCTGTGCCAAAGTCACCGACCGATTATTGGTCAAATAAATAGTCCGCGTTCTGGAGCAGTGTAGCGTAACATTGTTTATTAACGTGTATTTCGCATGTGTTTACTACACAAATGTAACGGGTGATCCAAGTAGAGATACTTTATTCAATAGCCTTTTTTTGGCAGATCACGTGTAAGTCGTGCCATGCTGTAATCTTATTTTTGTTAGTATTGTCATGGAAAGACTTACGCCTGAACAACGTTTACGCGTGTCATTCGCCAGTTACCAGTCGAAATGCTCGAACAGTCATCGAAAATTGGACTCAACGGATGAACCATCTGAGACGTAGCCGCGGCCAACATTTAATAGACATAATCTTCAAAAAATAAATGCCAAAGAATGTTCTTTCAAATGATAATAAACATTCCCCATTCAATTTGAATTTTCTGTGTTTTTATTTTCTTTAAAAAAGTAGGGAACCTCGAAATGGATCACCCTATATATTCCCATCCCATTTAGTATAGGGGCCATTTAGTACAAAAATTTAACTGCACACATCTTAAATACCAGTACTTGAAATGATGTGTACTATAATGCTTTCATTGGACCTACAGTCCGGCAAATGACCCATTTTGCTCCAGAAGTTAACTGTTTATTGCTTTGAATACTTAAATACTTAAAATTGTGTACATTGTAATTGTTCTATAGACACTAGTTAAAACTAGGCATCATTAACACGCCCTTTTAGTACCTTCCGCACAAATGGACTATTTTGCACCAGAAGTTAGAAACTTATAACTTTATATTTATTTATACAAAGTAAATTTATATTCACGGACAAAAATCGGCCGAAAGAAACCACGTTGCTTGTTATATTCTTGTAGCGACATACTAGAGCCCGACCGAATGTTCGGCCTCGGCTACGGCTACGGCCAAAACTCGACATTCGGCCAATATTCGGCATTCGGCCACAAAATCAGCCGAAGTTGGCCGAAGGCCGAATTTTTGTTCAAAAAGTACAAAAAACAAGTAAGAAAGTATCAGTCGGGTAAACCGACTAAGGTATAACCTCACTTTGTGAGTAATGTAATATTGAATATTACACGAATTATTCTGTCAATTTGTGTCACTTTGTTAGTAATGTAATATAGAATATTACACGAATTATTCTGTCAATTTGTGTGGGAGCTACCAGAAGGGGTTTAACAAATACAACTATTTTTCGCTGAACAGTAGATACTTTAAATTCATTGCACTACGCCGAATTATAAGCGTTTATGTGCACTGGTATAAACGTTATGAGATATTAAATTGTGGTATGATTTGGCCATTTTGTGTGGGAGGTACAAAAAGGGGAGTGGCGATAACGCCCATTTTTCACAGGACTATAGGCACTATAAAAACATTACACTGTACAAAATTTCAAGTATTATTATTCACTTGTATTAATGTTATAAGCTGTTAACTTTTGGTGCAAGATGGTACCTTTGTATGGGAGGTACCAAAAGGGGCGTTGCAACAACGCCCATTTCTGGACTGTAGGCAATATAAAAGCATAACACTGTGCAAAATTTCAAGTATTTTTATACACCGTTATTAATGTTATAAGCTGTTAATTTTTGGTGCAAAACGGTGCATTTGTGTGGGAGGTACCTAAAGGGACGTGGCAACTTCGGTCATTTTTCTCGAGTTGATAGCGACTAATAAACTAATACTATGTGTGGAATTTCAGAAGATTAGAATAAGTAGTATAGTAGTTATTAAAGAATCAATATTTCACAACATTTTAACCCTTTGTGGGGGAGGTACTAGAAGGAATGGACCAATATGGCCCATCTTCGAACTTAGCCGGAGATAGAAAAAAATATTACCACATACCAAATTTGAAGTCAATCGGTTACTCCTTTCGAGAGTTATCGTGCGCACCAGCCAGCAGACACACAGACAGACAGATAGACGGACGGACATTGCTCATTCGACTTAAAATGACCCAAAACGGATTTCCTCCGAACATACTTAGGGTCTTAGATCACTCCTTCGATGTGTTACACTTTTTTCCGTAGCAAATGATATATACCCTCGTCACACTAAAGTGAGGGTATAAATATAATTATATGACTTTTTAAAAGTAAATTATATTATGGAAATCTTCATAAAAGTGTACAAAAGTGAACAATGCTACAAAAATAATTTGAGAAAGGACACCAAAGGAAGGAAGGACACCGAAGGAAGAACGACAAAGAAAAACATGACTCAGTTCCTCATCTAAAAGCTCTCCAACTAGTAAGAGCATAAGAGTACGAATAGATAATGGGCCATTGAGTCCAAGAATCATTAAAATTTTTCAAAAATTTGGAAATAGTGGCAGAAAAGTACTTGTGTGCTAGAGAGCAGTTGTTTATGCTGCTAGGCAGCTGTATTCAAATTATTGAAATAGTATACAAGGTCTTAATGCAGAAAAAAGTACTTTCTTTGTCATTATAACATTAAGGTTAATGTGCTAAGTAAATAAATACGTAAGCAGTAGATATAAACTGATTAAAAACACAATTTATTAGTGCAAAGTAAACAATTCTTTCACAAATATAAAACATTCGGCTTCGGCTACGGCTTCGGCCGAAGGTTGTAAATTTAGCCGAAGTTCGGCTACGGCTTCGGCTTCGGCCTTAAAATCCGACTTCGGTCGGGCTCTACGACATACCAACGTGGAATCGAACCCACGACCCCCACATTCATAGGCGATCACGCTACCAACTCACCTGCTGGGTCGTTCAGCTTATAAATTTAATTCCAGTGCATACTTTAATGTTATTAAATGCAACTTTAATTAATAACAATTTAATTTAAAAACAAGTAAGAAAGCTCAGCCGGGTAAACCGACTTAGAATCTACTAACCTTGAGTCCCAAAAAATATTAGTAAATTTACTTATTTTTCTCTTTTAAATAAATTATTATAAATTTAAATTGCATTTAATAACTATAAAGTATGTACTGGTGTTAAAGTTAAAAGCTGTTTACTTTTGGTACAAAATGGTCCACTTGTGTGGGAGGTTCCAAAAGGGGCGTCCCAATAACGGCCACTTTTCTCTGGACTCTAGGTACTATCAAAGCATTTCACTATACAACATTTCATGTATTTGTATGCACTGGTATTAAAGTTATAACCTGGTGACTTTTGGTACAAAATGGTCCATTTGTGTGGGAGGTACCAAAAGGAGTGTGGCAATATTGCCCATTTTTCTGGAGATAATAGTAACAAATAAACTGACACTATGTGTAGAATTACAGAAGATTCAAATAAGTAGTATATAAGTTATTAAATAATCAATGTTTCACTAAACCCTTTGTGGGCGAGGTACTAGAAGGAGTGGACCAATATGGCCCATCTTCGAACTTAGCCGGAGATAAAAGAAAATATTACCATCTACTAAATTTGCAGTCAATCGGTTACTCCTTTCGAGAGTTATCGTGCGTACCAGCCAGCAGTCAGATACGCAGACAGACAGACGGACATTGCTCATTCGACTAAAAATGACCCAAAACGGATATCAGCCGAACATACTTAGGGTCTTAGGTCACTCCTTCGATGTGTTATACTCTAAGGTGTGGGGATAAAAATTAAATAATTTCTATTTCGGACTGAAGGTGAGGGGATTCGTAAGACGGATTACTCGACTGAAGTTTCTTACATGTTATTTGTTTTATTTTATAAATTGTAAACCCTTGAGGATGATCGACAAAATCGACCCCAATATCAAGAATAAAAACTAAAATAAAACAATATTGTTTAATTTACGATCTCAAGCTGAACAAACAACTTAAACATGAAACTAAAAGTATTGCCCAGTAGGCGAGTTGACAGCGTACTCGCCTATGAGTTTGGGGGTCGCGGGTTCGATTCCCACCAGAGGCTCTGGTCTGTCGCTGCAAACATTTATCCATATGGTCTTTGTAACCCGACCTTGCCCTGGACCTCAAAATTATAATATAAATTTACTTTGTATTGTAATTCAAATAAGTAAATAAAACTAAAAGGTCAAGTAAACATAAACATAAGAATTTAAAACTTAATTAACTTAACTTAAAATAAACCAGTAAGGATATACAGAAAATCGGGCGGGGACGACTATAGAATATCCTACACCTCCCTAACAATGCGAAAAGGGGCATTGTGATATTAGTTTGGAATAATTGGTTTCGTTGCAGTTAACAAAGTACTTAGCTACACCTCCCAATGAAGGCTTATTTCAAGGATGAGTTGAAAATGTTGATCATAACAAACTAGATCTGAAACGATAGCCGTTTTATCTCACGTCGTGGCGATGTTTATTGGCCGCCACGATCATGTGATTTGATATCGTTGAACGTCTCTCTTTGGGGATATTTAAATGAAAAGTGTACGTCAATAAGCCACGAACAGTTCAAGAGCTAAAGGATGAGATAATTCGGCACATTAACGCCATTAAACCTCAGTTATGTCTCAGAGTCATTTAAAATTAGACCATCGGATAGATGTATGCCAAGTATGAGTTTCCCTTACATTTACAATATGGCTCATAATTTTTACATTTATCCTAACAATTTTTATGTATTGTTTGGATACTATGTTTCAAAAAAAAAAATGTTGTGCGATTTGTTTTATTCTTTTAATGTTTTTTTACGTGTCAGCAAAAAAAAAATAATTTGTGTCTAATTGTTTAAGGACTGTTATAAAACCACTGTGTCATTCCCAACATTATTAGGCCTCATAATGTTCTTCAATTCAAAGGGTATCACGGCTCTATCGGGCTTATAGTTAAAAAATATGATTCAAATACTAAATATACCTTCCATGAAAATTGGAGTTGTGGAAAAAAAATAAAAAAAAGCTTTATCATAAATAATTTTTCTGTTTTAGTTTCATCAAATAGTATGCCTCAATCTACACAAAAAAAGTTTTTAGGTCATGGACAAAAAAAAATTAGCTGCATAGTGTAATATGATCATAAAATGATTTTTTGTTAATTTTTTGGAATTTGCAAAAAGAATCTAAAAAGGGGCTCCTTGTATGGAGATCTGACACTCTGTTACGAAATGAGCGATGTAGGGTCTTTAGTCAGTAATGGAGGTGTTTTATGTCGCAAATAATACATACTCTCATCACTGTAAAGTAGTAACTGCGCCCAAATTTACTCTCAGCCCGAGTAGAGTTTTTGATAGGTAACTCCCGAAGAAAGTTATTCGAAATTGTCTCCCGAACATATGATTGTGATCAAAATTAATTTTTTAACAATTATTCCTACAATATATACTGTATTTTAAAATTGAATATATAACATAGATTTTTCTTTATGTGTACTACAATAAACATTTATTAATTTACACAATTTAAATGGACAAACAAACTTTTACCCCATTTCACAGCCGCACCACTGTTTCTCCCGCTTTCAGCATTAAGTGGGGAATAGTAAAACGATTTCCATCTGCTCGAGGATATTTTCTGATATGACATTCACATATTTTTATATATACATACATATGTACACACAAACGCACATTCAAAAGTATTTCAGTGCAGCAAAAAGTCGACTGACGCATAAATGTTGTTGACACTTTAACCCAATTTAATGACAACGTGACATAAGATTGAATATAATAAAATTTACGATTATCTGCAAATGTTTCCTGGTTTTAACAGCAAAACAAATTGCAATGAAAATTATTATAAATTCATTTTGACAGAGTAATCTGCTCTGGCGTACGACTGTGGATTATTTCCTTCATATTAAGTGTGTGTGTGTGTTTGAGTGAGTGTGAACGGGTTTATGTGGTGCGGAAATTTTAAATTATTACTACTGAAAATTGAGCATTTTAAAAATATTAATATCCGATTATTATGTTTCCTTGTTGTCATTACTTTGCAGTATTGGTGATTTTCATACTTGAGCAATTATATTTAAAATAAGGTTATTTAAGACAATATACTTAATATTAAGGGAACTGCCCTCCATTAAGCTTTTGAGGATAAATATTTAAAACAAGTAAGGAATTTCAGACGGGTAAACCGAATAAGGTATATCCTCACTTTGTGACAAATGTAAATATGCACTGGTATATGTACTAATATTAAGAACTATTTAATTTTGGCATGCCTTGGCTCTTTTTGTATGGGAGGTACTAAAACGGACGTGGTGATAACTACCATTTTTAACAGGACTGTATTTATTTATTTATGGGTATTTATTTATACATTGGTATACGATATAACACAAACGTACAAAATGGTACGTTTGTGTGGGAGGTCCCAAAAAGGGGCGCGATAAAAACATTACTCTGCATAAAATTTTAGGTATTATACTTATACGAGTATATGATTAAAAAACAAGTCAGTCGGGTAAACAAACTTACGAATTCCCTCACAGTCAGTCACAGAAGTATTCGTAAATTTATTTATTTTTTGTGTTATATAAATTGTTACAAATTTAATTTGCATTTAATAACTTTAAAGTACGCACTGGTATTAAAGTCATTAGCTGTTAACTTTCAGTGCAAAATTTGTCACTTGTGTGGTATGACTCAAATGTGGCGTACCAATAACGCTAATTTTTACGCTGGGCACTGGGTACTATAAAAGCATTACACTGTTTAAAATTTCAAGTATTTGTATGAAGTGCTATTCAAGCTATAAGCAGTTAATTTTTGGTATAAAATAGTTCCTTTTGTATGGGAAGTACCAAAATGGGCGTGGCAACTTCGACCATTTTCTCGAGGTGATATCGACTGATTTCAGAGGATTCGAGTAAGTGTAATTCGAGTAAGAAGTTGTTAAGAAATCAATATATCACTAAATTGTAACCCTTTGTAGGGGATGTACCAGAAGGAGAGGATCAATATGGCCCATCTTCAAATTAAGCCTGAGATGGAGATAAATATTACCGCATATAAAATTTGAAGTCAATCGGTTACTCCTTTCCTTTCAAATAACATAAAATGACAAATCAAATTTCCACCAAAGATACTTGGATTCTCAAATCACTCCTTCGATGTGTTACACATTTGGCTCGTAGCAAATGATATATACTCTCCTATGCAAGGTGAGGGTTTAATATTTGAGAATTCGACCATTGAATTAATTTGAATATCGTCCTTAAAAACGTAAACATGTGTAAAACTGTCAAGAAAATAGTGCTGCAATCCTTTCAATAATAGGATCTGTTCTACAAAAATAAAAAAGAGACTCTAAAGTGGAATACTAAATTCTCACCTTATGTTGTGAAGTTCATACTCGTATGTGATACCTGTCGAATACTAATAATATATTATTGTCTTCTTACGGCCAATTCCACAATCTCCGTTTATCCTTCAGTTAGAGCTAACCTCAGTTAAAGCTGTCAAATTGTATGAAATTTTTTTTTTAACTATGAGACCCGGAGTTTGTGAAATTGGGGGATAAAGTGATTTAAATAACGTGTTTTTCCGACGAATTTGTTGTTGAAAGTTCAGTATTAAGCATTTATCAAAATTATGACTACAAAATTGCAGCAGAAATCAAGACGGCTTTTTCAAAGATAACCAATACCCAGCAAAATCTTGGTAAGTACCTGTCATTATTCCCTGCATTACCAAATAATGACATCTCATTATTCGCTGAATTACTTTCGGCTTATTAATAATGACTTACCAATAACAACTGAAATAAGTGATTTTTTTATCAAAATAATTTTTGGCAAATTTTAGTATAACGCAATTTTGGCTATATGTGGGTTATTGTAGAAGATTTATTTATTTTCAACAAGTTTTCAAAAAATACGTGCAAATTGAATGAAAATACCAAAAATATTTATGTATATCGTATGATGTTAGACCATTGAAGAATCTTTCACATGGTGGTTTGGGTTCAGAAATTCGAAATATGCGCGACAATATGCACAAAATTACTTTAAATGACCATCTCTACATATCTACCATATCTACTACGTATTTTGTAACTTATTGATAATGCATTATTCAAGTACTTAAAATCGTGAAAACATAAGCACATATTTATGTGGTATGCCTATGCTACAAATAAGTACTTATTATGCTACTTTATTGTATGCTTTTGGGAAGTACTTCCCTCCAATGACATCTCCATGTTAAAATAATGAGAAAAGTGGCTAAATAATAAGTACTTACCATTATCAAACTTTGTTTACCCGTCGGATTATTTGGTAATGAGAAATGTTGCTGGGTAACGCAGAGGGAGAGAAACATGATGCATTATCAGTAAATCTATTCAACATAAAAATGATTGGACACCTAAAAGAAACATATGGCGATGTAGTTAAAAGGCTGATTTTCTTCTCAGAAGGATGTGCTGCAGAAAATAAAAACAAATTCAATTTTTTAAATTTACTACAATGCTGACTCCTCTAAATACCATTACTTGAAAGCCATTAGAAATAAATATTTCTATTGTAAAACTAAGTTGACAAGCTTGCCAGATCGGACAACGTTACCAACCCTGTTAAAGTGCTGCAAATATACGGACAATAACAGATTCTTAGGCAAAGGTGAATTGACAGTTCAGACGGCAGGAAGAAAACCTTACAATTTCATATATTTACAATATATTTTGTAAATATTTTTATACAGGATTGCCAATAAAAATATTTTTAGACAGTGTTGCCAATAAAAGTTTTATCTGACAATGGCGCCGTTGTCACATGCATAAACTTTGCACATCTAACAATCTGCAAATTATCTCGCAATGACTTTTCTGCTAACGTTGCAAGACAAAAATTTTACATTGCATTTTCCGTCGTCTAGACATGGCTTAGCACATTAAAGCAGTGACCTAAGACATTCGTCGGTCTGTCTCTGAGTCTGTCTGTATGCTGACTGATGCATACGATAGCTCTTGAAAGGAGTAACCGATTGACTCCAAATTTGACATTTGATAATATTTTTGCCTATCTCAGGCCAACGTTGTAACGTTGCTAACGTTGCAAGACAAAAATTGTATATTGCATTTTCCGGCATTTTTCTGACAATATTGCCAATCTGGCAATCGTGGAGACATGGCTTAGCACATTAAAGCAGTGACCTAAGATGCCAAGTATGCTCGGAAGAAATCAGTTTTGGTTCATTTTAAGTCATTTGAGCAATGTCCATTCGTCCGTCTGTCTCTGAGTCTGTCTGTCTGCTGACTGATGCATACGATAGCTCTTAAAGGAGTAACCGATTGACTCCAAATTTGACATTTGATAATATTTTTACCTATCTCGGGCTAAGTTCGAAGATAGGCCACATCGGGCCACTCCTTCTAGTACGTCTTCCTACAGTTCAGCGAAAAAGAGGTGTATTTGTTAAGCCCCTTCTGACAGATTAAATCGTACGATATTCCATATTACATTACTCACAAGGTTAGGTTAGTTTTAAGAGAGGAGACGTTTAAACGTCTCATGTTCATGGACATACACTTAAGCTAGTGGTTCGGCCTGTTGTGTGCTCCTTATTTAAGATCTTTTTATACCTTACGAGTTACAGAAAATCGGACCCGAAATGTTTGGATCTTGCATTTGTGAAAGCAGGGCAGTGACACAAAAAATGTTCCATCGTTTCGCTGTTTTCCCTGCATGTCCTGCATTCGTCGTTTCCTGCTAGTCCTATGCGATGAAGATGTTCTTGTAAGCTTGAGTGTCCCGTTGGAACACTCATCATCTTACTAATATTGATTTTGTTTAGTTTCCGAAAACTTCTTGTTTACTTTTCATTTGGGTCCCCCCACAGTATCTTTGCAGTTGCTCATACAGTCCTTCCTCTTCGCTTGAACCCATCCGTGTAGCAGCTGGTTCCCACTGGCACAAACGAATCACAGGTAGCTGTAAGCCGCACTTCAGGAATGCGGTCGGAGATTTCTGGCGTTTGAATGTGACCAACTAGAGATTCTAAAATCTTCTGATTGTACGACTTGTGGTCTCGATTTATCCATTCACCCATCACTTGTAGACGTCTTGCTGTGAGGGCTGCCTCATACTTTATACGGATGTCTATTGGTTAGATGTGCAGTATAGTATCCAACGCTTTTGTTGGTGCATTTCTAAATGCCCCGCTTATGCATAGACAGCACATACGTTGAATTTTTTGCAAAGGTATTACGTTGCACTTGATGTCCACCACACTACACAGGCGCAGGTGATTATTGGTCACCATTTTGAACCTATAGCTCTTCTGCACAACGACGAACATCTGTGGGCCTTTGTAATTCTTTCTTCAAGATAATCTTTCAATACAGTTTCTGATCCAATATTACTCAATTGTCTTATTCAGGAATCGAGACAGGGTAAAACGTCGTCTGCATAACAGACTGGTTTATGTCCTTCATTGTTGAAGGCTTTTAGGAGACTGTGTATCGTCGAAGTCCATAGAAGAGGCGATAAAATGCCCCTGAGGTATACCACGATTTACCTTGTCTCTAATTTTTACGTTATATGACCTACAAATAATCAACCTATTCCTTAGCATATTGTTGATCCAGTTTTTCAGTGCCCGGTCAACCTGAAACTCGTCTACGGACTGGATAAGTGTATCGGCTGTACATTGCTTTGACATAGGCGTGTTGTTTGACTTTTAGCCTGTCATCCGCTATTTTACTTTTGACCATGCCATCAATTATTCGCTCCATTGTTTTTAACAGGAAAGAAGTTAGGCTAATGGGTCGATAAGCCTTTGGGGTCGTATACCTTGCCAGGCTTTGGTATGAAGACCACCCTTGATTCCTGCCAGTTTTTTTGGGGTATAAGTATGGGTTAGGCATGCAGTGAACACTCCAGCCAGATGAGTTGATACCAGATCTACTTCATTCTGCAGTAGGGCTGGAAATATTCCACCCGGTCCCGCAGCCTTAAAGAGAGAGAAACTTTTTATCGCTTCTTTAACCATACCATCTGTTATATCCGTAATAGGTACTTGATGCAACACATTTTCATTCTGTAACTGTACCTCTATTGGTCCAGCATTACCAGTCGGAAAATGAGTTTTCATCAAGAGCCTTACGGTATCCTCTATTGTTTCCATCCTTTTACCCGTGTCATCCACCAGTGCTTCGGTTTGGAAGTGAGTTTTTGAGAGGAACTTTTTCATTTTAGAGATGCTGTTAACGCTGTCTACCTGCTCACAGAAAAACCTCTAGGAGTTACGTTTCGACGATCAAATGATTTTATTGAGTCTTCTGTGGTAGTCGTCCCCAAACACTGTTTGTTTTTTACGTCGAGCTCTGTTGTAAAGTCTGCGGACATCTTTGCCAATCGAGTGAATTTGTCATGTCATCCAGGGTTTCTCATAGGCAGATTCCCTTTCTCGAAGTGGGCAATCTTCTTCACATTGTAGGCTGCCCCAATCGATTTCTAAGTAGATTTCCGAAATTAGCCCAATCGGTCTTTGCCTTATTACGGAAACTTATTGGGTTTGGCAGTGGCCGTGCAATTTTAAACCTTATATTACGGTGGTCCGAAAAGGAGTATTCATCCGAAACTCTCCACTCATGGATCTCATCAATAAGATTTTCTGAACATATCGTTATATCGAATACTTCTTCCCTAATTTTGTTAACAAAGGTTGCAGTGTTCCGTATGTTAGGAGTTATGAGATCATTTGTATTCAAAAATTCTATAAGGGCGTGTCCCCTTTTATTGGTGTTAGTACTACCCCAAGCGATATGATGGGAGTTGGCGTCACAACCAGCTAATAACTCATTAGTTGTGTGTTTGGATTCCCTCACCAGACGTTGTAATTCCGACGTAGGTGGCAATGTCGGCGTATCGAATGGCAGATATATTAACGGCAGGTATATATTTCCATCACCTTTCCTCATTATCGTTGCGTCCGATGTTGACAACTCTGGAGAGAAAAGAAAACATACGTTTTTATGACACAAAATACAAGTCCATGGACGAGTACCTGTGTTAGCGTAGAAAAGGTTATAGTTCACATGGTTTGATCTAGTAATCTTGTTGCTAGTTGTCCATTATTCCCGGATCAAAGCAATATTAACCGTGCCTTTATTTATGATGTCCATCAGAGCGTTGGATGCTGTCTCATTCCGGTGGAGGTTTATCTGGACGACCTCAATCATTGTCTTTCCAGTAAAAGTTTCGTTTGGGAGTCTATCCTATCCGGTGGAACTCCCTCATTATTTGGTAGTGGGTCATTCTCCTCCTTTCGTTCACTACCTATAACACCATCTTCCAGTGGACAATTTTGGGAAGCGGTGTTACTTTTTTTGATTCCTCATCGTTTTTAATCATTCTGTGGCTCTTTTTATTTTGTTAAACTAGTGGTGTTGTTGACTACTTCGACATCAGTTTTTGGCAGTGTCTTACTTGTCTCCATCCGTTCAGTACCTGTGTTTGCCTCTTCAGACAGTATATTTGGACTCGATTCATCTGTCCTGCCAATCGGGACCTTTTCAATTTTGAAAAGACTGTCCAGATCAATAAGTATGCCATACCCTTGTCAGGTTCTGTCGGTTCAACTTATTCAGTTTCCTTCTTTTTGCCCCTGACAGTCTCTTTGAGTTAGCAACAATAGTTGATGATTCAGAGTCAGAGTCCCTACAGACTTTTAAAGGCCGGGGTTGCTAAAAGCCCCAGCTGGGTTCATGACTCGTGAGTGAATCAACGCTTGTCGCCGGCACTGGGTTTCCCCCACTGCGCCGTAATCTCTTTCGTCTTTTTTGGTTTAATCATAAATTGGTTGGGGGATACTCCTCTATAACCAGTATTAACCCGTAATGGGTACGTTGATATAGGCCTTCCAGCCTAAGCTCAGAAATTTCTGTCAAGAGACCTATGCATCCAATTCAACCTACGGTTTAACCAGTAAGGAAAGGCAGAAAGTCGGGCGTGGTCGACTATATAATACCCTACAGCTCCCTAACAATGCGATAAGTGTCGTTGCGATAATAATTTGTTATAATTGGTACATGGGTAGGAACATATTATCTAATTCTGAAACGATAATCGCTAAATTAAGCAATATTCGTTACTAAATTGAGACATCTTTCTGGAAAATTTTAATTATCGGAAGTAAAGCACAACTTCTATAGCGCTTTGAAACCAAATCAGGAGGAACATATATATGGAAGTTATATATAAATTTTGCCTGAATACTCATTCATGCAAAAAGACGAATTTCGTACTGATCGGATATAAAATTCAGTCTCCACAGCGCTTACATGTCAAATCGGGGGTAACATATATATGGGGGCTTTATCTAAATCTGAACCGATTTTCTCCGAATTTGGCAGTATTCCTTCGAGTAATAAGAAACCTCTTTCTGCCGAATTTCGCATTCATCGGATATAAAATACAGTTTCTACAGCGCATACACATCAAATCGGGGTAACATATAATGGGGGCTATACCTAATTCTGAAACGATTTTCTCCGAATTTGGCAGTATTCCTTCATGTAGAAAGAAACCTCTTTTTGCTGAATTTCGCACTGATCGGATATAAAATAAAATTTTTACAGCGCTTACATATCAAATCGGGGGTAACATATACGAGGGTATATGGGGGCTATATCTTAATCTGAACCGATTTTCTTCGATATTAACAGTGTGCATTCGTATAATAAGAAACCTCTTTCTGCCGAATTTCATACTGATCGGATATAAAATAAAGTTTTTACAACACTTACATGTCAAATCGGGGCTAACATATATATGGGGGCTATATCTAAATCTGAACCGATTTTCTCCGAATTTGGCAGTATTCCTTCATGTAATAAGAAACATCTTTCTGCCGAATTTCGCACTGATCGGATATAAAATACAGTTTTTACAGCGCTTACAGGTCTAATAGGGGGTAACATATATATGAGGGATATATCTAAATCTGAACCGATTTTCTCCGAATTTCGCACTGATCGGATATAAAATAACATTTTTACAGCGCCTACATGTCAAATCGGGGGTAACGTATATATGGGGGCTATATCTAAATCTGAACCGATTTCTTCCAACTTTAACAGTGTTCATTCATATAATAAGAAACCTCTTTCTGCCGAATTTCATACTGATCGGATATAAAATGAAGTTTTTACAGCGCTTACATGTCAAATCGGGGCTAACATATATATGGGGCTATATCTAAATCTGAACCGATTTTCTCCGAATTTGGCAGTATTCCTTCGAGTAATAAGAAACCTCTTTCTGCCGAATTTCGCATTGATCGAATATAAAATACAGTTTCTACAGCGCATACATGTCAAATCGGGGTAACATATAATGGGGGCTATACCTAATTCTGAACCTATTTTCTCCGAATTTGGCAGTATTCCTTCATGTAGAAAGAAACCTCTTTTTGCTGAATTTCGCACTGATCGGATATAAAATAAAATTTTTACAGCGCTTACATATCAAATCGGGGGTAACATATACGAGGATATATGGGGGCTATATCTTAATCTGAACCGATTTTCTTCGATATTAACAGTGTGCATTCGTATAATAAGAAACCTCTTTCTGCCGAATTTCATACTGATCGGATATAAAATAAAGTTTTTACAGCGCTTACATGTCAAATCGGGGCTAACATATATATGGGGGCTATATCTAAATCCGAACCGATTTTCTCCGAATTTGACAGTATTCCTTCATGTAATAAGAAACATCTTTCTGCCGAATTTCGCACTGATCGGATATAAAATACAGTTTTTACAGCGCTTACATGTCAAATCGGTAACATATATATGAGGGATATATCTAAATCTGAACCCTCAAACTCGAACAGTCCTTGCATGTTTCGTCCCGATCAGAAGACACCGCTTTTATAAATTCAGTCAATTGACTTGAAATTCCTATATATAACACTTTGTTTTTACTTCTTTGTTCTACAATTCTTTCGGGTCAAAATTTAACATTTTATTCTCTTTATAATTTAAGTTGAAAATTAAGAGTAATTATAAATTATTAAACATAATAAATTTTGATTTTTTGTTGATTATTTGATATACATACGTAAGTTTTAATTTATGTAAAGTGTCAAATTTAAAATTATCGAGATTCTTCCAAAGTGCCTTAAGGTATTTAAATAATTGAAACTATTTATGCGTTTGCTTAATTGATTTAAAATTTATATTTATAATACATTGTTCATGTGTGTATGTATGTATACCAAAATTAAAGTACATATATTGTTCTTATTGAAATCTAAAACATATATTGTGCCTTCAATAATGAACTCTTCATTGCTCCTTGCTATAACGTACCAAATATTAGGACAAATGAAATGCTTAATTGCTCTTTTCAGTTTTTCCCATTCCCCAAGTGTTTTTAGCTATAACTCCTGTATTCTTCCCTTGCAATTAATGTAATTTACAGTTTTTTGATATTTCAAACAATTTTCTTTGAAGAACGATGCAATTGAGACAAATGGCAAAAAGTATTGTTTTATATTTTCACAATTCCCCTTTCTTAAATAATGTAATTTGCTCCCTCATTACAATGAATCGTTTATGACAATGGAATTTGTTGTTGTAATAGCAGTAACAACAGCTACGTATAACAAAAGCCAAAAGGAAATGTGTGAAAATGTTAAAAGCAAAAAAAAAAAAAAGAAACAGAATAAAAAAGTTTTACTTAATTTCCGTTAACAGAGATTTGTTCAGGCTTTTGTTGCGTTCGACAAAGGAAAAACGAGAGTTCGTTTCTCTATTTCCGGATTTAGTCTTCGATTCTCCTTCATGTTAACCAACAAAATATTTAATGTAAAAATTCGTAGAAGATTGTAATGGAATAAATAATACACAGGGTTTTAGGTGAATACTTCGATTTGTTATACTTAACAAATAGGTCTCTTCGGACAAACTGCGGTGGCAAATACATTACTTGACGTGGTTATTTTTGAGTTGGAATACCAAAGCTAGACCTCTTAGATCTGGTGTCTTAAAGCTAAACCTTGCTGAATGATTGGTGTAGCAACCATGAAATCGCAAAACAAGGAGCTGAGCTGCGAGTTAATTATTAAATTGCCAACCTTTTTGTAAAAAATTTCGAATTATATAATGTTACACTGGTTGACACGATTTTTGGGTCTGACTTTTAAGTGTAAAATTCTGGTTTCTTTTTTGTTGCTAATAAAGGGAAAAATATTTTTTTGTCAAAGTTTGTTTTTGTAGAAATTAGAGCAAATTTTCGAAATAGAAGTGACAGGTTTCTTTGATACAACATTTTAAATTATGAATCGGTTTTCTACGAAATGGTCTCATTTTACTCATGACCGATCAGAATTTACGATCAAATAATAGTAATGTAACAATTGTGCGTTTCTAGATGTTTTTATGAGGCTTTTATTTAAAAAATATTTTGTAAGATATCTTCGAAATCACTGAACGGATAGAAAATTGTAATATATGAAGTTGAGGGCTAATTAATTGCATTTTTTAAAACATTCCTGGACCAATTCGCAGAAATGGTTTTCTAGTTATGTCATAATAAGTGGTTCAACCTCACTTTTTCTTAGCCTAAGGGGTTGTTTCTTGCAATAAACCGTGATACAGAAAAAATAGAGAGGTAAAATCACATATTTTAGTATAACTCGAGTACCATATATACGAATTAGATCAGGAAAGTTTTAAAGAATTTAAAATTAAGTAGCCTTCAATTTCTTACAACATCATTTTCCATCCGTTTAGTGGATTCGCGAATATATTACAAGGCATTGCAAAAAAATCCTATTTTTTGGGAAAATTTTAATAATATTCATATAAAAGCCCCAACAATCTAAAAATGTACAATTGTCATATTTTTATGATTTGATTGTAAAGTCTGATCGGTCGTGAACTAAATAACCCCATTCCGAAGAATATCGATGCATAATTTAAAAAGTTGTAGCTAATTTATCCATCGGGACCTGCTACAAAGACATTTAAAAATATATATTAATATCAAATTTTGCTTGGCAATTCAATATAACCTAGTCCTCCCCCCTTCGAAAACTATACAGGAATTTGAATGGTTCAAGATCCGCATCCTTTAACAATTTTTATATTTAATAGTTTCAAACCTATTAATAAATCTATTTATCTATTTAATATTGCTCGAATTACGACGCTCATCGTTCCTGTGATAGATTTTTTCGTTTCGTGAATGAATTTGCGTAAATTTTCAAATTCATCTTGATATTGTTATATTTATACCCTACACCACACTGTGGTACAGGGTATTATAACTTTGTGCATTTGTTTGTAACACCCAAAAGGAGAAAAAATAGACCCATCGTTTATTATACCGATCGACTTAGAATCTCTTTCTGAGTTGATTTAGCTATGTCCGTCTGTCTGTCTGTCTGTCCGTCCGTCTGTGCATGTATTCTTGTAATCAAAGTACAGGTCGCAATTATGGTCCGATCTCGACGAAACTTTACACATATCTTTTTTTTGGCCCAAGGACGATCCCTATTGATTTGGTTAAAATCGGTTCAGATTTAGATATAGCCCCCATATATACGTTAACCCCGATTTGACATGTGAGCGCTGTAAAAATGTTATTTTATATCCGATCAGTGCGAAAGTCGGCAAAAAGAGGTTTCTTTCTACATGAAGGAAATTCGGAGCAAATCGGTTCAGATTTAGATATAGCCCCCATATATATGTTACCCCCGATTTGACATGTAAGCGCTGTAAAAACTGTATTTTATATTTAAATATAGGAACGAATATTACTTAATTTAGCGATTAATGTTTCTGAATTACATAATATGTTCCTACCCATTTACCAATTATTCCAAATTATTATGGCAATGACCCTTATCGCATTGTTAGGGAGGTGTAGGGTATTATATAGTCGGCCCCGCCCGACTTTCTGCCTTTCCTTACTGGTTTTTATCTAATTATTTCAAAAAATATTCATAAATAAAATACATTACAAATACAGAAAAGTATCATACATTTATCGTAAATTAAAGAAGTAACATTTTCTTGTATTGTATAAAATGCATGGATACTTCATGTTCCACAAACTTTTTCTGACGTTCACATTATGGATATCATATTGATATTAAAAAGAGAAATATTTTAAAAGTAATCTAAAAATATAAATTTTGTGTTTTAACAAGTAAGAAATTTTAGTCGGTTCAACCGACTTAAGTATACCCTCACTTTGTGAGCAATGTAAATATGCTCTGGTATACATTAGGGCGGGTCTATTTAAAAATCGCCCATTGCTCAGTGAAAATCGTATTCTAGGGATCAAAATAAGAAACTTTGCCGAAGGAACCATAGCTCTAAAACGAATTCTGATGTCCCGGAAAAATCCCACTTTGACCCATTTAGAGTGTTCCAATCGAGTCCAAATGAATGGAACCCCCAGGGGCTTCCATGGTGTATGCCACTGGCATAAGTGGGTCGGGCCTCCAAAGTTAGTGGGGTTCGGTCATACATTTGGACTTGATTGGAGCACTCTAAATGGGTCAAAGTGCGATTTTTCAAAATTTGTCCCTACCCAAAAATTTGACCCAAATTGTGGGACATCAGAATTCGTTTTAGAGGTATGGTTCCTTCGGCAAAGTTTCTTATTTTGATCCCTAGAATACGATTTTCACTGAGCAATGGCGACTTTTTTTGCCTCCCCACAAATCGACCCGGCCTAGTATACATATATGTATACTAATATAATTATTGAAATGCCTCAACGTTCCGGTCAATGATGGAACGCCTCCCTAAAAAAATAGTCCAACGCACTCAGAAAAATGGCAAACGTTTATGTGAGTAAGTTCTATATCTCAGTTTAGTTCAAGATTTTTACTCATGTTTAGTTAAATTTTCCTCAAAACTGGGAAATTTTACTTTCAATGTAAAATTGAACTAAATTCAAAGATATAGCAAATTGGTTACATACTCGGAAATGGGATATGATTTTACTTACTTAAAATTCCATCGACCAAGTAAAAATTTCCTACTAATTGGTAAATTTTGACTTTTACCGAGGAAGGATTTCCTAGCGTTGAAAAAACATTTACTACTCCTCGAACTAAATCATTTTAGGAAATTTTAACTAGAAATGTCCGAATTTCCTTAGTTCTAGTTCATGTTTTTCTGAAATTTATAATACGGGTTTCAAATAATCCTTGAATATTCGTTAAGCAAAAAATTCCCGTTCGTTTCAAGAGATTCTTTCCTTAACTGCTCAAATATCGTTTCAAACAGCAGCTGCGAAGTTAAGTAATTTAACTTCGCAGCAAATATATAGGATTATATGTGAAATACTTAAGACATACGATTGAGACATTGAATGAGAATTCTGTTTGTTAGAGGTTTTTTTAATTTGTTTCAAATACATCGGAGCAAAATATTTATTGGAAAATTCCCGAGAATATTTTGCTGAATTATATTAGTAGTAATGAACTAAAATTTAGTTTACTTCTACAAGTTGCAAGTTCAAAAATTACTCATTTATAGTTAAACGTTTCTAATATTTTAGTTTAATTTTCGTATATTCAAGTAAAATTGAAATTGATTTGAGGTATTATTTTACTTCCATTTAGTATAAATGTAACTTAATCTTAGTAAAAAAATTACTTGATTTTAGTTAACATTTTCATAATTTTTAGTAAAAATTTCCTGATTTCAAGTAAAAGTGTACCTGATTTTAGTGAAAAATTGACTAAATTTTTTTCAAATTTCATGTAAATTTTTACTTAAACTGAGTTAACTTGATTTGGGAAAAAATTGCTTTAGCGCCATATGAAGTTTAATTTTCCTGAAGTTTAGTTCATTTTAACTTATCTTCGGGTTCATTTTTTTCTGAGTGCGGAGTCAA
This sequence comes from Eudasyphora cyanicolor, assembly GCA_963930755.1. Classification (NCBI taxonomy): domain Eukaryota; kingdom Metazoa; phylum Arthropoda; class Insecta; order Diptera; family Muscidae; genus Eudasyphora; species Eudasyphora cyanicolor. The sequence continues at coordinate 60,959,575 of OZ005736.1, read as the reverse complement.
ATCGCAGCTGCCAGTTGGCATCGCCTAATAATGCGATTTTCGAACAAATCGATTGTAACGTTGGCTGTGTAGCAATCTGAAATATGCATATTACGAAAAATGTTATACTATATGATAACTCTAGAAAGGAGTAACGGATTGACTTCAAATTTGGTATGTGATAATATTTGTTCTATCTAAGACTATGTTCGAAGATGGACCGTATTGGCCCACACCTTTTAGTACCCTCTCTCACATAGGGTTAATATTTAGTAAAATATTGGGCACTTGAGCCCGTGGCAACGCTAGTGACCTACATTGGTCTACGTGAACTGAAACCAAACCAGAATGTCCTTATACACAAATGTCACTGTACAAACATCTTTCCCGAACGAGACCAATTGGACACGATAGTACAACACTAGTATATCAAAACCCCCAAAGGGTTTTTTCGAAGTGATCTCGAATTTTAGTTTTAAAGCCCTTTGAAGTTAGGTTATTTTATGTCAAATTTTCAGACTGTTTCTATATATGGGTAAAAGTGCAGTTACTTTGCAAAACCCTTTAAGGGTTTTGAGATACTAGTGGTGTACTATCATGTCCAATTGGTTTCATTCTGGAAAGATTTGATGACCCAAAATTTGTTGCACAGTGTAATTAAACAAAAATACTTCCTAAATCATGGACGCAGTATAATTTAGTAGTTCCTTAATTTTTCTTATGTTAATTCAATAATGCATTTAACCTGTTGCATTCTTCTTAATTAATTTAGACTGTCTCGTCAAGATTATTTGTTTTTGGCCGATTTGATAAAGGAAGTTCTACCACAAGAACCAAAGGATATATATTATTCATCCGCTTAGTTCGCACAAAAGGCCTCCGGTAAACTTTATGACGCATACATACAATAATTTAAGGAAACGTCTGTCACAGTCGGGCCTCTTAAAACATAGCAAAAATATTGTTGCGACAAATTCTGAAGGTAATCACAAAATATATATCTTCTTATGAATTCAACAGATTGATTTATGTTTTTCATATGAATCAAATGATTTGGTGTACATTTGGTGTATATCAAAAATAACGATGGTATAAATGAAGAATATATCAGAAGATGGAATAAATGCATCTCAGAAAGACAACAGTTACTGGAAAAATCCGAAATCCGAAATCTATATCTGATTGTTCGGAATTATTTCCAATTTTTAAGTCGACTTTTCAGTTTTCACACTTCTAAAGTCAGATGTAGCCACTCTGCATCCAAGCTATGCCGGAATTATTTCTTGGGAAAATTTTTATTCTAACGTTTTCCAAAGACAACGCAAAGATTACAGAGCTCAAAAAATTTTACAAAACTCTGAAGGTTTAAGTGAACGTATTTTATGTATATAAATATATATTTTTAACTATATTTTTATTATATTTATCTAGACAAGAAGAAAGCTGTTGCCTTTTGATTATTACCATGTTTCCAGCAACGATTGTTCGGAGCAAAACTAAAAAACAAATGAAAGTTTACAAAATTGAGATTCAGGAGAAATTTATTATCCATTTTGATGTAAGCTATTCTGCAAAAATTTGCTATTTATGCCTTTTTAACTTGTTATTTTATTTAGACTTTTTTTATTTAGACAAGCCGATTCATTTGAAGTACTTTGCATTAAAGAAAAAGTGGGTCATGAAAGCATATATTACCTTGTGTGATAAGAAATATTTCTTTGAAGATCCCCTTGCAATTGAATGTTGTTTTTGCACTGATATTGGACTCAATTTAAGATATCCAACTGAGTCGAAAATGGTGTGGAATTTTATACAAAAGTATATTTTCAGTGTTCCCACACAATGTGACTCAAACAAACACGAGTATCAAGACTGTTTATTACAATCTAAGCAATTAGATATAATATTGTACATTTTAATATCAGCTTGAACTATTATTATTTTAAATAAATTAAAATAAACTGCAATTTCTGTAGCATATCTATTGGCACCTATGATTTATATTCCATTCATTTAAGAAATTTGCATAAAAATATGAACAGATTTAACTGCAATCTTGACAACTGTTATCACGTATTTTCACATATTTATGCCCACTTGAAGCATGTTAAGAAAAATCAATTGGAAAGTAATCCACTTAATCAACCAATTCAAGATGATTCGAGCGCATTTTCGAATATACCTTCAGATATACCCTTTAAACATACATCACTCAATCCAAGTAGAAATACCGATGTATTGAATTTCGAAAGTTGTACCAGAGATCTTTTTCGAATAATTTTAAAGATAGTTTCCGATGATATAATTCCCCGTAAGGTTGCTTATAGATTTTTCAATGACCTCATTAATTTCTATGATATTACAGTAAATAAAATATTAAATCTTTCATATATGAATCATAATGACAATGAAGAATTAACAACACTCCTTAAAACAATGTTAAGTCTTTGGAAATTAAATCAGAACATGTACTGCTCAAATACTTAAAGAGAACAATATTTTAATAGACTACGATATGGTCGATATTGGAAGAGAGTTTAATTTTTGCTATGAAAATGGTAACCAGATCATTATCAAGAAATATGAGTTTTTCTATACCCTGGATAACATAAAACAACTGTTCTATACGCTTTTTTCGAAAACAAACTTACTTAGTGAAATCATAAATTACATGAACAAATTAAATAGATCCACTACTTATGACAACATAATCCAAAGCCCTTTTTGGAATGAAATATTTAAAAAATATATATATTCCGAATATTAGCGTAGTCAATTCTTATACCTATAATGGTATACTTTGATGATTTTGAAATACTTAATCCTTTGGGATCGCATAATGAACAACTAAAAATAGGAAGAGTTTATATAAAGATTTTAGCTCTTCCTGATCATCGTAATTCGAAATTAACATCTATCCTTTTAGCTATGTTATTTTTTACAGAAGACCGAAAAAAATTTGGCAACGAAATTATTTTTATTTGTTGTTATGACCGTGCGGTAATTTTTAATTAATTATGTTGTTTAAACTGGGCTATTTGGTCAGATATTTTTATGAAGTAAATAAAACTAATTTATTTCATGTTTCACTCAACGTTTCGTTGGCTTTATTCCAACTTCATCAGGAGTAATTGTTGAAAATCCTAGCGACAAAATTATATATTTATTGTTTTTAATTTAATTTTGATAAAAGTATTGCAGAATTACTCACAATTAGTTTTAACTTTTTTCATCATTAAATATTATTAAAAAACTGGACATCACGACACAAAATTTATAATAATAATTAATAAATAAAAAGGTAAATATTGCAGCAAAACTTAATACTAATATCACAGGAACCGATCACTTTAAAGTATTGCAACTGAGTATTGCAGTTTAGTGTTGTCTTTATCTTCTTTGGTGTTTATTGATTTGTTTATTCGCTCTTGTATTCGAAGGCTCTCTAGAGTGTATCTCTTGTTCTCTATGTTCTCTCTGTCAAGTATTTTTACGTTTTTAAAATCTGCCATATGACCACGCTCTTTTATATGCTGTGCTAAAGCTGTGCTTTCTTTGCTTTTGTTTATGTCGGCTTCGTGTTCGTTTAGCCTGACACTCAACATTCTCTTCGTGGTCCCCACATACACTCTATTGCACATTTCCCCTTCTCTCCCCTTACAGGTTATTTCATACACCACATTGTTTTCTTTTAGTTTATCTGGTTTTGTTGTTGATCTGCTTGTAAATATTCTTTTTAGTGTTTCGTTAGACTTGTACGCAATTGATGTTGTGTTATCGTTAATTATGTTCTTCAATATTCTGCTGTCAGTTAACTTTGGGATGTATGGTACACTGTAAAAATTACTTTTTTCCTGTTGTTTTGGTTCTTTTGTTTTAAGGCAGTTTTCTATCATATTGTTAATTAGGTATTTGGGGTAGTTGTTTTTTGTTAGTATTTCTGTTATTTTCCTTATGTTTTGGTCCTTAAATTTGTCGTCGCTTAAGTATAGAACTTTGTTTATAAGATTTGTTTCTGTGTTTATCTTCATATTTTTCGGTTGTGTTGAGTAATAATTTATCATTCGTCCTGATGCTGTGACTTTTGTGTACCAATTTGTTATTATATTGTTGTCTTCTCTGATTATTTTCATGTCAAGGTACGGTATCTCTTTATTTTCTTCAATTTCAACGGTAAATTGTAATTTAGTGTGGTATGAATTTAGTAATTTAAGGATTTTGTCCACATGTTGTTTGTTTATAATTGAAAATATATCGCCAACGTATTTTGTTAGTAGTTTTATTTCTATGTTATTTTGTTTTAATTCTCCAATTACGTCGTCTAGTAGTGTGTCCAATACGATGTCGGCAATTGTGGGCGATAGTGGGTTACCCATTGGCATACCATATGTCTGATGGTAAATTTGTTCGTCATATTTGAAATAATTGTTGTCTGTTAGACAAAATTGCAAAAGTTCCAGGAATTTCCTTTTTGGAATTGTCGTGTGTTTTTGCAATGTCTCCCATTTGTCCAGTATATTTTTTATTGCTAAGTGTATAGGTATATTGGTGAACAATGATACCACGTCAAATGAAACTAGAATGTCGTCCTTATCCAAATTAGTTTGTCTTAATTTTTCTTTTAGGTCTCTCGAGTTTTTGATGTTGTATAAAGGTGAGATCAAATTTTGCAAAATTCGTCCAATATATTGTGACAGTTTGTAGCAGGGAACTTTTAAAGAGATGATATTGGCCTCAGAGGTACATTTTCCTTGTGGATTTTTGGAAGACCATATAATTCTGGTGCCTCGGCTGCATTGCATGTCAGGTTACTTTTTTCCCACTTTGTAATATGCTTATTTTTATACATATTTATTACTATATTGTTGTTTGTTTTCTGTAGTTTTTCTGTCGGATCCGTTCTGATTGACTTGTACGTTGATTTGTCTTCCAGTAGAATCTTCATTTTATTCTTGTAATCTTCTCGGTATAGAATTACAGTTTTATTTCCCTTGTCCGCTGTGGTGATCATTATGTTTTATAAAAAACTTATTGGAAACCTTAATCTACTTCAAAATTCAATTTCTTTAAATGGAAAAATTATTAAGTTAATCACTTGCATTATTGAAGGTGATAATTTAGGTATAAATTCAATCCTTGGTTTTTCAGAATCTTTCAAATCGCTTTATTACTGTAGATTTTGCAGAATGTGCTCTGATGAATCCAAATATTTCTGTACTGAAAAACTGTTTTTAATTAATTGTCAGTAGTATATGACTTATAAATTGTCAGAACAACCAATTTTTTAAAACTGTTGGTTGTGGCAACATACAACAGGTAATTGTAGCCACCATTTTCGTAGTTGGCGCAACCAAATATGATAGTTGTCAACATGGAAGCAGAAGTATACCACAACCGAAATGTTGGTTGTCCTGATGGAATCGCATGAAAGTAGACAGAACTACCAAAATTCGGTTGAGGCAACCAAACTGTATTCTGTGTGTAACACAAAGTAACACAAAGTAACACAAAGAGCAATATCCCTATAATGGAAACATCAAATGTAATATATTCCATCTCATGCGAATGAAATAATTCGGAAAATGTCATAAAAAATAGGAAAAAAATTGCAAAAAACGATATACCACTCATAAAAGATAGCGTTCTAAAAAAGTAAACAATGCCAACTTGAAAAAATGTTTTGGCGAACGAGTCAGAATTTGTTATACCTTACACCATAGGATGGGGGTATATTCATTTTGTCACTCCTTGAGACCCCCATAAAATATATATCGATACCGCCATTCTAAAACATGCAAAGTCGACTTAGCATGTTTTAAGGAGATTGTATTTTTAACTTCTAAATATTCAAAATTATTTTCAATCAAGATTTGGTGTTTATCCGTCAACCCAATCAAAAGTTATTCACAAAACAGTACACGTCGTTCGATTTACATTACAAAGGAATTCCAAACAAATTCAAAAAATCATCAAACTTTCATCGCCTCTCCTGAAAAACTACCTTTTTGCACGTAGCATAGTTTAGTTTAGAGGTATCGATATATTATTAATCGTCGTAAAATTCGAAGACGATCTACACCGTAAAAAGTGCATTTAAAATTACTATGAAATAGTGACCTCGAGCTTGAAAAATCATTTATTCTAATTAATAATAAAAAAGGTGGAATAATATACAAAAATTATGGAAAAAGTGTGTATTATTTGTGTAAATTTAAAAATGTTGTTGATGTATACGCGTTGAATGTTTAAAAACGTGATTTAGACAATTATATATACATATTTGTAGTGTACCGTATATATGTATATTTCAAGCCGAATTTTTTTGGGACAATATACTTTTATTTTTTTCTTGCCATTTTGGCTCTCAACTAATATGGTAGGCGAATTATAGATACCAAGAAATATTAATTTTATTATCCCTCACCTTAGAGAGGAGGCTATATATCATTTGCTACGAACCAAAAGTGTAACACATCGAAGGAGTGACTTAAGATCCTAAGTATGTTCGGCGGATATCCGTTTTGAGTCATTTTAAGTCGAATGAGCAATGTCCGTCCGTCCGTCTGTCTGTCTGCTGGCTGGTGCGCACGATAACTATCGAAAGGAGCAACCGATTGACTTCAAATTTGGTATGTGGTAATCTTTTCTTCTATCTCCGGCTAAGTTCGAAGATGGGCCATATTGGTCCATTTTGTACCAAAAGTTACCAGCTTATAACTTTAATACCATTGCATACAACTACTTTTGTACAGTGTAATGCTTTTATAGTACCTAGAGTCCAGAGAAAAATGGGCGTTATTGGCTCGCCCCTTTTGGTACCTCCCACACAAATGGACCTTTCTGTACCAAAAGTTAAGAGCTTCTGGTGACAATTTTACACCAAAAGTTAACAGCTTATAACTTTAATAACAGTGCATATTAATACTTGAAAATGTTTACAGTGTAATGCTTTTATAGTACCTAGAGTCCAGGGAAAGTGACCGTTATTGTTTCGCCCCTTTTGGTACCTCTCACACAAATGGACCATTTTGTACCAAAAGTAAACTTTTACTTTAAAGTGCAGTAGATAAAATGCAATTTAAAGTGATAATAATTTAAATAAAACAAAAAAATACATACATTTACTAATATTTTTTTGAGACTCAAGGTGAGGGGATTCATTAGTCGGACTTAAGACTTAAATTCACCATTTTCACCAAATGGAAAATGGTAAATTTAAGTCTCGCTTAAAGCTTTGGCTGTGTGACTTGTACGCTTTCTTCGTAGGTATACAATTCCCATATGCAAATTTCTTTGTAGATTGGTATATATATGTACAAGTGATGATCGCCACAACTACAAGCTCACACTGTGTCATGTATAAGACCCTCTGATGATATCCCCGCACAGGATTGAAATACGTATAAGGGTATGTGTTTACATTGCTTTCAGAGTACAGTGTCTCAACTTTTCCAATACACCACAAAAAAAAAAAAAAACTCTCCTTCGAAAGGAAGAGTTGATCGAAAAGCTGAACAATTCGAATGTGAAAACACTCAATAAATAAAAATTAAATCGATCATTAACAAAAAACTTCTAAAAACATTTAAAAAAATTTTGATATATCTAAATCCGAAGTGCCAAAATTTCGCACTGATCCGATATAAAATACAGTATCTACAGCACTTACTTATCAATCGGGGATTACATATATTTATATGAGGGCTCTTTGTAAAACTGTAACGATTTTCTCGAATTTGGCAATGTTCATTGATATAATAAGAAACCTTTTTCTACCGAATTTCGTACTGATCGGATATAAATCTTTATGCAGAACCACTTCTGAGTTGATTTAGGAATGTCCGTCCTTACGTCTGTGCACGTATTCTTGTAATCCTAGTATATGTCGCAATTATGGTCCGATCTCAACCAACCTTACCACATATCATTTATTGGCCCAATGACGATCCCTATTGAATTTGGTTACAATCGTTTCAGATGTACATATAGCTCCCATACATATCTACCTCCGATTTGGCATCTTTTAAAAAATTGACAGAGGATTTGAAGAAAATCGGTTCAGATTTAGATATAGCCCCCCATATATATGTTTCCCCCGATTTGTCGGCGCTGTAGAAACTGTATTTTATATCCCATCAGTACTAACGTCGGCAAAAGGAAGTTTCTTATTAAAGGAATGAACACTGCCAAATTTGGGAAAAATCGGTTTAGATTTAGATATAGGCCCCATATATATGTTTCCCCCGATTTGACATGTCGGCGCTGTAAAAACTGTATTTCATATCCCATCAGTACTAAAGTCGACAGAAAGAGGTTTCTTATTACATAAATAAATATTGCCAAATTTGGGGAAAATCGGTTCAGATATAGATATGGCCACCATATATATTTTACCCACGATTTGAAATGTCAGCGCGGTGGAAACTGTATTTATACCCTAAACCACACTGTTGTACAGTGTATTATAACACATAAATGGAGATGAAATAGACCCATCGTAAAGTATACCCATCTGAGTTGTTCGTCTAACTTCTACCGATCATAACAAAATTTGGCAGAAAGGTGTTTCTCAATTTAGGGACGAATATTGCTAAATTTAGCGATAATCGGTTCTGATTTATATATAGCCACATATATATGTTCCTACCTATTTAACAATTATTCCAAATTATTATCGCAATGACCCTTATCGCATTGTTAGGGAGGTGTAGGGTATTATATAGTCGACCCGCCCGACTTTCTGCCTTTCCTTACTGTATTTTATTCATTTGCTTTGGAATTACGCTTTACCAAAGCACAATTTTTGGGTTTAATTTTAATAAGATTATTGTCTAAATTTTATAAAAATTATTGCTGGCACACTATGGGTCGGGCCATATTCAATTCCACATCTATTGAACGCGGCTCTTTGCTCTAGAAAGTTGTGCCTGGATGTTATCCTAGATATTTTGTTGCACTTTCTTTTGTCGATTTGCTCTACTCGCTCGCGTGTGTTTTTTTACCGTTGATTACCTTCTTAGTTCAAGTTTAAGTTCGCCATTTTGCTGAAAACAGATTAACTCGTTTGCCGATCCGATACAACAACGCCAAAGTATAAAAAAGAAAACTTTTTGTATTTTGCCCAGAAGAAGAGCAAAAACAAAAAAGAAACGCATTAAAGTTGAGACTAGCGTTTTTTTCTGTATTTCCTCCTATGGAGTGTGAATTGAACTTCGCCGTTCGAAGGATTCCTTTCTTTCTTTCGTAAATGTTTTTCTTTGTATTTCGATGTCATTTCTTTCGTTTGTTCTTTCGTTCGCTCGGTTGACTCTATTCAGTTCGTGGTTCTAGGAGCAGACAGCGATTTAAGTTTAACTATTTCATTTTGGTAGTTCTGAGTGTTTTTTTATGTGTGTTAGTGTGTGTGTTTGGTGTGGTGCAATAATTTGATTTCGTTCAACTTTACGAGAACAGGACGACGGAAACGGAAACTTGTCTCTGCTTTTAAGTAGGAGTGTGCTATGAATGCATGTACATATGTACGAGTGTGCCTGTGTGTGTATATGTGCTTGATGACGATTTTCGTTGAGGACAAGGCTGACTATAACAACGAAGAAAACGTAGTGAATAATGGTTTAAAGTAGTGAAAAAAATCGTACAAAGATGCGAGAACAAGTTCATCACAAACCCTTAGCACTTTTTATAGCAGTTACGCGCGATCAATCTTCTGAAATTAAACGCAAAACAAACGGAAAACTTATTTCTTTTCAGGATAAAATTTTCTTTTGCATTATCAGCGAAAAGGATACTACATTGTTTGATACCTCAGTTTGATGAGTCTCTTTAGTGTGAACGAAAGAGATTTAGTTTGGAAAAATTTAATTGTTATTTACCCTTCAGGAAAGAGGGTATTTAAAGGTCCTTCAAATTAACATTCGAGTTTAATTTTCAAAACATTATTAAATTTTAAGAAACTTTTTTAAATTATTTCAACCCTGTTCGTCTGGAAGCCCCGTTAAATAACTTTCGAAGCAAGTGACGAAAACAAATTTTGAGTGGTGTAAGTCCAGCTTTAGCTAGATTTGAGTTAATATCATTTGCAGGATTAAACAGTGCGACAAATGCCAGGGGTCAGTGACCGGGGGGTTTCTGACTACCGGGAAAAGTTGTGTAGGTCAAAATAATTATACGTGTCCCGACGTTTCGCCGGGTCACATCTAAGATTCGAGATACATCGATTTGAATATAGTAAGTATGATATAGGGGAATTTGTCACGTTTGAGTTCTTTTGTTTGACATAACCCGAGAACGTCTAATCCGATTTTACTGCAAAAAATTTAGAAAAATTAAGAATTACAATTCCTACAACTTCAAATAACGGCACTTCCACGTGAAAAGGAAACTTTAGTAACTGTCGTTAAAACGTTGATGTATTTTTCAAAAAAAAATGTTTTTGTTGGCACGAAATAAACCAAAGAATAGAAAAAATTTCAAACAATTTGTTGTTCCACTTTATGAAAGATAACAATCCTTTTTTGCAAATAGTCTACGGATTAATGTAGAAATTATAGCACTTTTGGTAGAAATAAGAGATTAGAAAGGAGTAACCGATTAACTTCAATTTTGGTATGTGGTAATATTTTCGTCTATCTCCGGCTAAGTTCGAAGGTGGGCCATATCGGTCCACTCCTTCTAGTACCTCCCCCACAAAGGGTTAACATTTAGTGAAATATTTATTATTTAATAACTTCTATACTACTTATTTGAATTCTATGAAACTGTACACATAGTATTAGTTTATTAATCACTATTACCTCGAGAAAAATGGGCGAAGTTGCCACGCCCCTTTTGGTACCTCCCACGCAAATGAACAATTTTCAACCAAAAGATAATAGCTTATAACTTTATTACAAGTGGATACAAAGACTTGAAATGTTGTACAGTGTAACGGTTTAATAGTACCTACAATAAAGTGAAATATGGGCATTATTGCCACGTCCCTTTTGGTACCTCCCACACAAATGGACAATTTTGAACCAAAAGTTACCAGCTTATAATATTAATACCAGTGCATACAAATACTTGAAATTTTTACAGTGTAATGCTTTTATAGCGTTATTGACCCACCCCATTTGGTACCTCCCACACAAATGGACCTTTCTGTACCAATAGTTAACAGTTTTTAATTTAAATACCAGTGCATACAAATACTTGAGATTTCGTACAGTGTAATTATTTTATAGTACCTAGAGACTAGAGAAAAGTGGTCGTAATTGGTACCTCCCACGCAAATGGACCATTTTATACCAAAAGCTTTTAACTTTAATACCAGAGCATATAAATACTTGAAATTTTGTACAGTGTAATGCTTTTATAGTAGAAATGTCGCCGTTATTGGGACGCCCATTTTTGTACCTCTCACACAAATGGACCATTTTGTACCAAAAGTAAACCGCTCTTAACTGTAAGACCAGTAATACTTTAAAGTTATTAAATGCAATTTAAATTGATAATAATTCAAATAAAACAAGACTCAAGGAACTTTCTTTCTGGTTGTTTGAACAAATTTCTAAAAAAAAGAAATAAAAATACATCTTTTTGCCAAATTTCAGACATCAAATACTTTAGCCAAACTCTTCATTTAAAAAATGTAGTATTTATGGCTTAAATTAGCATAGAAACTGATTTGTATAAATTTTTTTGAGTTTAATTTTTATGGCTTTAACAAACCTTTTTTAAACCTTTTGGGAGCGACTTCTCTAGGTGGACTATAACGAAATATGAACTGATTTTAGTTGTGATGAATTCTTATCTAAACAAAATAAAAACTAGTATATTTTGTAGCGACCTCTATAGGGTGATTATAAGAAAATATGAACCGATTCCAAAAAATGTTGTTGTGATGATTTCTTTTCAACTGCAAATTTTAAGCTAAATTGCTTTAAAACGTGGTATCTATGGATCAAAACCGGTATTTTGGAGCGACCTCTATGGGAGCTATATCAAAACATTAACGTTTATTATCGGACATGGCTAAATCGTCTTACAATTTCACGACGAATATATATACTTTATGGGGTCGCTAAATAATACTCGTATTTCAAAGTGTTGCAAACGGAATGACTGAAAGTATACCCCCATCCTATGGTGGTGGGTATAAAAACTTTCATTATTGCCACGCCCCTTTTTGTATCTACCGAACAAAAACACCTAAATAAAGCCAGTAAGGAAAGACAGAAAGTCGGGCGGGGTCGACTATGTAATACCCTACACCTCCCTAACAATGCGAAAATGGGCACTGCGATAAGAATTTGGCAGTGATAAGTAATAAGAAAACTCTCTCTGTTGAATTTCGTACTGATCGGATATAAAATACGGTTTCTACAGCGCTTACATGTCAAATCGGGTGAAATATATATATGGGGGCCATATCTAAATCTGAAAGAATTTTCCCCGAATTTGGCAGTGTTATGTCATGTTATAAGAAAACTATCTCTGTTAAATTTCGTACTGATCCGATATAAAATACAGTTTCTACAGCGTTACATGTCAAATCGGGGGTCACAAATATATGGGGGCTATATCTAAATAAAGTCGGTTCAGATTTAGATATAGCGCCCATATGTAAGTTACCCCCGATTTGACATTTAAGCGCTGTAGAGACTGTATTTTATATCCGATCAGTACGAAATTCGACAGAAAGAGGTCTTTTTACATGAATGAGTATTCAGGGAAAATCTGTTCAGATTTATATATAACCTCCATATATATGTTCCTCCTGATTTTGTATCAAAGCGCTATAGAAGTTGTACTTTACTTCCGATCATTAAAATTTTCCAGAAAAATGTTTTCCAATTTAGGAACGAATATTGCTTAATTTAGCGATTATTGGTTAAGAATTAGATAATATGTTCCTACCCATTTACCAATTATTCAAAATTATTATCGCAATAACCCTTATCGCATTGTTAGGGAGGTGTAGGGTATAATATAGTCGGTCCCGCCCGACTTTCTGCCTTTCCTTACTGGTTTTTTGAAAAAATGTCGCTCTTGTACGTTGCAAAAATTAAACATTTCAGCCCTGTATTTAATCGAATGGGTGGACGCTGCCCTACATAACAGATGTTTTTTCAGCGTCGAGCGAATAGCCTGAATACTGCGTGGGTACTTTGTCTGTTTTTATCCCTTACATATATATATATCATTTGCTACGAGCCAAAAGTGTAACATCGTATCAGTGATGTTCGTGATTCAATTGTTGGGCACGACGATGCTCTTCTGCCACACTAACGCGAACACCATCAACGTTTTTCCCAGAACAAACTGGGTGAGCACGCACAGGTATTTTAAAACCTCCTACAGACTCGGTTTGCTGAAATTTGCGCACAATTCTCCCGATTGTATTTATATATTTAGTCGATTATGCTGACCAAAAAAATACGAAATGCATTTTGATTTGAACGCCCGTTCTCGTAAAAGGCTTCAACAATCTAAACACTCTGTTCAATTGTGTACCTCTTAATGGTTGAATTTGTCAAACACTGAAAAAAAGATATGTCAAATTATTGGCCAGATTTGTCTAGCTACCCTGCAGATGCCGATTTCTGTTCATCTTTCGTTGGACTGCCTTATTGTTTCTTGCCTAAGCCAAATCTTGCACGTGGATAGTGGCGCAAATATATGTAAATTCTTGGAGAACTTGTAATGTCGTCCCTTTCCTAGCTAGTTCATCAGCTTTGCAGTTCTCCGGGATATCCCTATGCCCAGGCACTCATATGAGGTGTATATTAAACTGTTCAGCCATTTCGTTAAGAGATCTACGACAGTCGAAGGCTGTTTGTGAATTTAGGGATGTGGCCTACAGCGAATTGATGGCAGTGTTGGTTACTACGTTGCGACTTAGACACTTGCCGACTTCCTATATTGCCATTAGGCTTGATAGACGCTGCAGGTATCTGGTAGTCTGTGAGATATATCCAAACTAAGTTCTTCACAGTGTACTCCGAAACCAACCTTTTCTTAAAGCTTCGAACTTCAGTATAGAAGTGGATATAGTTTCTGGCTGATATCACAGTGATATACCGGGTGATCCAAGTAGAGATACTTTTTCAATAGACTTTTTTGACAGATCACGTGTGAGTCTTGTCATGCTGTCATGTTATTTTTGTTAAATATTGTTATTCATCATGGAAAGACTTACGCCTGAACAACGTTTACAAATCGTTCAACTTTATTACGAAAATTCACGTTCTGTGAGGAACGTGTTTCGTGCACTTCGCTCAACTTATGGTCAACATAATCGGCCTACTGAGCGTACTATTCGCAACACCATCTCCCATATTGAGACCCAGCATTCATTATTGGATAATATTCGACCGAATAGACCACGTCCAGCACGCAGTGAAGAAAATGTAGCGGCCGTAGCTGAGAGTGTACACGAATAATCTGGAGAGTCGATTCGGCGCCGTTCGCAGCAACTCGGACTGACGTATGGAACGTCTTGGCGCTTTTTACGTCGAGATCTTAAATTGAAAGCATACAAAATACAGCTTGAGCAAGAACTGAAGCCGCCCGACATCGCTTCGCTCTATGGGCTCTTGAAAAGTTCCAAGAAGATCCGACGTTTTCGAGCCAAATTTTGTAGTGATGAGGCCCATTTCTGGCTCAATGGGTATGTAAACAAGCAAAATTGCCGCATTTGGGACGAAGAGCATCCTGAAGAGATTCAAGAGCTGCCACTTCATCAGAAAAAACTACGGTTTGGTGTGGTTTGTGGGCCGGTGGAATCATCGGTCCATATTTCTTCAAAAATGATGCCTGTGAGAACGTAACCGTCAATGGTGACCGTTATCGTGCCATGATAACCGACTATTTGATGCCTGAAATTGAAGCCACTTCCCACATATCGCATCAATCAGTGGATTTATTGAGAGAACACTTCGGTGAGCAGATAATTTCACGTTTTGGGCCGGTCGATTGGCCTGCAAGATCGTGTGATATCACACCGTTAGGATTTTTCCTGTGGGGATATGTAAAGTCTAAAGTTTATGCGGACAAACCCGCTTCGATTCAGGCCTTGGAGCAAAACATCACGCGTGTCATTCGCCAGTTACCAGTCGAAATGCACGAACGAGACATCGAAAATTGGACTCAATGGATGGACCATCTGAGACGTAGCCGTGGCCAACATTTGATAGACATAATCTTCAAAAAATAAATGCCAAAGAATGTTCTTTCAAATGATAATAAACATTCCCCATTCAATTTGAATTTTCTGTGTTTTTATACCCTCACTTTAGTGTGACGAGGGTATATATCATTTGCTACGGAAAAAAGTGTAACACATCGAAGGAGTGATCTAAGACCCTAAGTATGTTCGGAGGAAATCCGTTTTGGGTCATTTTAAGTCGAATGAGCAATGTCCGTCCGTCTGTCTGTCTGTCTGTCTGTCTGTCTGCCTGTCTGTCTGTGTGTCTGCTGGCTGGTGCGCACGATAACTCTCGATAGGAGTAACCGATTGACTTCAAATTTGGTATGTGGTAATATTTTGATCTATCTCCGGATGAGTTCGAAGATGGGCCATATTGGTCTACTCCTTCTGGTACCTCCCACACAAAGGGTTAAAATTTAGTGAAATATTGATTCTTTAATAACTTCTATACTACTTATTCGAATCTTTTGAAATTCTGCACATAATATTAGTATATTAGTCGCTATTAACTCGAGAAAAATGGGTGAAGTTGACATGCCCGTTTTGGTACCTCCCACACAAATGAACCATTTTGCATCAAAATTTAACTGCTTATAACTTTAATACAAGTGCATAAAAATGCTTGAAATTTTCTACAGTATAATGTTTTTGTAGCGCCTATAGTCCGGTAAAAAATGGGCATTATTGTACAGCCCCTTTTGGTACCTCCCACACAAATGGACCGTTTCGTACCAAAAGTAAACGGCTTGTAACTTTAATACCAGTGCATACAAATACTTGAAATTTTGTACAGTGTAATGCTGTTATAGTGCCTATAGTCCTGTAAAAAGTGGGCGTTATCACCCCGCCCCTTTTTGTACCTCCCACACAAAATGACCAACTCATACCAAAATTACATAGCTCGTAACTTTAATATACCAGTGCACATAAACGCTTATAGTTCAGCACAATGCAATGTATTTAAGAATGTACTGTTTACCGAAAAATATGTGTATTTGGAAAACCCCTTCTGGTACCTCCCACACAAATTGACAGATTTATTGGTGTAATGTTATATATTACATTACTCACAAAGTGAGGGTATACCTTAGTCGGTTTACCCGACTGAAACTTTCTTACTTGTTATACCCTACACCACACTGTGGTACAGGATATTATAATTTTGTGCATTTGTTTGTAACACCCAAAAGGAGAAGAAATAGACCCATCATTTATTATACCGATCGACTTAAAATCACTTTCTGAGTTGATTTAGATTTGTCCGTCTGTCTGTCTGCCTATGCATGTATTCTTGTAATCAAAGTACAGGTCGTAATTATGGTCCGATCTCGACGAAAATTTACACATATCTTGTTTTTGGCCCAAGGACGATCCCTATTGAATTTGGTTAAAATCGGTTCAGATTTAGATATAGACCCCATATACAGGGTGGCTGATATGTATTGCAACCAACTTCAGGTTGCTATCATTTCTAAACCGCTAGTCTGATAGCTTACAGATTTATTTCAGTGACAGTTCGTTTTATTGTTTACAAGCTTACAAAAGCATTTTGATCTATTGCATTCAGAAAAAAAGTTGTTCGTGATGTAATTCAAGCGTGATAGTGAGATTGCTTTATATTTGGGTGGAAAAACACAAGTGGCTATCGTTAGAGCCCTCCAGCATTTAAATGTGAATAAATCTTTTGTTTCTCGTACCATTGCTCGTTACCGTGATACTGGCAGTGTTGCATCGCGTCCAAAAAGTGGACGAAAAAAAAGTTAACAACACCAGAAATGATCCGAAAAGTGAAGGCCAGATTTGATCGAAATCCACGCCGCAGTGGTAGAAAAATTGCTCGTGAGCTGAACATATCGCGAGAACTGATACAACACATATTAAAAAATGAGCTTGGACTAAAGCCATTGAAGTTCCAAAAAGTGCAAGAGCGCACCGATGCACAAAATAAAGTTAGACTGGAAAGAGCCAAGGAGTTGCTTCGCTTGCACGAAAGTGGCCAGTTGCCGAATTTTGTTTTCTCCGATGAGAAGCCATTCCAAATTGAGCAGTTTGTGAACAAACAAAATGATCGGGTTTACTTGCCAAAGAGGTCAGCTGAAAATTTACACCTTCGATTGGCCACCAGAACTCAAGCGCCGCCGATGGTAATGGTGTGGGTCGTAACGGCCGATGGTCGCTCCCCGCTCGTATTCATCGACCATGGGGTCAAAATAAATGCCGAATATTATCGGAAAAATGTCCTAAAGACAGTATTGAAGCCCTGGGCACACAAACATTTCGGCCGCAGACCATGGACATTCCAACAGGACTCAGCACCATCGCACTCAGCACGCTTCAACCAAGAATGGCTTAAAAAGGAGGTTCCTCGATTCATTTCTACCGCACAATGGCCACCAAGATACCCGATCTCAATCCGTTGGACTTTTGCGCCTGGGGCATTTTAGAGAGTAAGGTTCGCACTAAAAATACCAAAGTATCGATCATCTCAAGACGGCGCCGGGAATGGGCCACAATACCGCAGAGCCACTTTCGTGCAGCGTGCGATGGCTTTGTCGGCCGTTTGAAGGCCATAATTCGTGCCAAGGGTGGCCAATTCGAACAAATCTAAACTGTTTCTAAAATGTTATGTTATTTCCGACATTTTTTGCTTGTAAACAATAAAATTTAAAAAAAATAGCGCTTTACTTTATTGCATTACATATCAGCCACCCTGTATATGTTAACCCCGATTTGATATGTAAGCGATGTAAAAACTTTATTTTATATCAGATCACTATGAAATTCCACAGTAAGAAGTTTCTTATTACATAAAGGAATACTGCTAAATTCGGAGAAAATCGGTTCAGATTTAGATATAGCCCCCATATATGTATACGTTATCCCCGATTTGACATGTAAGCACTGTAGAAACTGCATTTTATAACCGATCAGTGCGAAATTCGGCAGAAAGAGGTTACTTATTACATGAAGGAATACTGCCAAGTTCGGAAAAAATCGGTTAAGATTTAGATATAGCCCCCATATATATGTTACCCCCGATTTGACATATAAGCGCTGTAAAAACTGTATTTTATATCCGATCAGTAAGAAATTCGGCAGAAAGAGGTTTCCTATTATATGAATGAACACTTTTTATTTTGGAAGAAATCGGTCTAGATTTAGATATAGCCCCCATATATACGTTATACTCGATTTGACATGTAAACGCTTTAAAAATGTTATTTTATTTCCGATCAGTGCGAAATTCGGCAAAAAGAGGTTTCTTTCTACATGGTGGAATACTGCCAAATTCGAAGAAAATCGGTTCAGATTTAGATATAGCCCCCATATATGTTACCGCCGATTTGACATGTAAGTGCTGTAAAGACTGTATTTCATATCCGATGAGTGCGAAATTCGCAGAAAGAGGTTTCTTATTACTCGAAGGAATACTACCAAATTCGGAGAAAATCGGTTCAGATTTAGATATAGCTCCCATATGTAAGTTACCCCCGATTTGACAATTAAGCGCTGTAGAGACTGTATTTTATATCCGATCAGTACGAAATTCGACAGAAAGAGGTCTTTTTACATGAATGAGTATTCAGGGAAAATCTGTTCAGATTTATATATAACCTCCATATATATGTTCCTCCTGATTTGGTATCAAAGCGCTATAGAAGTTGTACTTTACTTCCGATCATTAAAATTTTCCAGAAAGATGTTTCCCAATTTAGGAACGAATATTGCTTAATTTAGCGATTATTGGTTCAGAATTAGATAATATGTTCCTACCCATTTACCAATTATTCAAAATTATTATCGCAATAACCCTTATCGCATTGTTAGGGAGGTGTAGGGTATAATATAGTCGGCCCCGCCCGACTTTCTGCCTTTCCTTACTGGTTTTTTGAAAAAATGTCGCTCTTGTACGTTGCAAAAATTAAACATTTCAGCCCTGTATTTAATCGAATGGGTGGACGCTGCCCTACATAACAGATGTTTTTTCAGCGTCGAGCGAATAGCCTGAATACTGCGTGGGTACTTTGTCTGTTTTTATCCCCTCACCTTTGAGAGGAGGGTATACTTACATATATATATATCATTTGCTACGAGCCAAAAGTGTAACATCGTATCAGTGATGTTCGTGATTCAATTGTTGGGCACGACGACGCTCTTCTGCCACACTAACGCGAACACCATCAACGTTTTTCCAAGAAAAACCTCCTACAGACTCGCTTTGCTGAAATTTGCGCACAATTCTCCCGATTGTATTTATATATTTAGTCGATTATGCTGACCAAAAAAAATACGAAATGCATTTTGATTTGAACGCCCGTTCTCGTAAAAGGCTTCAACAATCTAAACACTCTGCTCAATTGTGTACCTCTTAATGGTTGAATTTGTCAAACACTGAAAAAAAGATATGTCAAATTATTGGCCAGATTTGTCTAGCTACCCTGCAGATGCCGATTTCTGTTCATCTTTCGTTGGACTGCCTTATTGTTTCTTGCCTAAGCCAAATCTTGCACGTGGATAGTGGCGCAAATATATGTAAATTCTTGGAGAACTTGTAATGTCGTCCCTTTCCTAGCTAGTTCATCAGCTTTGCAGTTCTCCGGGATATCCCTATGCCCAGGCACTCATATGAGGTGTATATTAAACTGTTCAGCCATTTCGTTAAGAGATCTACGACAGTCGAAGGCTGTTTGTGAATTTAGGGATGTGGCCTACAGCGAATTGATGGCAGTGTTGGTTACTACGTTGCGACTTAGACACTTGCCGACTTCCTATATTGCCATTATTTCGGCTTGATAGACGCTGCAGGTATCTGGTAGTCTGTGAGATATATCCAAACTAAGTTCTTCACAGTGTACTCCGAAACCAACCTTTTCTTAAAGCTTCGAACTTCAGTATAGAAGTGGAGATGGTTTCTGGCTGATATCACAGTGATATACCGGGTGATCCAAGTAGAGATACTTTTTTCAATAGACTTTTTTGACAGATCACGTGTGAGTCTTGTCATGCTGTCATGTTATTTTTGTTAAATATTGTTATTCATCATGGAAAGACTTACGCCTGAACAACGTTTACAAATCGTTCAACTTTATTACGAAAATTCACGTTCTGTGAGGAACGTGTTTCGTGCACTTCGCTCAACTTATGGTCAACATAATCGGCCTATTGAGCGTACTATTCGCAACACCATCTCCCATATTGAGACCCAGCATTCATTATTGGATAATATTCGACCGAATAGACCACGTCCAGCACGCAGTGAAGAAAATGTAGCGGCCGTAGCTGAGAGTGTAAACGAATAATCTGGAGAGTCGATTCGGCGCCGTTCGCAGCAACTCGGACTGACGTATGGAACGTCTTGGCGCTTTTTACGTCGAGATCTTAAATTGACAGCATACAAAATACAGCTTGAGCAAGAACTGAAGCCGCCCGACCTTCCCAAGCGACATCGCTTCGCTCTATGGGCTCTTGAAAAGTTCAAAGAAGATCCGACGTTTTCGAGCCAAATTTTGTTCAGTGATGAGGCCCATTTCTGGCTCAATGGGTATGTAAACAAGCAAAATTGCCGCATTTGGGACGAAGAGCAACCTGAAGAGATTCAAGAGCTGCCACTTCATCAGAAAAAACTACGGTTTGGTGTGGTTTGTGGGCCGGTGGAATCATCGGTCCATATTTCTTCAAAAATGATGCCTGTGAGAACGTAACCGTCAATGGTGACCGTTATCGTGCCATGATAACCGACTATTTGATGCCTGAAATTGAAGCCACTTCCCACATATCGCATCAATCAGTGGATTTATTGAGAGAACACTTCGGTGAGCAGATAATTTCACGTTTTGGGCCGGTCGATTGGCCAGGTCAGCTGAAAATTTACACCTTCGATTGGCCACCAGAACTCAAGCGCCGCCGATTGTAATGGTGTGGGCCGTCGTAGCGGCCGATGGTCGCTCCCCGCTCGTATTCATCGACCATGGGGTCAAAATAAATGCCGAATATTATCGGGAAAATGTCGGCGCCGGGAATGGGCCAAAATACCGCAGAGCCACTTTCGTGCAGCGTGTGATGGCTTTGTCGGCCGTTTGAAGGCCATAATTCGTGCCAAGGGTGGCCAATTCGAACAAATCTAAACTGTTTCTAAAATGTTATGTTATTTCCGACATTTTTTGCTTGTGAACAATAAAATTTAAAAAAAAAAAATTTTAAAAAAATGGTGCTTTACTTTGTTGCATTACATATCAGCCACCCTCTATATGTTAACCCCGATTTGATATGTAAGCGATGTAAAAACTTTATTTTATATCAGATCACTATGAAATTCCGCAGTAAGAAGTTTCTTATTACATAAAGGAATACTGCTAAATTCGGAGAAAATCGGTTCAGATTTAGATATAGCCCCCATATATACGTTATCCCCGATTTGACATGTAAGCACTGTAGAAACTGCATTTTATAACCGATCAGTGCGAAATTCGGCAGAAAGAGATTACTTATTACATACATGAAGGAATACTGCCAAGTTCGGAAAAAATCGGTTAAGACTTAGATAAAGCCCCCATATATATGTTACCCCCGATTTGACATATAAGCACTGTAAAAACGTATTTTATATCCGATCAGTAAGAAATTCGGCAGAAAGAGGTTTCCTATTATATGAATGAACACTTTTTATTTTGGAAGAAATCGGTCTAGATTTAGATATAGCCGCCATATATACGTTATACTCGATTTGACATGTAAACGCTTTAAAAATGTTATTTTATTTCCGATCAGTGCGAAATTCGGCAAAAAGAGGTTTCTTTCTACATGGTGGAATACTGCCAAATTCGAAGAAAATCGGTTCAGATTTAGATATAGCCCCCATATATATGTTAGCGCCGATTTGACATGTAAATGCTGTAGAGACTGTATTTTATATCCGATGAGTGCGAAATTCGCAGAAAGAGGTTTCTTATTACTCGAAGGAATACTACCAAATTCGGAGAAAATCGGTTCAGATTTAGATATAGCGCCCATATGTAAGTTACCCCCGATTTGACAATTAAGCGCTGTAGAGACTGTATTTTATATTCGATCAGTACGAAATTCGACAGAAAGAGATCTTTTTACATGAATGAGTATTCAGGGAAAATCTGTTAAGATTTATATATAACCTCCATATATATGTTCCTCCTGATTTTGTATCAAAGCGCTATAGAAGTTGTACTTTACTTCCGATTATTAAAATTTGCCAGAAAGATGTTTCTCAATTTAGGAACGAATATTGCTTAATTTGGCGATTATTGGTTCAGAATTTGATAATATGTTACTACAATTTACCAATTACTCGAAATTATTATCGCAATAACACTTATCGCATTGTTAGAGAGGTGTATGGTATTATATAGTAGGCCCGCCCGACTTTCTGCCTTTCCTCACTGGTTTTCTTTAAAAAAGTAGGGAACCTCGAAATGGATCACGTTCGAAGATGTACACAGTTGGTATATAGTCCACTCGGTCGGTTACCATCACACTACACTGTGATATTTTCATGTGACCGCAGTTCTTGTGACTCTATATTGATAGGCAGTTTAATCTTAGTGCATCCCTGGCTGCAAATTTTCTCGCCACAGTATTAATCGGCAGTATATGGAGTAGGACTTGTAGAGACTCCGTCGTTGTGGTCCTTAAGGCTACTCCTATGCAAAGGCAGGCAGGTCTGTGAACCTTTGTTAGTAGGTTGGTGATGGTTAGTTTGTCAGTTGGCGTCCACCATACCAAAATGCTGTATAATAGTATTGGACGAATTACTGCTAAATATATCCAATGGGCGATTTTAGAGGACCATACAGTCGTCCTGCAGGAATATAGGGCGGAATAAGTAGGCTGGCCCATCTAGCCAACTTATTCCGAGCCATTTGTAGGATGTCTCGGAGGACGTTTTCGTATTTGCCACTCACTGCGATTGCCACGTCGTCTACATATGCCACGACCTTGCAGCCACAACATTCTAGATCTAGCAGGATTTCATTTACCGCTAGGCTCCAAATTAGTGGAGACAGTACTCCTCATTGTGGGGTCCCTCTGTTTACAAACCTTGCTAGAGTTGTGGACCTAAGACATGCTCTTAGATGTCACAGTGCCGCAATTTCCGCATCTGAGTGAATGTTGTTAAAAGCCCCTTCTATGCTAAGAAACGCAACCATGGCGAATTCATTGAAATGTAGGGATGATCCGATAGTGGTCACAAGTTCGTGCAGTGCTGATTCAGTAGGATTTTTCTTATTGTAAGCATGCTGGTTCCCTGACAGGAGTATTGTATTGCTGTGCATTGAGCGACTGCTCGCTGTTTTTGGTCCAGTTATTTGCCTCAACCTGTAAATAACCCACTGTACAGGGTGATTCAGCTTTGCGGTATCGGAGACCTTTTCCACAGCGCCACAGAATGATACCAATTTAAAAAAATTTTATCCTTGAAATTTTAAAAGTCCTGTAAAATGGACAAACGATCACGAAATTAAAAACGGAGTATGTAGTTTTGCTACCTATGGTCTAATGTTTCGCTTGTATATAGTTTCGTTCATGGGTGAAAAGTCGTTTCGCACGGTGTAATGAAACAACTTCGAACAAAAAATTTTAAATAAGTCCCAACGCATTGGAAATTATTTCATAGTGAAGTAAGTAGGTCCCAAGTTGTATGGAAATTTTTTGTGCCTTATTTATTTGTTATTTTTTTCATTTGGCAGTTATTTTCAATGTACCAAGTGTAATAGTCAAGATCTATGTCTATCTGTAATTTACAGTTGTTGTTCTTCCTCGATCTTTTTGATGATTAAATTGCTTTAAATACTTTAAATGCTTTTTTGTGCCAATCAATGTCTTAATAATATAATGCTTATCTTTTGAAATATGTTTGCAATTGTATGTATTACGAATAGCAGCCTCATTTACAAATTATCACACTCCACGTTCCATCAGAAACCATACACTAATATAATTTGCGCGAGGTCCTAATTATAATGCTTCATGAGAGTAGAGTGATATTAGTCCATGTATTTATGTAAATTAAACTGATTATATATTCCAATGAAAATGACCTTCTAATGCCGCAACAACAGACGTGGATCTAATGATGACAATGATACTTAATAGGCTATGTATTGGCAAGGTAATCGAAACATGTGGTTTACGACAAGTTTGAACGTTTGAAATAAGAGCTCATATTCATTTTTGCACACGGAAAACAACAATAACAAAAAAAAACACTAAAGATAAACACTGAACACAGCTAAACTAGGATGGTCAACCACCACAGAGCTGATTGTTCGCGTTTTGCTAAAACGCTTCATAGAGAGAAGACGAAATACAACCGCGAGCTACAGAGAGATAATGGAATTTTATTGAAATTCTAAAATGACACAAAACCCCAAAACATGCAATTGAAGAAATGAAACATGCCACAAATACAACCATGTATTGCCCCCGACGTCTCGACTATGCAAGTGGACCCATCCATCCAATGGCTACCCACCTACCACCACATGCGAAATAGACATAATAAATATGGGATCGTACATATCGCCAAACGCAGACACATGTCCACGAATGTTCAAATGAATCGATGCGGACAGGACATGCGAGTGTTATTGTGGAGCTCTCAAATGCGACAAATTTTAGAATTAGCAGGCTCATATCCAGCAAAATATTAGTAATCGCATATCATTACAACTGGCATATTGTCATTATTTGTGGTTTTGGGAAAATAAGTAAGAAAAGTTGATGTCGTATAACGAGACTGGAGAAAATAAATACTAACTTTCAATGAAGTATTATAAAAACAAGTAAGAAAGTTTCAGTCGTGTAAACCGACTAAGGTGTACCCTCACTTTGTGAGTACTGTAATATGAAATATTACACGAGTTAATCTGTCAATTTGTATGCGAGATACCAGAGGAGGTTTAACAAATACTCCTATTTTTCGCTAAACAGTAGATACTTCAAATATATTGCACTGTATCGAATTGTAAGTTGTGATATATTCAATTTTGGTATGATTTGGCCATTTTGTGTGGGAGGTACCAAAAGGAGCGTGTTTCTAACGCCCATTTTTCAAAGGGCTATAAGTTCTTTAAAAATATTACACTGTGCAAAATTTTGTTGTATTTTCGTGCATTGGTACTCACGCTATAAGCTCTTACCTTTTTGTATAAAATTGTACATTTGTGTGAGAGGTACCAACAGGGGCGTGGCGATAACCACCGTTTTTCACAGGACTGTAGGCACTATAAAAGCATAACACTGCACAAAATGTCAAGTATTTTTATGCACTGGTATTTAAGTTATAAGCTATTAACTTTTAGTGCAAAATAGTACATTTGTATGGTAGGTACCAAAAGGGGCATGTCAACTACGCCCAATTTTCATTGGACTATAGGTACTATAAAAGTATTACACTGTACAAAATTCTAAGTATTTGAAGTGATATTATAGTTATAAGCAGTTAGCTTTTGGTGCAAAAGTTCCATTTGTGTGGGAGGTACCAAAAGGGGTGCGACAACGCCCATTTTTCTCGAGGTGATAGTGACTAATATACTAATATTATGTGTAGAATTTCAGAAGATTCGAATAAATAGTATAGAAGTTATTAAAGAATCAATATTTCACTAAAAGTTAACCCTTTGTGTGGGAGGTACTAGAAGGAGTGGACCAAAATAGCCCATCTTCGAATTTATCCGGAGATAGATACAAATATTACCGCATACCATATTTGAAGTCAATCGGTTACTCCTTTCGAGAGTTATCGTGCGCACCAGCCAGCAGACATACAGACCGACAGACAGACGGACGGACATTGCTCATTCGACTTAAAATTACCTAAAATGAATAACCGCCGAACATACTGGGGGTCTTAGGTCACTCCATTGATGTGTTACACTTTGAGGGTATAAAACCAGTAAGGAAAGACAGAAAGTCGGGCGGGGCCGACTATATAATACCCTACACCTACCTACCAATGCGAAAATGGGCATTGCGATAAGAATTTGGCAGTGTTCATACATGTAATAAGCAAACTCTCTCTGCCGATTTTCGTACTGATCGGATATAAAACACGGTTTCTACAGCGCTGACATGTCACATCGGGTGTAACATATATATTGCGACTATGTTAAAATCTGAACCGATTTTCCCGAATTTGGCAGTGTTGATACATGTAATAAGAAAACTCTCTCCGTTAAATTTCGTACTGATCGGATATAAAACATGATTTCTACAGCGCTTAAATGTTGAATCTGGTGAAACATATATATGGGGCTATATCTAAATCTGAACCGATTTTCCCCGAATTTGGCAGTGTTCATACATTTAATAAGTAAACTCTCTCTGTTAAATTTCGTACGGATCGGATATAAAACACGATTTCTACAGCGCTTAAATGTTAAATCGGGTGAAACATATATATGGTAGCTATATCTAAATCTGAACCGATTTTCCCCGAATTTGGCAGTGTTTATTCATGTAATAAGAGAACTCTCTCTGTTAAATTTCGTACTGATCGGATATAAAACACGATTTCTACAGCGCTTAAATGTTAAATCGGGTGAAACATATATATGGTGGCTACATCTAAATCTGAACCGATTTTCCCCGAATTTGGCAGTGTTTATTCATGTAATAAGAGAACTCTCTCTGCCAAATTTCGTACTGATCTGATTTAAAATACAGTTCCTACAGCGCATACATGCCAAATCGGGTGAAACATATATATGGAGGCTATATCTAAATCTGATCGGATTTTCTCCGAATTTGGTAGTGTTCATTCACGTAATAATAAAACTCTCTCTGCCGAATTTCATAAAGATCGGATGTAAAATGTGGTTTCTACGGCGTTTGCATGTCAAATCGGGTGAAACATATATATGGGGACTATATCCAAATCTGAACCGATTTTAACCAATTTCAATAGGGATCGTCCTTGGGCCAAAAAAGATCACTTTGCTAAATTTTATCACAATCGGACCGTAAATACGACCTGCACTTTGATTACAAGAATACATGGACAGACGTACAGACAGACGGACAGACAGACAGACAGACGGACACACAGGCGGACAGACAGACGGACATGGCTAAATCGACGCAGAAAGTGATTCTGAGTCGATCGGTATAATAAACAAGGGGTCTATCTCTTCTCCTTTTAGGTGTTACAAACAAATGCCCAAAGTCATAATACCCTGTACTACAGTATGGTGTAGGGTATAAAAACAAGAAAAAACAGACAAACCAAATCTTACGTATACACCCACAACCGCACAGTGGGAATAGTTATAACCAGTAAGGAAATGGAAAGTCGGGCGGGACTGTATGATATCATATGCCATCGCATTATACACGCTGAAAGAAATCGCTTCTGTAGTATATGGTCCCAAACATATTCTGCTTGAAATATACAACCACATCAATTAAAATTTGGCTTCGGATTTCCTCTAACAGAAACGTCTCCTTTAAAATGAGTATAAATTTGATATACTTTGTGTAACAAACTTTTTCTACAAGACCTAAATACGAATTGGGCTTTTTCGCCAAAAAATCTCCAAAAATGACATTTTTTCAGAAATTCGACTTTATAGGGCCATAACTTTTTTGTTTCTTGACAAACTCTCTAACACCCCTTGTATACACACCTTAAATTTCATCGCTATACGATAAATGGTTTTGAAATGGCAGAATTATGAAAATTTTTTTCCATTTTAGCTCATTGTGCATTGGTACGATTCCGCCCATTTTTGGAAAATTCACATTATCACTCTATCAAAATTCGACCCATATGGGCGGGTCCACGCCCACTTGATATATCGAAAATTCAAGTACCCTATTTTCAGCACTCCCTACACATGTACATTCTGTGAACATTTAAAGATGATCGGTCCAGCCGTTTAGACGTCTATATGGAACAAACAAATATACAAACAAACCCACAAACAGACACTCTCTTTTATATGTGGGGCAAAATTCCTCAAATGTCCCAGGTAAAAAATAAAAGTTGTCCGATTTGTCGAACAGCGATTGACCAAGTTATTGGAATTCGGAAAAAAGCAATATTTTTTGTCAAAATCGAAATTTTCAAACGCGTTTTTCACATACAAATAAAGATTTTAGAGCAGTGCGTCAAATGACATTCTGGAGGGATATTTCATGGACTCTCTTGCAGATAAACAACTAATTTCGTAAAGTTGCATTTTGGGCCAATTCTTAAAAAAATATTTCGCAATATCAAAAATATATCACGAAATTTTTTTTCTGCAATATTTTTAAAAGAATCTTTGACATGTTTGTTAGTTCATATCAAATTTGTGGAATGTACTTTTTCCACAACAAAAATAAATGTTTTTTAAAAAAATTTAGTTCGAAAAATTACAGTCAATGCTAACAAAGTTTTTTAAAATTAATACTGCATAGTATGTAATTCACATTGATACATCCCCAAAGTGTCAATACTTCACGATCCATGTACTTACAGTTAGTGAACACTCAATGATCATCCGGTTTGATTAAATGTTTAGCTAGTGCCTTTGCAATTGGATTGAAGCTACTTCGTATTTCAAATAATTTTACCATTCAATAAATAAATTGCGTTTATATACGAAATTTAACTTATACATATACATATGTATTTATACATATAAAAATATTACTGATTTATACAAATCAATTTAAAGATCAAGTAGAATTTTAATTTTTAGATAGCATTAAACGGCTGTTTTCATCCAATTCGAAAAAATGTTTAACTAACTCTTCAGTTTTATAAAGTAATTTTCTACCGCATTTCGGCTTGGGGATTGGTAAAATTCCTTGTTCAGAACACAATTTCTTTGAAGTTCTTACTTCCCGTTTAGAAGCGCCGAATTCCTTCATAACATGGTCGTGTCCCCAAGTTGGTGGGGAAAGGGTTCGTAATTGATTTTTTCTTTTTTATCCTGCTCTGACAAAATTGAATCACCATCCTATTCGCTGGCTGGATTACGATACATTTTACATCCTGTCCACTCAACGCCACTTTCACGATCTTCACAATTCAGATATTCAACTTGCTTTTTGGATTTTGAAAGTTGAATCGAACATTTTATGCAAATTTTCGCTTCCTTTGGCAAATTAAAATTGCTCCACAGGTTTTCGGATATTTTGAGTACGGTTTTAGGGTTATGACTTTTAATCCCAAATGTATCGCGTTAAATATGGATTAAGTCTGCTGGACTCCATTGTTGTTAGAAGATGTATTGAAAAATTTAAATAGTTTTCTTTATACTCTTATACGTATGTATTTTCGATTAAAATTTGGTTTGACGAGGTCTAGTATGCCGTACAGTGACAGTTTATAGAAATATACGTAAATAATTTTCTGATTTTTTAGAATTTTGTTATTTTTTCGAACTAAATTTGGTAAAAAAAATCATATCTTTTTGTTGCGAAAAAGTGCATTCCAAAAATTTGATATGAACTAACAAACATGTCAAAGATTCGGACAACTTTTATTTTTTACCTGGGACACTTGAGGAATTTTGCCCCATATATAGATTTGACACACAAAAATATTATATGTTTGGAAGGATATTGTTGTAAACAAAACTACGTTCCCGTTCTAATTTGTATACCCTTCACCACACTGTGGAACAGGGTATTCTGAATTGGTGTATTTGTTTGTAAAACCAAAGAAGAGAAGAGATAGACCCATAGTTCATTATACCGATCTATACTTTTGAAGTCGATTTAGCCATGGCTGTCCGTCCATGTATTCTTGTGATCAAAGTACAGGTCGTAATTATAAGTATAGTCCCATCACAACGAAACTTTTTACATATATTTCTTTGTGCCAATGGCGATCCCTGTTGAATTTTGTTAAAATCGGTTCAGATTTACATATAGCTCCCATATATGTGGGTAATTCCAAAGGAAACCGACCCAGTCCGAATATTTATGGCTTTAGACTTCAATGAAAATTTACACGCATTTACTAGAAGACCATGCAGACTTGCCACCTTTTACCGATTGTCCAAATTCATAACGGTTTTGATTTTATAGGATGCCCAAATTGGTCACCTACAACATTTTATTACATATTTAGACTTTTTGAAGTCTGAAAGAATTTAACATCCTCTCTAAGAATTATAAATTAAACCTGCTGTTAGGTTAAGCCCATATGATCCAATTTTTGGCTTGTTTACTTTGTAAGTTTTGAACGGTGATATATACTGACTTAGTTTCTTAGCTCACGTGGTCTTTTTATGAAGCAATGCTATTTTCAAAAATTCAGCTTTCTGACTCAAAGCAGGTCTGAGAAAATTAAAAAAAATACGAATCTTAGGTTAGGTTGGTCCATAGTATATTTTCTTTTATTATCCCCTTACCTTAGAGAGGAGGGTATATTTCATTTGCTACGAACCAAAAGTGTAACACATCGAAGGAATGACCTAAGACCTTGAGTATGTTCGGTGGATATCCGTTTTGGGTCATTTTAAGTCGAATGAGCAATGTCCGTCCGGCTGTCTGTATGCTGGCTGGTGCGCACGATAACTCTCGAAAGGAGTAACCGATTGACTTCAAATTTGGTATGTGGCAATATTTTCTTCTATCTCCGGCTAAGTTCGAAGATGGGCCATATAGGTCCGCTCCTTCTAGTACCTCCCCCACAAAGTATTAACATTTAGTGAAATATTGATTCGCTAATAACGTCTATACTACTTATTTGAATCCTCTGAAATTCTACAAATAGTAATAGTTTTTTAGTCAATATTACCTCGAGAAAAATGGGCGAAGTTGCCACGCCCCTTTTGGTACCTCCCACACAAATGGACAATTTTGAACCAAAAGTTAATAGCTTATAACATTATTACCTGTGCAGGCAAAGACTTAAAATTTTGTAGAGTGTAATGGTTTAATAGTAACTACAATACAGTGAAAATGGGCGTTATTGGCCCGCCCCTTTTTTCGGGGCAGTGCAATGCTTTATAGTACCAAGAGTCTATAGAAAAGTGGCCGTAATTGGCACGCCCCTTTTGGTACCTCCCACACAAATGGACCATTTTACACCAAAAGTTAACAGCTTATTACTTTAATACCAGTGCATATAAATACTTGAAATTTTATACAGTATAATGCTTTTATAGCACCTAGAGTCCAGAGAAATGTGACCGTTATTGGTTCGCCCCTTTTGGTACCTCTCATACAAATGGACCATTTTGTACCAAAGGAAACAGCTTTTAACTTTAATACCAGTACATACTTTAAAGTAATTAAATGAAATTTTAATTGATAATAATTTAAATAAAACAACAAAAAATAAATGAATTTCACTTATATTTTTTTAGAGGGGATTCGTAAGTCGGTTTACCCAACTGAACTTTCTTACTTGTTGTACCCTCACTTTAGTGATACGAGGGTATATATCATTTGCTACGGCCAAAAGTGTAATACATCGAAGGAGTGATCTAAGACCCTAAGTATGTTCGGCGGATATTCGTTTTGGGTCATTTTAAGTCGAATGACAAATGTCCGTCCGTCTGTCTATCTGTCTGCTGGCTGGTTCGCACGATAACTCTCGAAAGGAGTAACCGATTGACAAATTTGGTATGTGGTAATATTTTTTTCTATCTCCGGCTAAGTTCGAAGATATATGTGAAATATTGATTTTTTTAATAACTGCTATACTACTTATTCGAATCTTCTGAAATTCTACACATAGTATTAGTTTATTAGTCGCTATAAACTCGAGAAAAATGGGAGAAGTTGCCACGCCCCTTTTGGTACCTCCCACACAAATGCACCATTTTGCACCAAAAACGAGCGTTATTGCCACGTCCCTTTTGGTACCTCCCACACAAAGGTACCATTTTGCACCAAAAGTTAACAGCCTATAACATTAATACCAGTCTATAAAAATACTTGAAATTTTGTACAGTGTAATGCTTTTATAGTGCCTACAGTCCAGTGAAAAAATGAGCGTTATTGCCTCCTCACTTTTGGTACCTCCCACGCAAATGCACCACTTTGCACCATAAGTTAAGAGCCTATAACATTAATACCAGTGTATAAAAATACCTGAAATTTTGTACAGTGTAATGCTTTTATAGTGCCTACAGTCCAGTGAAAAACGAGCGTTATTGCCACGTCCCTCTTGGCACTTCCCACACAAAGGTACCATTTTGAACCAAAAGTTAACAGCCTATAACATTAATACCAGTCTATATAAATACTTGAAATTTTTTACAGTGTAATGCTTTTGTTGTGCCTATAGCCCTGCGAAAAATGGGCGTTATCAAAAAGCCCCTTTTTGTACCTCCCACACAAAATTGCCAAATAATACCACAATTTAATATCTCATAGCGTTAATATACCAATGCACATAAACTGTTATAATTCGGCACAGTGCAATGTATTTAAAGTATCTACTGTTCAGCGAAAAATAGGAGTATTTGTTAAACCGGATTTGGTACCTCTCATATGTACAATCTAACAGAAAAATTCGTGGAATATGCAATATTACATTACTCACAAAGTGAGTAAATAAATAAGTATTTATTAGTTTCTTTGGCAATATTTGTCATTACATGATGAGCAAAATATTTTTCGGTTAGTTTTGCAAATAAACTTGCTGGAAATGGAGCATTTTATATCAGATTTAGATTTGCAGCAGCTATAAATTCTCCGCTTCGAGCCCCTGAACTAGAAGTAGCATTATTTGACGAGGCCTCTGAAACTGTGCATTTCTTTTGTATTTCTGCCAATAGGTGTGCTGAGAACTCTAGTTGAGGTAATCTAGTTCGTTTCATCATATACGCCTTAGCCAAACAAAGTGCTGGTTGGCACAAAAACTCTGGTCTCCTGTGATTCCGATCAGTTGGATGCCATGAAACATCGATTTCAGAAAAAAGTATGTACGCATTCAAAGCGGTTATATCAAGTATGTTTGCAAATGCAATGTTCGGCCATCGAATTGTTTTGCGTTTTGTACTATAGGAGCCAATCATTTGATCAGCAGTATCTACGCCACATAAAAGAGATAAAGTATAAGAAATTATAGGCAAACAAAAACACTAGCATACCTTTTGTTGAATAGTAATAAGAAACAATCTGTAGTTTTTTCTTCAATTCACTCGCATCAACTGCAGCTGTCTTGTGCATTGTACTAATGAATATCGCTGCTTTGTTTTTGTGGCTGATGTACGATACTAATGTTGCATTATCATTGAATGCAAATGTAGACTTGTACAAAGGGAGTTTTTTGACAGTCAGCAAGTTCGGAGGAATGAAAGTTTTATTTTTGCGTACTGTTCCCACATATGTAAGTTTTCTTTCATGAAGTTTTTTACCAACTCAAATGTGGAAGAAAATTGTCGCCTGTTATATTTTGCCCTTTCAAGCCTTTTGCCCTTTTAAGCATTCAACGCGTTCTCCTTGGTTCTGTTCAGTCTGCGCATTTCTAGGTTTACCAAGGTAAGATTGTATTTTCCACCAAAACTTCAAACCATATCTTGCTGGTTTTGATGGCATAAACTGTCGAAAAGAACATCGCCCCCTGAATGCAATACGTTGCTCATCAACGGTGACATCTTCGTGACAGTTGTAAGACATGGGAAGAAGTTGTTGCCAACGATCCCACAATTCACGAATAGGAGCAAATTTATCGCTACTACGCATTTGTCGCCGACTCGAAACATCATCGAAACGGTAATCATATGGAATGTCTCTTCAGATATAATTGATCGGAAAATGGGGCGACCAAATTTTGCATCAAATGCATGCTACGATTAATTTAATTTGAGATACCTATTTTTCTGAAATAATAAAAACAAGAATGTACTTACCTACATACGCCTGCAAGAATGAGCACAGCAATATATGCGCGCAATGCGTCTTCATCAATATCTCTCCAATTGTCACCAACCTTGGCGCTGCCGTACTTATTAGTATTTTCAATGACAATTTTTTCTATTGGAGGCGGAAAAAACATCAAAAAAGCTGACAGCATGTCACTGCATCTAGACACTGCAAATCGAGTAGGTCCTGGTTGTGCTGAGATAATATTCTCAGCCACAGTTCCAATAGGCTGAGGTAATGGAGTTCCACTTTTTAGCAATAAAAAAGAGATCAACAGAGCTAGCTGCAGCTAAGTCGGTATCCTGTTCACTATCTGCTTCAGAAAAACTTGTTTCGTTATCTTCCAAGTCACTTCTGCATTGAGCACTTCTCGTATCTCATCTTCATTCAAGTACGCCATTTCGAATCCCACAATTGTTTTTTACATATGCTATGTTGAGTAAGGAAAAAATGCAAAAAGGGAAATCCCACAACTAATTTTTACAAAAAAAAAACAAATAAGGGAAATCTCACAGCTAATTGTGTACAAAAAAAGCAAATAAGTGAAATCCCACAATTGTTTTTTACATAAGCTATGTTGAGTAAGGAAAAACTGCAAAAAGGGAAACCCCACAACTAATTTTCACATTAGCTTTGTTGAGTAAAGAATAAATAACTAATATATAGGAAGTATGGAAACAAAATAGATACAACGAATTAGATTAAATTTGTATTTTGTATGAAAATTGCAGTATGGACCAAATGGTCCCTAAACCTAAGATTCATAAGTTTTTTCTAACCTAACAGCAGGGTTAAGAAATAGATTGTTGTCTATTAAGGACATCAAAAGGACAAAGAAGTCCTTAATCCTTGATTATCCTGAAAAGCATATCATCTATTTTTTTCGTTTTATTTTAAAAAAATTACCCACTTATTTTACCACACAATGTAAACATTTCAGCGTGGGTCCTCCATGGGTTAAAAATATGAATTAATTAGTGTCCGTCCGTCTGTCAGTTCGACTGAATGGTGCTAACGATTACTCTGAAAAGGAGTGACCGAATGACATTAAATTTCGTAGGTTATAATATTTTATTCAAGCCCACTTTATGTTTGATGGACAACCATTTCGGCCTACTCTTTGTGGTAACTCCCCCACAAATGGTTAAAATGTTGTTACATGTTAAAGCTCTTATAACTCCTATACTACTGACGGGTATCCTGTAAAATTGCATACATAGTAATAATTTTACCGGCTCTATAAGCTTAACTAAATTGGGCGAAAATTCCACGCCCCTTTTGGTACATCCCACACAAAGGGACAAATTTGTACAAAATGTTCACAGCTTATAACGGAAATACAAGCACATGCAAATACTTGAAATTTTGTACAGTGTAATATTTGTATAGTACATACAGTCTATTACAAAGTACATTTTGTTACGTAGGTAGGATAGTACTCTTTGAGAATTTTACAAAAGTATTACTGTACTGTTTACACGTGGTTTGTTATAATATATTTCCACAGGTACTATATTTCTGTCATATAGGAATTTTAGTGGAATGAAACTTTTTAGCATCAAGAGACTTCAAGAAAATTTTGGTAACAGAAGTAAGGCGAAAGTGTGCTCTTTAAGCGTATATATAATTTTGTACCTGCCCCCACCAGCCTGTAGAACACTTTTTTAATTTTTATGAAATTACTCGGGACAAAAATTGATTGTTCTTTTTATTTTACCTGTTCATATGACTATGTTGTAGGTATGTGTTTTATAACATATTTACCATACATATTCATATGACATCTTAACCCTATTTTATTTTTTGGGTCGTTTTTATACCCTACACCACACTGTAGTACAGGGTATTATAACTTTGTCATTTGTTTGTAACACCCAAAAGGAGAAAAAATAGACACATCGTTTATTATACCGATCGACTTAGAATCACTTTCTAAGTTGATTTAGCTATGTCCGTCTGTTCGTCTGTCCGTCTGTCTGTCCGTCTGTGCATGTATTCTTGTAATCAAAGTACAGGTCGCAATTATGGTCCGATCTCGACGAAACTTTACACATATCTTTTTTTGGCCCAAGGACAATCCCTATTGAATTTGGTTAAAATCGGTTCAGATTTAGATATAGCCCCCATATATACGTTAGCCCCGATTTGACATGTAAGCGCTGTAAAAACTTTATTTTATATCCGATCAGTATGAAATTCGGCAGAAAGAGGTTTCTTATTATATGAATGAACACTGTTAAATTTGGAAGAAATCGGTTTAGATTTAGATATCAGTGCGAAATTCGGCAAAGAGAGGTTTCTTATTACATGAATGAATACTGCTAAATTCGGAGAAAATCGGTTCAGATTTAGATATAGCCCCCATATATATGTTACCCCCGATTTGACATGTAAGCGCTGTAAAAACTGTATTTTATATCCGATCAGTGCGAAATTCGGCAGAAAGAGGTTTCTTATTACATGAAGGAATACTGCCAAATTCGGAGAAAATCGGTTCGGATTTAGATATAGCCCCCATATATATGTTACCCCCGATATGACATGTAAGCGCTGTAAAAACTGTATTTTATATCCGATCAGTATGAAATTCGTCAGAAAGAGGTTTCCTATTATATGAAGGAACACTTTTAAATTTGGAAGAAATCGGTTCAGATTTAGATATAGCCCCCATATATACGTTACCCCCGATTTGACATGTGAGCGCTGTAAAAATGTTAGTTTATATCCGATCAGTGCGAAAGTCGGCGAAAAGATAATTAAAATTTTCCAGAAAGATGTTTCTCAATTTAGGAACGAATATTGCTTAATTTAGCGATTATCGTTTCAGAATTAGATAATATGTTTCTACCCATTTACCAATTATTCCAAATTATTATGGCAATGACCCTTATCGCATTGTTAGGGAGGTGTAGGGTATTATATAGTCGGCCTCGCCCGACTTTCTGCCTTTCCTTACTGGTTTATTTTACCTATGTTTATGCTACTTATGAACAGAGTATGACACTATAAATGTAAGAAAAGGATAAGATCCAGTGGTTTTCGAATACAAACTCAGTTGCAAAATTATATCCAAGCAGAAAAAATCAA
The DNA here is from genome assembly GCA_963930755.1 of Eudasyphora cyanicolor. NCBI lineage: Eukaryota > Metazoa > Arthropoda > Insecta > Diptera > Muscidae > Eudasyphora > Eudasyphora cyanicolor. The sequence continues at coordinate 60,922,473 of OZ005736.1, read as the reverse complement.
ATTTTAGAAAATTAAAAAATTTAGAACTTCAGCTATAAAGAATTATCCGAAGAGTATTTTAGAAACAAATAGAAGGAAGATGTTTTAAGTTACGTTCAAAGCAAAGAAAATTCCTCAAGCATCGAAATACAATTGGAACTGCAAAATAAAGTTAATATTTTCATCAACAACTTAACTAAGCGCTACAAACAAGTTTGATGGAATAAACATACATTTTATAAGACCTTTGCAATATGGTTAGAGGGCGAACTTAGTGTCCAAGTATCTTCAGAAAGTAAAAATCAAAACAATTATGGGAGACCATCATATCCCCTTTTCTTACATGTATAGTGTCATACTCTGTTCATAAGTAGCATAAACATAGGTAAAATAAACCAGTAAGGAAAGGCAGAAAGTCGGGCGAGGCCGACTATATAATACCCTACACCTCCCTAACAAATGAAGAGGCATTAGCATTATTTTTGGATTTGAAGTTAACAAAACGACAATATACACAGCTCAGGCTGGGTGCTATTGAAAAAGGCTCAAATCTTTATCATCACATACTTGCTGCTAAAAAGGACTGCTTGCCACCAACGGACACTATTAAAATCACATCGAGTTCGTCAGAGGTAAAACTTCAAGACCTACTTAATCATACAGCTCAACGTTTGCTACAATCATTTAAAGGACATGATTTGAAGAAATATGGGAACTGCAAGTTAACTCTCTGTTGCAAATGGGGATATGATGGTTCTTCTGGACAAAAGCAATACAACAATCTGTATGTGAGAATACTTCAGACGAAGATATGTTCATGGTGTCATTTCTGCCACTGCGATTGATAAAGAAGTAGGAAGACTCGGAACCTTCGACCACAACGATGCAGATAAAGAATATTTCGAAAAATCAAATTTGAATTTAAAAAAGTAACTAATGATACCATTAAAAAAGAAGTCAATGATGTATGAACCCAAATTAGAAGACTGCAGCCATTAGAAGTAGAAATTGAAGGCCAGACAATTGAAGTTAACTACCAATTAGTGCTAACGATGACAGATGGAAAATTTGGCCGGGCTTTGAATGACACAAAGGCTTGATCCTGCTGCATTATATGTCAATCTACATCAAGCAAATTAATCCAAGTCCCGGAAAAATCAGTAGATAATACTGATGCATATGAATTTGTATTATCTGCACTACATTCAAGAATACGATTTATGGAACACATACTTAAAAGCAGTTATGATTTGGATTTTGGACCTACAGGATCAATAAGATACATTGACACCAACAAGGATTTAAGAAATTTAAAAAAGAAACATGTTCAGGATGAATTTCTCAAATGTGGGTTGATTATAGACCAACCAATACAAGGATCAGGCAATGATGGAAATACAGCAAGAAGGTTCTTTTCTGATCCCGAAAAAGCATCTGAAAGAACTGGTGTTGATATAAATCTCATTTCAAGATTTAAAACAATTATCGATGTACTTGCGTGCCATCAACAAATTGATGCTAAAAAATTTAATGAATATACCAAGGAAACTGCACGAATATATAATACCAAATATTCATGAAGAAATATGTCTGCAACAGTTCGCAAAATTCTTTATCATGGAGGAGATGTCATTAAGCATCATTTGGTACCAATCGGAGATCTATCAGAGGAAGCCCAGTAAAACAGAAAAAAGGATTACAGATTTTATAGAGAGCACAATACCAGAAAAATATCTCGAAATTGTACAAACGAAAATCTATTTAATATTTTGATGGCAACGTCAGATCCCCTCATCTCCAGAATTCGAAATCTATGGAAAGTAGAACATCGGGACTTTGATGAAGATGCAAGAGGGCTGCTAGAGGACAGAAATAATACGGAACAAAATATGGAATATTTGCAGGCAATTTTTCAAACGACCGAATACAAATAATAATTTATTGTTTTTCTTACATATAAAAGGTGGCGCAAAAGTAATCCTCCTATCAGAAAATGCTATAAATTTTGCGATTGGCCCCTAATGCCTAATGTTGACATTTGTGTAGTAAACACATGCGAAATACACGTTAATAAACATTGTTACGCTACACTGCTCCAGAACGCGGAATATTGCTGACTATTTATTTGACCAATAATCGGTCGGTGACTTTGGCACCAAAAACATCGAAAGGTTACTTTTGCGCCACCTTGTATATAACGGGTGATCCAAGTAGAGATAATTTTTTCAATAGCCTTTTTTTTGACAGATCACGTGCGAGTTGTGTCATGCTGTCATGTTATTTTTATTAAGTATTGTTTGGCATTTCATCATGGAAAGACTTACGCCTGAACAACGTTAACAAATCGTTCAACTTTATTACCAAAATTCACGTTCTGTAAGGAATGTGTTTCGTGCACTTCACTCAACTTATGGTAAACATAATCGGCCTACTGAGCGTACTATTCGCAACACCATCACCCATGTTGAGACCCAGCATTCATAATTGGATAATATTCGACCGAATAGACCACTTCCAACACGCAGTAAAGAAAATGTAGTGGCCGTAGATGAGAGTGTACGCGAAGACCGTGGAGAGTCGAATCGGCGACGTTCGCAGCAACTCAGATTGACGTATGGAACGACTTGGCGCATTTTACGTCGAGATATTAAATTGAAAGCATACAAAATACAGCTTGTGCAAGAACTGAAGCCGTCTGACCTTCCCAAGCGACATCGCATAGCTCTATGGGCTCTTGAAATGTTCCAAGAAGATCCGACGTTTTCGATACAAATTATGTTCAGCGATGAGGCCCATTTCTGGCTCAATGGGTATGTAAACAAGCAAAATTGCCGCATTTGGGACGAAGAGCAACCTGAAGAGATTCAAGAGCTGCTACTTCATCCAGAAAAACAACGGTTTGGTGTGGTTTGTGGGCCGGTGGAATCATCGGTCCATATTTCTTCAAAAATGATGCCGGTGAGAACGTAACCGTCAATGGCGACCGTTATCGTGCCATGATAACCGACTATTTTATGCCTGAAATTGAAGCTCGTGATCTCGGCGACATTTGGTTTCAACAAGACGGCGCCACTTCCCACACATCGCACCAATCAATGGATTTATTAAGAGAACACTTCGGTGAGCAGAAAAATTCACGTTTTGGCCCGGTCGATTGGCCACCAAGATCGTGTGATATCACACCGTTAGACTTTTTCCTGTGGGGATATGTAAAGTATAAAGTTTATGCGGACAAACCCGCTTCGATTCAGGCCTTGGAACAAAACTTCACGCGTGTCATTCGAAACCAGTCGAAATGATCGAACAAGTCATTGAAAATTGAACTCAACGGATGGACCATCTGAGACGTAGACGCGGCCAACATTTGATAGACATAATCTTCAAAAAGTAAATGCCAAAAAAGTTGTTTCAAATGATAATAAACATTCCCCATTCAATTTGAATTTTCTATGTTTTTTTTCTTTAAAAAAGTAGGGAACCTCGAAATGGATCACGCTATATAAGTAAAAAATAAATGCTTTCCATTAATGTTGTTCAAATACAAAATATAAAAAAAGTTTGCTATGAAAAGTGTTTTTTTAAATATCGAGGAAATTCTGTTGTCGAAAAAGAATTTTTTTTTAGTTTTACAACATTTATTATTAAAATGGTTCATTCATCAACGTTACTACGTACGCAAAATTTTGCATTTTTTCAAAAAGTATTTATTTATTCAAGATTATCTATTTTGTCCTCTTTAAAGTAATGTCCCTCGGATATAGTACACTTCTGCCAAAAGTTTTTTCGAATCCTCGAAGCACTTCAGATAATAATTTTTTGTGATCTTGTTCAGCTCCTCCTTCGATGCCATCTTTATCTCCTCAATCGTGGCGTAGCGTCGTCCATTCATGGGCCTTTTCTGTTTTGGGAACAAAAACTTGTCACAGGGGGCTAGGTCAGGGGAATACGGTGGCTGCGGCGCCATTACTGTGTTGTTTTTGTCCAAATATTCGCGCACAAGCAACGATGTGTGAATTCCTCAATAACTGTTCACCAGATTTTATTGAAATAAAAACTGGCGAAAAGCTTAAGGAGTTACCTGTCGAACAAAAAGTAACAAATATAACAAACTACTAAAATATGTCTAACGGTTCCAAAGTTACAGAGTTTTGGCCAGTAAAAAACGATTCCGAACCACTGTGCTGCGGCCACTTGCCCGAAATCATTTTTAAACATGATGGCAAACTCTTATCTTTATAAAAAAGCTAAATTCTTGGCCATAACATCAAATTATATGCGTTTTATTTCTTCTTGAAAACCACACGTAAAAAACACCCTTTATATACCCTCCTCTGTAAGGTGAGGCCATTGTTTTTGAAACTCCAAACGACCATAAATTTTGTCTTAGAGCAATTTTTGTTGTCATTGTATTCGGATTGAAGTGAAATAAATCGGTATTTATTCTGCTCTGATATTACACTTGCATTCATTGCGAGTTTTATGCTGAATTCTGATGAACATACATATCTAACATAAACAAGTTCTGAGAAAAATAAGTAACACATATCTGACGCTGAAGCATGCCTTAAAACCTACATAATGGATATCTGCAAATTCAATGACAATTTCAAAAGTGATTTTTACGATTTTTTTGTCCTCGTTTGGAGAATTCGAGCCGTCCTGGCCGATTTTCAACTTCCTTACATGCTTGTTAAAATATATTACTTCGGTTCAGTTTCTCCACAGTTATAACTAGAAATTTGTTTTTCATGAGATGCTTCTTCCATAACCTATATGCGACAAACTGTAGGTAATATTAAAAGCTAGAATGGAATGGTATAGATCAATGTTACCCATTGCAATATAGCAATGTTAAATGGAGGCGAATACACATAAATGTTTCATTTCCTAAACAAGGTAGACACGCACGCACACTTACCTATACGCGTACCACATAGGGCTACTAGTGCCGTAGGGCTGTATATGTTTTGGTGAATGTATTCGAATGGGCAAACATACACGTGTTTATGCAACCAAATAAATGGTATGTTCAAATGATTGCATTACTTCATTATGTTGCACAGCGGACAATTTGCAGCTGATGATACTCTCCCTCTTTCTCTTTTTCTATCTCTCTTTCACGTTTCCGTTTTATGGATGTGCAAATGTGTAGGCATATGTATGTAAGTAAAAGAATAATGACGACGGAGGACAGGTTGTGGCAGTGGTGGTACATTTTGCAAAGTATGCCTATGAATAATGGTAGAGCATATATTTTGGGTATAAATACGCATACGTTTTTGTTCGAATATTCGCGCTTACACATATACATATGCAAGTTGTACATGTACTTAGTTACAAACATTTTGTGCATTCATCAATGTGCCCATTTTCGGATAAGGCTGTATGTTCTTGCATCAGGAAATGTCTGTACGTTTAAATTATTGTGTTTTGTAGTATTGTTGCTACCTACCAATGCACTATGGCCAACAACACTATGCAACAACAACGAAGGGCGGTGCCTAACAATTTCTGGTGTAATATGGAGTCCTAAACTCGAAAAACATTTTAAAAAAATGTTTTAGGTCAGTTTTTTTGAAAATTTTTCTTTAAAATTACGATTTTCTTGGAAGGTGCCTTTAGTATTTGGACCATATTTTTTGAAGTAGATGAAGATCAAACAGCCTAGCTGTAAAATGTAGTTTATTTTCTTATTAGCAATGGCCATTGATGTTATTCAAAATAAAGCAGTAAGGAAAGGCAGAAAATCGGGCGGTACCCACTATATAATACTTTACAACACCCTAACAATGCGATAAGGGTACGAGTATTGCGATAATAATTTGGAATAATTGGTAAATAGGTGGGAATATATACATATATGTTGCTATATCAAAATCTGAACCGATTATCGCCAAATTAAGCAATATTCGTTCCTAAATTAAGAGCCATCTTTCTGCCAAATTTTGTAATGATCGAAAGTAAAGTACAACACCAATAGCGCTTTGATACCAAATCAGGAGGAATATATATGTATATGGAGGTTATATCTAAATCTGAACCAATATTTCCTGAATGCTCATTCATGTAATAAGAAAGCTCTTTCAGTCAAATTTCGTACTGATCGGATATAAAATACTGTCTCTACTGCGCTTACATGTCAAATCGGGTGTAACATACGTATGGGGGCTATATCTAAATCCGAACCGATTTCCCCCGAATTTGGCAGTATTCCTTCAAGTAATAAGAAACCTCTTTCTGCCGAATTTCGCACTAATCGGATATAAAATAAATTTTTTACAGCGCTTACATGTCAAATCGGGGGTAACATATATGGGTGCTATATCTAAATCTGAACCGATTTTACCCAAATTTGATATTGTCTCTAAGTGTATCACGAGACTGCTCTCTGTACATTTTTGTACAAATCGGTTCAAAAATGTTGCTTATACAGTGCATATATCCCAAATCGGATAAGTATATATGGGAGCTATGTATATGTTAATCTGAACCGATTTGAACTTAATTCAATAGGGATCGTCTGTGGGCCAAAAAAGATTTGTGAAAAGTTTCGTCGAGATCGGACCAAAATTTCGGCCTGTACTTTGATTACAAGAATACATGCACAGACGGACGGACGGACATAGCTAAACCAACTCAGAAAGCGCTTCTACGTCGATCGGTATAATAAACGATTGCTCTATTACTTCTCCTTTTGGGTGTTACAAACAAATGCACAAAGTTAGAATACCCTGTACCACAGTGTGGTGTAGGGTATAAATATCACTTAGATCACATGAATTAAAGATAAAATGTCCCAATTTGCTTTAGATTTTTATTTAGTCAGAAGAAAACCTACGTAATTTTTTGATTCCACTAAAATCATTCGACTATTTTGTTCATTTTTCGAGCAGTAGCTCAGAGAAGTAAAAAAAGTTGGATTTTTTTTTGAATCCTTATGGTCGTCAAAGGGTTAAGAGTGGCAATGGATTTCGACCAAAGTTTGTACAGTGTAATAGGCTTGCTGTGAGGTCCTTTAAAGATGCCTCTCGTTAGCCCCCGTAGAAGATATTGAAAAATGGGCTTTTGTTGCATATATCGTGCGATCCATCAAATTAAAGGCGTAGATTACAAATATGGTGCGAAAAACTTGAAGACTCACTAGAGAAAATTCCTATATTTAAAACGCCCGGTACGTGGGCCAAAATGTTTTTGCGTGGTATTTAGAGTTTCTCACCCCGCCCGTGAAATCCCGGTCATTCTTCATTCACAGTTTCCCGGGAAATTCATCCGGGATTCCCGAGAATTTTTATAACCTCCACCATAGGATGGGGGGACCCCATAAAGTATATGTATTCTTAATCGTCTTAAAATTCTAAGACGATTTAGCCTTGTCCGTCTGTCCGTCCGTCCGTCTGTTGTAATCACGCTACAACCTATAATACTTGAACTAGGTGGCTGAAATTTGGTGTAGATACTTCTTATAGCTGAAGGTAACTTGAGATTGAAAATGGGCGATATCGGTCCATATTTAGATATAGCTCCCATGTATAGCATCTAACTTGTTGTGATTCCTACTGTTTTTTGTGTTTTTCGATGTTATTTTCTTTAGGTTTGAGTTATTTTGTGAGGTCACATGCTATCTATGGTGGCGGGTATATAAGATTCGGCATGGCCGAACTTAACGCTTTTACTTGTTATGATTTATTTTTCACAGTTATGATTGTAGTTAAAGTTTAATTAGTTAAATTGGTATCGAAGCTTATGGCTTATCGCTTATTTTTTAAGAAGACAACGGTATCGATGATTTTTGAAGAATTGGATGATATTCCTATTAGTGAAAATCAGGGCTGCGGATTCGAGCTAAAACTACTCGACTCCGAATCCCGGAGTCGGATTTTAAAATGATTCGACTCCGACTCCAGCTCGGACTCCTGCAGTTAAATAACATACATTTCTGAAATTAAATTTCTACTAAGATGTGAATTCATTTTATTGAAAATAAGATATATCTTTGTTAAAAACCACAAAAAAGTAGGTATTAAACACCAATAATTAAATAAAATTTTATTATTTATTTGTCGACGCTTGACTTGCAACTAATATGACAATTCTTTCAAAACTGAATCATGATACATTTTCAGCAATCACTGCCTCTGTTTTAATACCCAAATTTTGGGAATTATGTTATATTCAGGCATCTACGGGTCTCCCATATTCGACGGACCCATCTGGCAACGCCATAACTTTTGACAGAGATGTCAGATCGCTTAATGACATACCGCGTTTGAAGCGTCAGTCCAAGCAGATTTTTACCATGGAACAATACACGCCACGCGAGCGCTCTGAAATAGTTGAAATTTACATTCAACAGAAGAAGTCAAGTCAACGTGCTTTTAAAATATTAAAAAATGTGAGAAGTGCGCCTTCTAAGAACACCATTAAGCGTTTATACGAAAAATTTTCGACTGGTGAGGCTCTTTCTAATCCGAAGAGGCCAAATAAAAGTCGACCAAGGCGATCGGCCGAGAATATCGCTGCCGTACGAGCCAGTGTTGAGAGGTCCCCAAGAACATCCCAAAAACGCCGTTCTCAGCAGTTGGGCATGGCTCGGTCCACTTTACAACGGATTATTCGCGTTGATTTGCATTTGTTCCCGTACAAAATTCAATTGACGCAAAGATTGTTGCCTGCGGACAAGCCTCGTCGATTGGAATGGGCCCAACGAGTCCGTGGGTCCGTCGAATATGGGCAACCCTGTACTATAAAAACATTACACCGTACAAAATTTAAAGTATTTGTATGCACTGGTATTCAAATTATAAGCTGGTAACTTTTGGTACAAAATGGTCCATTTGTGTGGGAGGTACCAAAAGGAGCGTGGCAACTTCGACCATTTTTCTCGAGATAATAGTGGGTAATAAACTAAAACTATGTTTAGAATTTCAGAGGAATCAAATAAATAGTAAAGAAGTTTTTAAATAATCAATATTTCACTTAAAGATAAGCCTTTGTGGGGGAGGTACTAGAAGGAGTGGACCAATATGGCCAATCTTCGAACATAGCCGGAGATAGAAGGAAATATTACTACATTCCAAATTTGAAGTCAATCGGTTACTCCTTTCGAGAGTTATCGTGCGCACCAGCCAGCAGACAGACAGACGGACGGACCGACATTGCTCATTCGACTTACATAAACTGACCCAAATCGGATAGCAGCCGAGCATACTTAAGGTCTTAAGTTACTCCTTCGATGTGTTACACTTTTGGTTCGTAGCAAATGATATATACCCTCCTCTCTAAGGTGAGGGGATAAATATCGAAATATGCGCATATGTTACATTTGTATTATCTTATCGTAAAGTTTGATATTTTATGAATAATTTACGGCCAATCCGAAGAAAATAGAGTCAAAACTTAAAAAGATGTAGATAATTTCACAACTCCAACCAACTTCATCACCCCACTAATGACCAAAATATAATACCGAAGGTACTTTAACTTCTACGCACATAACCGAAAATTCTATGAGTGTAAACTTACTAAGTTAGCTATAAAATATTCATCGATTTTCTTCGGAATGGTCCTTTTTTATTCATAGCCGATCAGACTTTACGATAATATAATATATGTTCAATTATTTTATTTATTTAGAATTGTGCATTTTTAGATATTTTTATATAAAATTTAATAAAATTTTCTCAAAAAATAGAATTTTTCGCAATATCTTGTAAGATATCGCCGAAACTTAATTTTAATTTAACAATTATTTTATTTTCTTTCGATCTCATACACATACGAACGTTTTTTATCCTAACACGCTTGAATTGAAATATGTAAAAAATGTGTAAAAATTGTAACATGTGTAAAACATAAGTAGATTTCCCCTATTTTTAGGTTTTGTTTGCGTTTATTATTTAACTAAATGCATATATAATGCAAACATCTGTTTATATTACTATAAAATTTAGTTTAACATTATATATTTTACTGCTATAAAATTCCGACACATGGTGCATTTGTCATATGTAAGGCTCGATATTTCGTAAATCCCGCTTTCCAGGGTATTAAAAAAGTCCAAGAAATAAAAAACTCTAGTGCTGGGAGTAGTCTCTCCATACTTCGATATTAATCGTGCCATTGTGCAACCTGCCCTGCCAAAGTATTATGTGTGTGTGGGTTTATGTTTGCATGTATGCCTGTAAATGAATATCTGACGTATGAGTGCTGTGGCAAGCATTTTTGTTCCACATACGCTCCGTGTTGCAATAATCAATTTCCGTAGGCAATTTTTAAATTCAGAAACTATTTTTAAACAGCCGGAAATGAAATTGTTGGCAAAGCCTTAAATATGTATCGAACAACATAACATATGCACCACATAACTGGTCGCGAAGCAGATTTGTGCAATATTTGAAAAAACCTCAGTTCTTGCGACCTTAATTGAAAATAAGAACAATTCTGTGGAATTATAAGTAGAATGTTAAATTTCATATATTTTAGCATGACACATTTCTGAGGAATTGCAGGGTAATTAAAAAAACGATTTGCATTCTATATGGGGCATTCCACGCCAAATCTGACAGTTCCAAAAAATCAGCTTATGATTTTTCGCACTATTTTGGATTTTTTACTTTGTGGATTTTTTTAAGATTTTTCCGATGACTCGTTAGGAAATTTCGATTTTCATTACTTCTTCAGTTTTGGTCCGATTTGCTAAATCTTTTTTAAAATGATTGCAGTTTTTTCGCACTTTTCAGAAAAAAATATGAATTATTTTAGTGTGCGATATTTATGTTTTGAATTTTAAATTTTATTTTTTAAAATGTTTGTACTTTCCGATTTTACCAATTTAATCTTCTATTAATTTTCTAAAATATTAACTTTGGATGGAATACGATACATTAGAAAACCGTTGGATGGGCATATGGGTCCCATTGTTGGGACCTAAAGTGATTTTTTTTAAAAAGAACCTCAGCCAAAAAAATCCACCTATTTCTACGACTTTTGATATATCGTTAACTTTGAGCTGAGGGGATGGGTATCGGATGAGTTGTGAGAAGTACTTTCTGAAGTGTGTCCTTTATTATGTACTTTGACGTGGAACATCTATACCGAAGCCTTCCAGCTATAAGAAATGTGGTTTGCCGCAAATTCTTTTGTTAAATTTTCAATTGTTAAAAAATGTAAAGCTCATATATGTCAGAGAATTAACAGAAGTTTAAAATATAAAAAAATCGGGGAAAAAAGGGGAATACAAGCGTTTGTTCAGGTCAACTTTAAAATATATAAAATGGGAAGAATCAAAATGGATTGTATTTGAAAAGTCCAATTTGTCGTGGAATGCCTATGTATACACATTCTTCTTACTACTGAACTTTTCACACAATTCGTCAATGTCTTCTTCATGTGTGCTTCTACGCATGTGTGCTAGTAGTTATTTTGTACGGCTTGTCCCAAAGTTAGCACACCTCGTGTTACCTCATGAAAACCCCGTGGCGCATTGCTCTGGTATGTCTATGATACGATTTTAATTGCATCTCATCATATACAATTGCTTAGTTTATATAGCGATGTATGTCTGCGTCGATGCATTTCTATTAAAATGGGTCGCTGAGAAAAATAGTTGTAATTGTAATTAACATTCATAATTATATCCCAACTTTAGTGGAGGGAGGCATATATGTATATATAAAACTAGCTTCGAGTTGGAAGAGTACCACATCTTATCTTTACAAAACTTTATAAATTAAACTTAAGTTCTCTAAATTAGATAACTAGTAATAATTTATGTTTGTAATTTTTTAGTTAGTCGTTATTTATTTTATCGAATGCCAAATTATCGAATAATGCCCAATTTTGGTTTCTGTTCTGATGATAAAGGAAAAAATATTTTTTTTGGCATAGTTTGTTTTTGTAGAAATTAGCGCAAATTTTCGAATTTCAAGAGATGTGACTGGTTTCCTCGCTACAACTTTTTAAATTCTGCATCGATTTTTTTCGAAATGATCACATTTTATTCATAACCGATCAGACTTTACGATTAAATGATAAAAATATAAAAATTGCGCGGATTCTTTAAAAAACATTAAATTTTTTTCAAAAATATAATTTTTCGCAATGTTTTGTAAGATATCGTCGAAACCACTGAACGGATAGAAAATTCTATTTTAAGAAGTTTAAGGCTACTTAATTTTGAATTTTTTAAAGGCTTCCTGAACCAATTCGGTGAAATTGTTCTCTAGTTATGCCATATTATGTGGTTAACCTATTTTCTTTCATAGCCCAAACGGTTGTTTCTTTAAACTCTTGCGATAAAATAGAGAGGTTGAAGCACATACTTTGGCATAACTCCAGAACCATTTATCAGAATTAGTTCAGGAAAGTTTTAAATAATGCCAAGCTGATTTACTAAGGTTTTAACTTCAATACTTTCTTATCGACTCAAAATTTACGAAAACAAACTTTAAAAGCTAAGCATGTATATGTTGCCGTTTTTTGATGTCTAGCATCAGAATCTATGCATTAAAACAGAAACCCAAGAAAAAAGTTTGTTTTTGTCGATCAGTGTTATTAAGCGATTTGCCTATGAATCTCGAGGTAGGCCAGTGGTTATGATGCTAAACTAAAAAACCATGGTCGCGAGTTCAATCCCATCTCCTGGCAAATGAAAATTTTCGGTATATGACGACAGCAATCGATACACCTTGTGTGCAAAAAAATTTATCCATAATTTTGGTCCGCTAATTCGAATGGCATTAACCGTGTTTTTCTGACATCGAGTTTTCTATATTTTTTGCCATAAATTCAAGTTTGCTGGATAATTTCAAACTCAATGTTAGTATAGAAAACTTCGAAATAGATGTTCCATGTCAAAGAATGATAGGATGGAGACTTCTAAATATTCCTTTCCCCTGAAAATCTCCTTCCAAAAATAATGCTGTATCAAAAGTCGACGAACTCGATGGATTTTTCGGGTTATGTATTTGACACATTCCACCACTGATGGTGCTGAACAAGCACACAAACCACACACTCAAAAAAGTATTACCTACGTCCACGCTTATACGGGGTGGAGCGCGGTAATTTGCTTATTTGGGAATGTAATAAAAAAGTTATGAACCATAGAAAAATTAATTTTATATTTTATTTATTTATATATTGATATGAATTACAATGCAAAGTATTTTTATATTCTAATTTTAAGGTCCAGGGATAGGCCGGGTTACAAAGACCATATGGCTAAATGTTTGCAGCGACAAACCAGAGCCTCTGGTGGGAATCGAACTCGCGACCCCCAAACTCATAGGCGAGTACGCTACCAACTCGCCTACTGGGTCGCTCGTTTTTTTTATATTTTAATTATATTGAACAGTAAGGGAATTTATAAATTAAATGGTTTTAAATAGTGTATATGGGCAAATCCTGCGTGACGAACGTTACATTCGTACGCGTTTTCGGATTAGAATATAAAAATTTGTATGTCTTTCAAAAGAGATACCTCAACTTATACATAGTGTTTAGTGGGATATGAGTGTTCTTTCGAATGCCCAAAAAAAAACAGGTATAAGTTGCGAAAAAATTTATCACAAATTATTGTGACGCACGCTACAAAAAATGGAAGTAGCTTTGAAGGTTAAGGTATGTTTTCGTAATTTTTAGCAAATTTTGCATAATAAAGCACCCAAAATGAAATTCCTATAAGAAAGATGAATATAAGAGAATTAAAAAAAAAATGATTTGCAGCCAAAAATTGTTGTAGTTTTTTATCAAAAGCCGTGAACTCTATGTGACGCACGCTACGTGACGCACGCTACATTTTTTCCAGTCAATCTTTTTATAGTAGACATTTTGTTTATTTTAACAAATCAAATTGCATTATTTTTAATAACATTTTGTAAAACATTTTTTTTATATTTATAAATGAATATATCGCTCACTCACTTCAAGAGTGACATAACTTAAAATTTGAAATTTTTCAGGTTGCCTCACAAAAAAGCGACTTTGGCAAATATTCATAAATTAATCTCTGCGAAGTCTATAAGTAAACAACAATATTTGGGATTATTCAAGCGTGTTTAAACATTTTATTTCATGTTACTTATCTTTTTATACGGATTAAAAGTATACATCTTGACAATTTTCAATTTTTAAGTAATGTCACTCTTGAAGTGAGTGAGCGATATTTTTATAAATGAATTTTATGGGTTATTTACTTTACCACTACAAATAATGATAAAAACCCCTTAAAAAAGTATTTTTTTATACCCTCACTTTAGTGTGACGAGGGTATATATCATTTGCTACGGAAAAAAGTGTAACACGTCGAAGGAGTGACCTAAGACCCCAAGTATTTTCGGAGGAAATCCGTTTTGGGTAATTTTAAGTCGAATGAGCAATATCTGTCCGTCTGTCTGTCTGTCTGCTGGCTAGTGCGCACGATAACTCTCGAAAGGAGTAACTGATTGACCTCAAATTTGGTATGTGGTAATATTTTTTTCTATCTCCGGCTAAGTTCGAAGTTGGGCCATATTGGTCCACTCCTTCTAGTACCTCCCCCACAAAGGGTTAACATGTTGTGAAATATTGATTCTTTAATAATTGCTATACTACTTATTCGAATCTTTTGAAATTCCACACATAGTATTAGCTTATTAGTCGCTATCAACTCGAGAAAAATGGGCGAAGTCGCCACGTCCCTTTTGGTACCTCCCACACAAATGCACCATTTTGCACAAAAAGTTAACAGCTTATAACAGTAATAACAGTGTATAAAAATACTTGAAATTTTGTACGGTGTAATGTTTTTATAGTGTCTATAGCCCTGTGAAAAATGGGCGTTATTGCCACGCCCCTTTTTGTACCTCCCACACAAAATGCCCAAATCATACCACAATTTAATGTCATAACGTGTTCAGCGAAAAAAAGGATTATTTGATAAACCCCTTCTGGTACCTCCCACACAAATTGACAGAATAATTCGAGTAATATTCAATATTACATTACTCACAAAGTGAGGGTATACCTTAGTCGGTTTACCCGACTGAAACTTTCTTACTTGTTCTAATAAAATTAAGAGATATGATGTGAGGAACAATTGTTTAATACTTTTTGTATTAATGGACACCCACAAATATTTGTTAACATCTATGTAGTCTTATATTCTATTAACCAAACTAAAGTTGGATCAATTTAAAAATTTTTTGGTTGGTGGACTGTTTCTGGGATTTGCGCATATGGCAAATGTCGACCTTCGTCCTATCCACACACTGCTGCATACGTTTTCTGAAGTGTTCATGAACTCGAATTGGTATTCTGCCAATTTCAGCCTCAATATTGTTAATGAGGTCTTCCAAGGTGTTGGGACGGTTGATATACACCTTCGACTACATATACTGTTTTTATAAATTTCGAACAACAGGTGCAACTGTGTTTTTCGGCTTTTATTATTACTAAAATATCAAAAAGTATTTTTTAGAAGTATTCGATTATTGTGACAATTTTCTTGACGGCTTATTACAAGTTGCATGGTTTTTATTTTCTAGTGGTCGATTTCGGAAAAAAATTCTTTACTTTTAACTTTTTTAATTATTAATCATTCCTTGTTTTTTGTGAGGGGGACTTGGGGAATTAATTATGAATCGAACAACGTACAAAAATAATTTAATTTTTGTGAAATTTTTCGTTCGTTTCATATCCCCCACTTCGTTAAAAAGTTATAATACAAGGTGGTGCAGAATGAGATATATGGATTGAATTCTTTATAACTTTTTTAATTATTATTATTTCTTTGTTTTTTCAGCATATTGTAAAGGAGACTTGTGGAATTAATTATGAATCGAACAACGTACAAAAATAATTGAATTCTTCCGAAATGTTGCGAAAATTTATGGAAAATATGCTCGATTGTGCGAAGCGGAAAATAAACATCACTTACAGGATATAATTTTCCAAAGCTAATTGCAAAAAATTCCCCAATAATATATTGTATGTAAAAAAAAATAGAAAAATCGCATACATAAAGAGGTTATAAACCATTTAAACCATATAGCTTATTCTACGCCACCCTGTATCATTTGCTACGAGCCAAAAGTGTAACACATCGAAGGAGTGACCCAAGACCCTAAGTATGTAGGAAATCCGTTTTGTGACATTTTAAGCCATTTGAGAAATGTCCGTTCGTTCGAAAGGTGTAACCGATTGTCAATATTTTAGCAATCTCAGACTAAGGCCAAAGGTAGACTACGTTGGTCCACTCCTTCGAGTACCTCCCCCACAAAGGGTCTGTTACAAATTGTAACATCTGCCAATGCTACTAACATTTCTATGGGAAGTTAGTAGCAATGATAGATGTTAAAGTCGACAACTTTTGAAAAATGTTAAAGCAATCAAATTGGTTCAACTGATGTGGCTAGGTATAACTCATATTTCTTCTTACGTCCCTGTGGTAGCACAATGGACTGTCTAATAGAGTCTGTTATACAGGCTGCCACTCTTATCTTTACCTAACCTGACTTAACCTAAATACTTCAAGAGCAATGGTGCGCACCGATCTGATAGATACGCGGACGAATGGACATTGGTCAAATGGCATAAACAGTTTCTATATAAGTATTTTTCTTAGTAATTGAATGTAATTGGCAAAACAGTAAATTATGGTCAGTTATATCACACTTAATGACATCTATTTTTACTACACAACTTAAATTATTATAAACGTGGTCAGTCGACGTACAGCTACTAGGGCAAGTAACAAGATTGGGGCGATTTTTAAAACTCTAGCTATCAAGAAGATTTAACAAATCATTAGACGTTGAAATTTAGCAGGTTATCCAAATTGCAATCTCTAACGAAAAAACATGGTATTCGCCCAAAACGATTAAACATACTATCCAAAAATTCCAAAAATATATGTTGATTGCATTTATGGGATCTAAAGAATGAGGCTACTTTAAGTTTTTTCCTGAAAAAGTGTTCTTTTGCAACGTCAAGACAACTGCATCGATGAAATTTCTGCTCTCACAAAAAATCAACTGTGTATGGTAAGTTATCTCGGATATATATATATTGTTGTACCTCCACGTCCGTCTCCTCAACGACATGAACAGAATTTTATCCAGAAAATTGTAAGAGCTCCGATTGAAACCATGTCTTTTGGACACAAATAACATTTGGAAAATCAGAAAAATGTGTCAAAATCATTTTAAAGTTATTGAACTTATTAATGGAAGATTTGCTTCTAATATTCACTGATACAGACAATTCTGTTTACTTTACCAAAACGTGCTTATTTTCAGACCAAACTTAATTAGTTTTATTACCAAATGTTCTTGATTCTATGAAATGCATCATCACAACAAGTACTATTCATGTTTTTGAATTAACTATAAAAGATTCTTATTTTTATAGCGATTGACTTTTGCTCGAAATCATTGCCGAAATCTTAAACTTTACGACAAATTCTTTGATTTTCTGTATGCTTTTTTTGGTGTAGTTATTTTAGAATCTTCTTTGAGATCAGTATATACGCATCAATTTGTAGATTTTATTTCTCACAGAATTTTTAAATGAAAGAATGAAAAATGTTTTGGTCACAATCTCGGTAATCAAAATTGTTTTTTTCCGTGTATAATTGTGTATATTATTTTACATTCGTACCATCTAAGATGCTTCTGAAATACAAAAATAATATTTATGATTTTGATAGCGCGAGAACTGACTACTGGCCAAAAAACGAATAGTCCGTTAGAGTCTATACATATGCAAAATTTCACCTTTCTAGCTCTTATAGGAGCCTCAATGGTCATGTGGTCAAAACCCATTTGGGGATCAGTATAACACGTTCATATATGGGGTAATAGTTCTTAAGGGACTGTTTTAAGTACTGAACGAGTGTAAATTGGTTTGGTCACTGCTACACTGTCCACAGACTGAGTATTGACCATATTGACAGTTAGTCCAGATTTACACTAGTATATTTTTTTCAGCAGCTTATCCGCTAATTCGCTTTTAAACTTGCCTCTGCGTTTAGACACATAATTTTGTTTCGGATATTTCTGTGTGAATTGTTGTTGTTTCAAAGGCCGAGTGAAAAACACAAAACGTCCAGACCGATAAGACTGAGTACGGGAGAGTTTTTTTCCCCTCTTGCCGACTGCCTCTCTCTCCAACAAAATGCCGATAATCGGCTGAACATTCAGCCAATGTAAATAGGGACTTAGATATGTTACCGCTGTAAGTGGTGAGCGATACATTTTGAAAAGGCTTTAGAAAATTTCAAGACGCGGTTTGACCTTGGGCTGTACATCGATTAATTGTTTTCTCATCTCATGTAAAGTCAGTATGTATATGAACATTTTTATATTTTGGATGGAACTTTTAAAATCAGTGAAATAATGAAAATTGTTATGTTCAAAGAACCACTGAGCAGAGTCAGAGAATTCAAAAATACTTTTCGCGCATATTTTGCGGTTTATAGTACCTCATATTTACAAAGTTTTAATATTGTATCTTATAAGAGGCTTCTGAAAGGACAAAAATAATATTAAAGTTTTGGTAGCGCAAGGACGGACCACGGTCTAAAAAAAACGATTATGTGAATATTCCGTGGTTTATACAACATTCCTGCCTACGTGGGTTCCAAAGTTCCGCTTTCTAACTCTGGTAGGAAGGAGCCTCAGCGGTCAAGTGGTCGAAAATCACCAATACACATACAAAGACCATACATACATAACAATATTGGGAAGTTTACAGAAACAAAATCGGTTCACGCATTATAGAGAACATCAATTACAAAGAATTACAAAGAATCAACTTATTTCTATATATGGGGAAAACACGTCAAAATGGCTTATATGACAGCTATTTAGAAACTCACAAAATGTA
The DNA here is from genome assembly GCA_963930755.1 of Eudasyphora cyanicolor. Lineage (NCBI taxonomy): Eukaryota > Metazoa > Arthropoda > Insecta > Diptera > Muscidae > Eudasyphora > Eudasyphora cyanicolor. The sequence continues at coordinate 60,903,630 of OZ005736.1, read as the reverse complement.
CATTGTTATTTGTTTCCAAATATTAAAATTTCGTACTTTTTTCTCGCAACTTATGTTTTTTTCGCGATTCTAATTGTTGTACAAAAAGTCAAGTAGTTGTATGCACTGGTATTAAAGTTAAAAGCTGTTAACATTTGGTACAAAAAGGTCCATTTGTGTGGGAGGTACCAAAAGGGTCAGGCCAATAACACCCCTTTTTCTCTAGGCTCTAGGTACTATAAAAGCATTGCACTGTACGAAATTTCAAGTATCTGTATGCACTGGTATTAAAGTTAAAAGCTGTTAACTTTTGGTACAAAAAGGTCAATTTTCCACTGGACTATAGGTACTATAAAAGCTTACACTGTACAAAATTTCAAGTCAATGCATGCACTGGTAATAAAGTTATAACCTATTAACTTTTGGTTCAGAATTGTACATATGTGTGGGAGGTACCAAAAGGAGCGTGAAACCTCGCTTATTTTTCTCGATTAATACTAATTCTACGTGTGGAATTTCTGAGGATTCAAATAAATAGTATAGACGTTATTAAATAATCAATATTTCACTAAATGTTAAACCTTTGTGGGGGAGGTTCTAGAAGGAGTGGACTAATATGGCCCATCTTCAAAATTACCCGGAGATAGAAGAAAATATTAACACATACCAAATTTCAAGTCAGCCGGTTACTCCTTTCGAGAGTTATCGTGCGCACCAGCCAGCAGACAGACAGACGGACGGACATTGCTCATTCGACTTAAAATGACCCAGCACGGATATTCGCCAAACATACTTAGGGTCTTAAGTCACTCCTTCAATGTGTCACACTTTTGGTGCGTAGCAAATGATATATACACTCCTCTCTAAGGTGAGGGGATAATGAAGCCCATTCCGTTTACTTTATCAATCCGAATTTTCGCAATGGGATGAAAACCACGACAAAAGCTGTTTACATTTTAAATGTCAAATCTACCATTTATCATTAGGTTTCACGGGTAATATCTCTGAGATGAATTACGATTATTACAGTTTTTGAATACTCGTATTAATAGAAAATCGATTATTTTGAGAAAGCTGAAATTTTTGTTGGTAAACGTGCGTCTGTCGTGAAATCAGCATTTTTACCACATAATAAATACCATATCTTAAAAACGCGAATATATATTGAATTTTTGGTTTATATTTGTATTTAGAACATCAAAATCCTTCGAGAACGTTTCCGATATCTGCTCGCTAGGATTCGATTTGACCAGTGCAAGATTGTAGGTCAGTGTAAAAGATTGTAGGCAACATTTTTATTGTAGGTTTGACATATAAAATTTCCACATTGCGAAAATTCATATTGATAAAATAACAGAATTGTCTGTATCAGTGAATATTAGAAGCAAATTTTCCATTAATAAGTTCAATAACTTTAAAATGATTTTGCCACATTTTTCTGATTTTCCAAATGTTATTTGTGTCCAAAAGACATGGTTTCAATCGGAGCTCTTACAATTTTCTGGATAAAATTCTGTTCATGTCGTTGAGGAGACGGACGTGGAGGTACAACAATATATATATATATCCGAGATAACTTACCAAACCTACAATAAAAATGTTGCCTACAATCTTTTACACTGACCTACAATCTTGCACTGGTCAAATCGAATCCTAGCGAGCAGATATCGGAAACGTTCTCGAAGGATTTTGATGTTCTAAATACAAATATAAACCAAAAATTCAATATATATTCGCGTTTTTAAGATATGGTATTTATTATGTGGTAAAAATGCTGATTTCACGACAGACGCACGTTTACCAACAAAAATTTCAGCTTTCTCAAAATAATCGCTTTTCTATTAATACGAGTATTCAAAAACTGTAATAATCGTAATTCATCTCAGAGATATTACCCGGGAAACCTAATGAAAAATGGTAGATTTGACATTTAAAATGTAAACAGCTTTTGTCGTGGTTTTCATCCCATTGCGAAAATTCGGATTGATAAAGTAAACGGAATGGGCTTCATTATCCCCTCACCTTAGAGAGGAGTGTATATATCATTTGCTACGCACCAAAAGTGTGACACATTGAAGGAGTGACTTAAGACCCTAAGTATGTTTGGCGAATATCCGTGCTGGGTCATTTTAAGTCGAATGAGCAATGTCCGTCCGTCTGTCTGTCTGCTGGCTGGTGCGCACGATAACTCTCGAAAGGAGTAACCGGCTGACTTGAAATTTGTTATGTGTTAATATTTTCTTCTATCTCCGGGTAATTTTGAAGATGGGCCATATTAGTCCACTCCTTCTAGAACCTCCCCCACAAAGGTTTAACATTTAGTGAAATATTGATTATTTAATAACTTCTATACTATTTATTTGAATCCTCAGAAATTCTACACATAGAATTAGTATTAATCGAGAAAAATAAGCGAGGTTTCACGCTCCTTTTGGTACCTCCCACACATATGTACAATTCTGAACCAAAAGTTAATAGGTTATAACTTTATTACCAGTGCATGCATTGACTTGAAATTTTGTACAGTGTAAGCTTTTATAGTACCTATAGTCCAGTGGAAAATGGGCATTATTACCACGCCCCTTTTGGTACCTCCCACAAAAATGGACCTTTTTGTACCAAAAGTTAACAGCTTTTAACTTTAATACCAGTGCATACAGATACTTGAAATTTCGTACAGTGCAATGCTTTTATAGTACCTAGAGTCTAGAGAAAAAGGGGTGTTATTGGCCTGACCCTTTTGGTACCTCCCACACAAATGGACCTTTTTGTACCAAATGTTAACAGCTTTTAACTTTAATACCAGTGCATTCAACTACTTGACTTTTTGTACAACAATTAGAATCGCGAAAAAAACATAAGTTGCGAGAAAAAAGTACGAAATTTTAATATTTGAAAACAAATAACAATGTACATTTTGTGAGTTTCTAAATAGCTGTCATATAAGCCATTTTGACGTGTTTTCCCCATATATAAAAATAAGTTGATTCTTTGTAATTCTTTGTAATTGATGTTCTCTATAATGCGTGAACCGATTTTGTTTCTGTAAACTTCCCAATATTGTTATGTATGTATGGTCTTTGTATGTGTATTGGTGATTTTCGACCACTTGACCGCTGAGGCTCCTTCCTACCAGAGTTAGAAAGCGGAACTTTGGAACCCACGTAGGCAGGAATGTTGTATAAACCACGGAATATTCACATAATCGTTTTTTTTAGACCGTGGTCCGTCCTTGCGCTACCAAAACTTTAATATTATTTTTGTCCTTTCAGAAGCCTCTTATAAGATACAATATTAAAACTTTGTAAATATGAGGTACTATAAACCGCAAAATATGCGCGAAAAGTATTTTTGAATTCTCTGACTCTGCTCAGTGGTTCTTTGAACATAACAATTTTCATTATTTCACTGATTTTAAAAGTTCCATCCAAAATATAAAAATGTTCATATACATACTGACTTTACATGAGATGAGAAAACAATTAATCGATGTACAGCCCAAGGTCAAACCGCGTCTTGAAATTTTCTAAAGCCTTTTCAAAATGTATCGCTCACCACTTACAGCGGTAACATATCTAAGTCCCTATTTACATTGGCTGAATGTTCAGCCGATTATCGGCATTTTGTTGGAGAGAGAGGCAGTGGGCAAGAGGGGAAAAAAACTCTCCCGTACTCAGTCTTATCGGTCTGGACGTTTTGTGTTTTTCACTCGGCCTTTGAAACAACAATAATTCACACAGAAATATCCGAAACAAAATTATGTGTCTAAACGCAGAGGCAAGTTTAAAAGAGAATTAGCGGATAAGCTGCTGAAAAAAATATACTAGTGTAAATCTGGACTAACTGTCAATATGGTCAATACTCAGTCTGTGGACAGTGTAGCAGTGACCAAACCAATTTACACTCGTTCAGTACTTAAAACAGTCCCTTAAGAACTATTACCTCATATATGAACGTGTTATACTGATCCCCAAATGGGTTTTGACCACATGACCATTGAGGCTCCTATAAGAGCTAGAAAGGTGAAATTTTGCATATGTATAGACTCCAACGGACTATTCGTTTTTTGGCCAGTGGTCAGTTCTCGCGCTATCAAAATCATAAATATTATTTTTGTATTTCAGAAGCATCTTAGATGGTACGAATGTAAAATAATATACACAATTATACACGGAAAAAAACAATTTTGATTACCGAGATTGTGGCCAAAACATTTTTCATTCTTTCATTTAAAAATTCTGTGAGAAATAAAATCTACAAATTGATGCGTATATACTGATCTCAAAGAAGATTCTAATATAACTACACCTAAAAAAGCGTACAGAAAATCAAAGAATTTGTCGTAAAGTTTAAGATTTCGGCAATGATTTCGAGCAAAAGTCAATCGCTATAAAAATAAGAATGTTTTATAGTTAATTCAAAAACATGAATAGTACTTGTTGTGATGATGCATTTCATAGAATCAAGAACATTTGGTAATAAAACTAATTAAGTTTGGTTTGAAAATAAGCACGTTTTGGTGTAAATTCAAGTACGCCTCGTGCTTTAAGATTTCGGCAATGATTCGAGCCAAAGTCAATCGCTATAAAAATAAGAATGTTTTATAGTTAATTCAAAAACATGAATAGTACTTGTTGTGATGACGCATTTCATAGAATCAAGAACATTTGGTAATAAAACTAATTAAGTTTGGTCTAAATAAGCACGTTTTGGTGTAAATTCAAGTATGCCTCGTGTTTAGTAAAATATCATAAAATTTAAAACATTATCGTAATAAATTTTAAAATGTATGTCCTTGATATAAGCATATTCTGATAATTAATTTAAATCATAAATAAAGTTTTTATACCCTACACAACACTGTGGTACAGGGTATTATAAGTTTGTTTCACGGCAGATGTTTGTAACACCTTAAAATAACACAGCTAGACCCACCAAGTATACCGATCGACTGTCCATGTAAAGTTGTTCGTCGACTACAGGTCGCAATTTCACTCGGATCGTTCTGAAATTTTGCAGTTTAGAGTATTTCGCGCCTGTTAAGATCGCTATTGAATTTGGTTGAAATCGCTTCAGATTTAGATATAGCTCCCATATATATCTTTCGTCCGATTTGGCCCTTTAGTCCTATAGAAGCTGTATTTTACATCCGATCGTTTTGAAATTTAGAATGGTAGAGTTTCTTGATCCATGAACCAACATTGCTGAATTTGAAGAAAATCGGTTAAGATTTAGCTATAGCTCCCATATATATGTTTCGTCCGATTTGGCCCTTTAGTCCTATAGAAGCTGTATTTTACATCCGATCGTTTTGAAATTTAGAATGGTAGAGTTTCTTGATCCATGAACCAACGTTGCTGAATTTGAAGAAAATCGGTTCAGATTTAGATATAGCTCCCATATATATCTTTCGTCCGATTTGGTCCTTTAGTCCTATAGAAGCAGTATTTTACATCCGATCGTTTTGAAATTTAGAATGGTAGAGTTCCTTGATCCACGAACCAACATTGCCGAATTTGAAGAAAATCGGTGCAGATTTAGATATAGCTCCCATATATATCTTTCGTCCGATTTGGTCCTTTAGTTCTATAGAAGCTGTATTTTACATCCGATCGTTTTGAAATTTAGAATGGTAGAGTTTCTTGATCCATGAACTAACATTGCCGAATTTGAAAAAAATCGGTTAAGATTTAGCTATAGCTCCCATATATATGTTTCGTCCGCTTTGGCCCTTTAGTCCTATAGAAGCTGTATTTTACATCCGATCGTTTTGAAATTTAGAATGGTAGAGTTTCTTGATCCATGAACTAACATTGCCGAATTTGAAAAAAATCGATTAAGATTTAGCTATAGCTCCCATATATATGTTTCGTCCGCTTTGGCCCTTTAGTCCTATAGAAGCTGTATTTTACATCCGATCGTTTTGAAATTTAGAACGGTAGAGTTTCTTGATCCATGAACCAACATTGCCGAATTTTAAGAAAATCGGTTCAGATTTAGATATAGCTCCCATATATATCTTTCGTCCGATTTGGTCCTTTAGTCCTATAGAAGCTGTATTTTACATCCGATCGTTTTGAAATTCAGAATGGTAGAGTTTCTTGATCCAAGAACCAACATTGCCGAATTTGAAGAAAATCGGTTAAGATTTAGCTATAGCTCCCATATATATGTTTCGTCCGATTTGGCCCTTTAGTCCTATAGAAGCTGTATTTTACATCCGATCGTTTTGAAATTTAGAATGGTAGAGTTTCTTGATCCACGAACCAACATTGCTGAATTTGAAGAAAATCGGTTAAGATTTAGCTATAGCTCCCATATATATGTTTCGTCCGATTTGGCCCTTTAGTCCTATAGAAGCAGTATTTTACATCCGATCGTTTTGAAATTTAGAATGGTAGAGTTCCTTGATCCACGAACCAACATTGCCGAATTTGAAGAAAATCGGTGCAGATTTAGATATAGCTCCCATATATATCTTTCGTCCGATTTGGTCCTTTAGTTCTATAGAAGCTGTATTTTACATCCGATCGTTTTGAAATTTAGAATGGTAGAGTTTCTTGATCCATGAACTAACATTGCCGAATTTGAAAAAAATCGGTTAAGATTTAGCTATAGCTCCCATATATATGTTTCGTCCGCTTTGGCCCTTTAGTCCTATAGAAGCTGTATTTTACATCCGATCGTTTTGAAATTTAGAATGGTAGAGTTTCTTGATCCATGAACCAACATTGCCGAATTTGAAGAAAATCGGTTCAGATTTAGATATAGCTCCCATATATATCTTTCGTCCGATTTGGTCCTTTAGTCCTATAGAAGCTGTATTTTACATCCGATCGTTTTGAAATTCAGAATGGTAGAGTTTCTTGATCCAAGAACCAACATTGCCGAATTTGAAGAAAATCGGTTAAGATTTAGCTATAGCTCCCATATATATGTTTCGTCCGATTTGGCCCTTTAGTCCTATAGAAGCTGTATTTTACATCCGATCGTTTTGAAATTTAGAATGGTAGAGTTTCTTGATCCACGAACCAACATTGCTGAATTTGAAGAAAATCGGTTAAGATTTAGCTATAGCTCCCATATATATGTTTCGTCCGATTTGGCCCTTTAGTCCTATAAAAGCTGTATTTTACATCCAATCGTGTTGAAATTTAGAATGGTAGAGTTTCTTGATCCATGAACCAACACTACCGAATTTGAAGAAAATCGGTTAAGATTTAGCTATAGCTCCAATATATATGTTTCATCCGATTTGGCTCTTTAGATCCAATCGTTTTTATACCCTACACCACACTGTGGTACAGGGTATTATTTAAGTATAAAATGTCCCAAAAGTAAATTTATGTAAACAATTTATACATGAATTACAAAATTTATATATCAGAGTTATTCAATATTACGAGAGTGGTGTAGGGTATTATATAGTCAGCACCGCCCGACTTTAGCCTTTCCTTACTTTTTTAAAATATGTAAGGAAAATATCTTACATTGTTTTTAATCTAATGCCACTCATACTAAAGAGTCATTTGTTTTAAAGCCACAGAAACCATATCAATATTCATAGAAAATTTGATTCTTGTATACAAGTTTCCACGATAAATTCAAAACACAAACACTTCCTTTTTCTAAAAATAGGTTTTGTTATTTTAATATTAGAAAATACAATAAATGTATAATACATATTACGGATAACTTTCAACATTTTATAATTCAAAACCATATTTTAGTTGTATGTATAAAGATAAACCGGCCAACACACCATCGACATATTTTAAGTTTCGTATATTTGTTATAGATTTGTAAACATATAGTGGATTCATCTTTCTATATGTTCCCCAAACATCCATGAACAATTTTCGTTGGAACCTTTAATGATTTTGAACATTGAATTTGGCTGAAATTAAAATAAAAATATTATAAAATTGTATACACGCTAAAAAATTGCTTCTGTAGAATATTGCCCCAAACATATTCAGCTTGAAACGTACATATGTTTAGGGTACACTCCAATTACCTATATAGTTTTTGACACATACAAATATTATACGTTTGGGAGGATATTGTTCTAAACTATGATTCCATTTGGAAGTAAAATTTCCGAAACAAAGATTTATTTGTATTTAAGTATTTTTTGGTAATGTATCAGTGCCTTAATTTAGATACAAGTTTTCTGTTTTTCAGATGTTCAAGGTGCAAACAAATTTAATATGTTTGTAAAATTCGATTCAAATTTAAATCGTATAATTTTTCGTAGCTATAAATTGCTTTGATGGATTGTCAAAAAGAGATGAATAGGACTATTTATTAAATAATAATTAGTTAATGCTGCTTATGACATTCTTAATCCTGCTGTTAGACAGGAAAATATGTACAAATCCTAGATTAAGAGACCATTAGAGCTCTCGCGTCACCATAACCATTATTGATTTACACATTAACAAACAAAACTGATTCTCCGAGCGAGAGAGGGAGAGAGATTGTATAATTCTCTCGTATGTATTCTTAAAAATAATGGCAATTCTCATAAAATTTATTACAAAGACAGTCTTTCCTTTAAGGGGAGCATAGCCTTAAATTTATTACTCAAATATCTCATACTGTCAATTAAGTTCGATTCGTCATTAAAACTATGACATTTCTACATCATAGTTTTAATGAAAAAAATCCTTAAAAGTATTGAAATATTACTTAAAATAAAGCGGATTGTCACAAAAATTATGATTAGTTTCTTCAATTTAAAGGCGTACATTTAAAGAAGCGCGTACACAAAACTAATGATTAGATAGTCATTAATTCAAATTAAAAAACCTTAAATTAGGGAAAATTTCATAAAAAACATGTAAATTTTCATTATTTTTATGAAATTGGGATTGAATTGATGCCGAGGTCGCATACTTAATTTAAGAATGTGTCGTCATTAATTGTATTACTATTTTTTTTCAGTGTATGCGATGTCCAACCTTGCTGGGGTCGTTCATATCATACGAAGTAAATAACTATTTTCGAATACCCAGGTGTATATAGTACCATCAATCTTAAATTTGGTGTGCGTTATTATGTTAACAAAGTGAGCTCCCCGTAAAATAATGGGTGAGATCTGACTGGTGAATATGTATACTTATTTGTACGGTATATTTTGTAGGTGAATGACTAGAACAACTAGATCGACTTATTATTTCGTATTATAACCTTTACCTTCGTGTAATAAGAAACCTGTTTTTCCGAATTTCGCACTGATCGGATATAAAGTAACAATTTTACAGCGCTTACATGTCAAATCGAGGGTAACGTATATATGGGGGCTATATCTAAATCCGAACCGATTTATTCAAAATTTAACAGTGTTCATTCATAAAATAGGAAACCTCTTTCTGCCGAGTTTCATACAGATCGGATATAAGATAAAGTTTTTACAGCGCTTACATGTCAAATCGGGGCTAACATATATATGGGGGCTATATCTAAATCTGAACCGATGTTAACCAAATTCAATAGGGATCGTCCTTGGGCAAAAGATATGTGTACGGATTAGTCGATATCGGACCATACTTGCGACCTGTACTTTGATTACAAGAATACATGCACAGACAGACGGACAGACGGACAGACGGACATAGCTAAATCAACTCAGAAAGTGATTCTAAGTCGATCGGTATAATAAACGATGGGTCTATTTCTTCTCGTTTTGGGTGTTACAAACAAATGCACAAAGTTATAATACCCTGTACCACAGTGTGGTGTAGGGTATAAATATAAATTGTGATATCTCAGAATCGATCTAATTTTTTTCCTTAAATTGTTAAAAAAATGGTCCATATGTACTCTACCGATGCTGAAAATTTTGGAGTGGGACCGACTTTGGTTCAGAAGTTACATGATATGTTACATGATAATGGGACCCGACTTTGGTTTGAAGTTATATGATAATAACGAAAAATTTTCACCAAATTACAAAAAAAAAAAATTGAAAAAAATCAACAAACAAAATATAATTGAAAACACATACAAATATATTTTCTTTGTAATTTGGTGAAGATTTTTTGTTATTATCAAACCAAAGAGGTAGAGAGGTATCAAACCAAAGGTAGAGTACATAGGTAAGGGAAAAAATTATATCGATTCTGAGATAACGCAATTTGTATTTTTATTTCTGCGAAAAGTGACCGAAATAAATTGTATAGTATAAAATTAATATTTTTTATGAAAATTGCATGGAAAATCCTTCAAGAAACAATATTTTCTATATTCAATTTCTTATGATTTGTAGCATTAAAATCAACTTTAAAAAAATATTACAGAGGAAAAAATCAAATTTTCTGAACTTTGACCTAGCCCAATGCCTCCAGTTTTCATTTAATTTTTTTAATATTGTGGTTTATTATTCCCACATTCTAGGTTAAAGTTTTCTGAGAATTTGAGAAAAATCCAATTTTTGACCTGTGACACTTTTTGACCGGGGCCGACTATATAATACCCTACACCTCCCTAACAATGCGATAAGAGTCATTGCGATAATAATATGGAATAATCGGTAAATGGGTAGGAACATATTATCTAATTCTGAACCGATAATCGCTAAATTAAGCAATATATTTCTTAAATTGAGAAACATCTTTCTGGAAAATTTGAATGATCGAAAGTAAAGTACAACTTCTATAGCGCTTTGATACCAAATCAGGAGGAACATATATATGGAGGTTATATATAAATCTGAACCGATTTTCCCTAAATACACATTCATGTAAAAAGACCACTTTCTGTCGAATTTCATACTGATCGGATAAAATACAGTCTCTACAGGTAACATATATATGGGGGCTATATCTAAATCTAAACCCATTTTCTCCGAAACCTTCATGTATAAAAGAAACCTATTTTTACCGAATTTCGCACTGATCGGATATAAAATACAATTTTTACAGCGCTTACATGTCAAATCGGGGCTAACATATATACGAGGGCTATATCTAAATCTGAACCGATTTCTTCCAAATTTAATAGTGTTCATTCATATAATAAGAAACCTCTTTTTGCCGAATTTCCCACTGATCGGATATAAAATAACATTTTTACAGCGCTTACTGTATATATGGGGGCTATATCTAAATCTCAACCGATTTCTTCCAAATTTAACAGTGTTCATTCATATAATAAGAAACTTCTTTCTGCTGAATTTCATACCGATCGGATATAAAATAAAGTTTTTACAGCGCTTACATGTCAAATCGGGGCTAACATATATATGAGGGCTATATCTAAATCTGAACCGATTTCTTCCAAATTAGTAGTGTTCATTCATATAATAAGAAACCTCTTTTTCCGGATTTCATACTGATCGAATATAAAATAACATTTTTACAGCGCTTAAATGTCAAATCGGGGGCAAAGTATATATGGGGGCTATATCTAAATCTGAACCGATTTCTTCCAAATTTAACAGTGTTCATTCATATAATAAGAAACTTCTTTCTGCCGAATTTCATACCGATCGGATATAAAATACATCTCAAATCGGGGGTAACATATATATGGGGGCTACATGTAACTAAATCTGAACTGATTTTAAACTTTCTTCTCCTTTTGGGTCTTACAAACAAATGCGCAAAGTTATAATACCCTGTACCACAGTGTGGTGTAGGGTATAAAAATCACAGTCTTTTATACACTCCCGACTAAATCGACCCACCTTATGTTCAATAATAGAAATTTTCGCAAAACCTTCACAGAACTTGTGAACCAAACAAAAAAATACAAAAGCTGTGTATCGCAAAATGCAAACAAATTTGGTGTCGTTGTTGGTGTTGATTAAAAACGTTGAGGATATTGCAATTTATGATTTCTTCAATTTGCAATATGGAAACCAATTGCTCTGCAGGCTGCAGTCCAGCCGTTTGCAACATTTTGCTTTTGTATACACAGGCGGCATAATGCCGGCAGAACCAGAATATGAATCATTTTGGGAGAGATGCATATATTTGCCATTAATACCTAAATGAAGCGAAAATTGTTTTTAGACGAGAGGAAAATTAGTTTTTGTGGTTTGTGTTTTTGGTAACTCAATTTTCATAACGGAGATTTAGGAAAATTTCAATTTGTTTGCCGGATAAATGTATACATAGTACGTACGTACATACATAAGCATATAATGGGATATACATATGTACATAGTCGCTGGAGGGGATAGATGACGTTATGTATGTCTACGGTGATGAGTTTTTCGTAACGATTTTGGCAAAGCATTTAAGTTACATTATTAAGTTAGTAGAGTCACTGGCAAAATAGCTTCGACCTCCTTTAATTTACGAGTTTTTCCTTACATGTTCCCTTCAAAATACTTTACTTCCTGTTCAGTGTTTCCGGTTCCCCATCAAACTTGATTTGCCAAGTAAAATAGTGTCTACACACACATCGACTACCGGCCACACCTACGACCGAGGAGGAGTAGTACGAGTAAGTGAGCGCGGTTCGCTGAATTGTGGTTTCTGTGGTGGCGATTGCATGTCTGCTGGTCTTTAAATCGATGTCTGCTAAAATAATGTCTTACGATAATTCTTTTCAACACCATTTTTTGGGCATTCAAATTTTTTGCCCTTGCATGTCTAACTATACTTTTGGCTTTACTTAAAATTGTGTTTGTGGAAAATTGTTTTTCTTTTTGTTAGACGAAATAGTTAAAACTTCACCCAAATGACATGATTAAGATATACTATGGACAACCAGTGAGTTATCTTGATTGTGCAAATTTATACTTGTCGCTAAGTAAACTGAAAGAAATGACAACATTTTTGAAAAACTTTAATTCCTATACAAACTCAATATGCGATTGTAAATTTAATTGTACAGTAATATATATAAACCAGTAAGGAAAGGCAGAAAGTTGGGCGGGGCCGACTATATTATACCCTACACATCTACTAATATGGAATAATTGGTAAAAATTCTGAACCGATAATCGCTTAATTAAGCAATATTCGTCCCTAAATTGAGAAACATCTTTCCGGAAAATTTTGTAATGATCGGAAGTAATGTACAACTTTTATAGCGCTTTGATACAAAATCAGGTGGAACATATATATGGAGGTTATATACAAATCTGAACCGATTTTCCCTGAATACTCATTCATGTAAAAAGAAACCTATTTCTGTCAAATTTCGTACTGACCCGATATAAAATACAGTCTCTACAGCACTTACAAATCGGGGGTAACATACATATATATGGGGGCTATACCTAAATCTAAACCGATTTTCTCTGAATTTGGAAGTATCCCTTCATATAATAAGCAACCTCTTTCTGTCGAATTTTGCACTGATCGGATATAAAATACAGATTGTACAGCGCTTACATGTACAATCGGTGGTAACATATATATGGGGGTTATATCTAAATCTGTACCGATTTCCCTCAAATTTGGCAGTGTTAATTCATGTGATAAGAAAACTCTTTTTGCAGAATTTCGTACTGATAGGGTTAAAAATACACTTTTTGCAGCGCTTACATGTCAAATCGGGGGTAACATATATATGGGGGCTATATCTAAATCTGAACAGATTTTCCCCAAATTTTGTATTGTCTCTAAGTGTATCATAAGACTACTCTCTGTCAATTTTAGTACAAATCGGTTCAAAATTGTTGCTTATACAGTGCATATACGCCAAATCGGAGGTACATATATGTAAATCTGAACCGATTTTAACCAAATGCAATAGGGATCGTCCTTGGACCTAATGAAAGATATGTGCAACGTTTCGTTGAGATCGGACCATACGTGCGACCTGTACTTTCATCACAAGAATACATCTACAGACAGACAGACAGACAGACGGACATAGCTAAATCGACTCAGAAAGTGATTACAAGTCGATCGGTATAATAAACAATGGGTCTATCTCTTATCCTTTTGGGTGTTACAAACAAATGCACAAAGTCATAATAACCTGTACCACAGTGTGGTGTAGGGTATAAATATGGGTGCTAAATCGATCCAATTAATTCCATACAAAATAAAGCAAATCTATACACTCACTTTAGTGGATGAGGGTACGAGTCTATCTGGGGTTTTCTGGAATAACAATCTATGTCAAAATTTACGAATCATTCTCTATCGATCCATATATGACACTCCTAGGTAAGTCAAAATTTTGGTGACTTTTTCCAACACAACAGCTTATACGAGTACATATGTACATTTATTATAAAATGTACTGCAAGAGAAAAGATATTTTGGCACTCCTGAACATTTGGATTTTTTGAGATATGCTGTTATTCCAGAAAACCATACCTCTTATCCGAATCTTCTGTAACACAGTACAGCATTTTCAGCTCATTTATTTGTGACTCAATTCTGAGAATTGGACGTGAAAGTAGCCCCAAAAAGGGAACTTCTGCATCATTCTGTAACTACAGAGTTGACATCCTCGAGTTACAAAAAGGGGCGTGGTGGTAACGACCATTTTCACAAGACTAAATGTACTTCAAAAGCGGTACATTGTGCAAAATTTTGTAGCATTATCGTGCATTGGTACTCACGCTATAAGCTTTTAATTTTTTGTGCAAAATGTTACCTTTGTGTGGGAGGTACCAAAAGTTGTTTGGTATGTGGTCTTCTTCTATCTCCGGCTAAGTTCATGGGCCATATCAGTCCACTCCTCACAAAGGTTAACATTTAGTGAAATATTGATTTTATTTAATAACTTATATACTACCTATTTGAATCATATGAAATTCCACATAGTATTAGTTTATTAGTCACTATTACCTGGAGAAAAATATGCGAAGTTGCCACGCCCCTTTTGGTACCTCTCACACAAATGGACAATTTTGAATCAAAAGTTAATAGCTTATAACTTTATAACCAGTGCATAAAAAGACATGAAATTTTGTACAGTGTAATGATTTAATAGTACCTACAATACAGAGAAAAATGGGCACTATTGCTACGCTCCTTTTGGTGCCTCCCACACAAATGGACCATTTTGTACCGAAAGTTACCAGCTTATAAATTGAATACCAGTGCATGTAAATACTTGAAATTTTTTTTAGTGTAATGCTTTTATAGTACCTACAGTCCATTGGCCCGCCCTTTTTGGTACCTCCCACACAAATGGCTTTGAACTTTAATACCAGTACATACTTTAAAATTATTAAATGCAATTTAAATTGATAATAATTTGAATAAAACAAAAAATTAAAAAAAAAATACTAATACTATTTACCCAACATGCTACCAGCGCTCTGGATCGTAACAAAGTAACCGAAAGAGAAGCAGTGCGACTGATTATTTCATTGTCTGCCGCACTTTCTTGTAATCCTGTTGCACTACCAATCACTCGAAGCACAATTCGAGTGTGTGGAGTGCGATCCCTTGTTATACATTGGGATCGGAAAATATTGCCTGATATAATAGGTAATAAGAATGTTGAACGCCTTCCCATTCTTTTTTCCGATAATGTTTGCGAATAACTGTTATGCGTACCCAAACTTACTGCAGGAACGGGGAGAACACTTCTGATGCTATTTTTTGACACAATGGAACAGTGAAATGTCACAAATAAAGTCAGAGCTATGAGTTTTGACACTACTGCCTCTAACACCGGTGCCAAACAAGGAGCGTGCACTTACCTCAAAGCAAAGACGGGACGTGATCTTTTATGGCTTGCTTGTCGTCACACGTGTTTGAAATAATGTTTTCAAAAATATTTGAACTCTGCTTTGGTCATCAAATTCTTCTAAGATTCCATTATTCAAAATATTCAGTGATGTTTAGGATACATTACAAAAAAGAAAGAAGTCTTGTGACTGATATAGATAGAAAAAAACAAGTTCCTGGTGATTACAACGAGCTAACAATGATTGTTCTGAACAAACCACCCGCTAGGATTAGTTGGCGTACTCCGGGGCCAATACATCATAATCGATCGATGGCAAAACTGCTGTATGCTATGAAGATTTTTCTCTTTCGAAATAATTCTAAAGCATTTAAGCTAACCAAAAGAGAAGAAAAACAAATTGTTCGATTTGTTAGTTTCGGTTCACTCATATATACGAAGATTTAGATCGGAGCGCCTTTTGCAGCAACGTTTAATGACCTCCAACTTTGGAAGAGATTAAAATTATAAGAAGTCATTGATCACGAAATCAGTGCAGCAGCAAGGGTTGTCTTAGAGCGTCACTTGTGGTTAGTTAGCTGAATTTGCCTTGTTTTCCGAAAAGCTGTCTTATGACGAGAAAATGGCTATTGTTCAACGAATGGATGTTGACGGCGGTTCTCGTTTAGTATGTGGTGACTCTGCCAAATTATCTACGGAAGCCACATTAGAAGCATTTGTATCGCAAAGAACGCTGAAAACGCTCTCATTTCTAGAAATCATGGACTCTTTCTTGCAAATTACTTTCTGCGGCTTGGGATGACAATGTTGATTACCTTCAAGGCAAAAGTTGCATAAAAAATTTGTTAACGATATTGCGGAGAGGGGGAGAACTATTTGAAGATTACAATACGATACTCGCTAACAATGAGAAGGAAAAACACTTTTTACTTCATGTCATTGAACAGAACAGAAAGATCATTTCTACTGAAACTTCCAAAACGATGTTAATAAACTTAGTTTTAAGTTGAAAAAAATTAATTATTATTATTTTTAAGTATTTCTTTATTTATATTATTTTGTGTGTGTTTTAATACTATATCTGAATTAAAAAACCAGTAAGGAAAGGCTAAAGTCGGGCGGGGCCGACTATATAATACCCTACACCACTCTCGTAATATTGAATAACTCTGAAATATAAATTTTGTAATTCATGTATAAATTGTTTACATAAATTTACTTTTGAGTCATTTTATACTCAAATAATACCCTGTACCACAGTGTGGTGTAGGGTATAAAAACGAGTGGATGTAAAATACAGCTTCTACAGGACTAAAGGGCCAGATCGGATGAGACATATATATGGGAGCTATAGCTAAATCTAAACCGATTTTCTTCAAATTCGGCAATGTTGGTTCGTGGATCAAGAAACTCTACCATTCTAAATTTCAAAACGATTGGATGTAAAATAGAGCTTTTATAGGACTAAAGGGCCAGATCGGACGAAACATATGTATGGGAGCTATAGCTAATTCTTAACCGATTTTCTTCAAATTCGGTAGTGTTGGTTCATGGATCAATAAACTCTACCATTCTAAATTTCAAAAGGATGGGATGTAAAATACAGCTTCTATAGAACTAAAGGGCCAAATCGGACGAAACATATATATGGGAGCTATAGCTAAATCCTAACCGATTTTCTTCAAATTCGGTAGTGTTGGTTCATGGATCAAGAAACTCTACCATTCTAAATTTCAAAGTGATTGGATGTAAAATACAGGACTAAAGAGCAAAATCGGACGAAACATATATATGGGAGCTATAGCTAAATCTTAACCGATTTTCTTCAAATTCGGCAATGTTGGTTCATGGATCAAGAAACTCTACCATTCTAAATTTCAAAACGATTGGATGTAAAATACAGCTTTTATAGGACTAAATGGCCAAATCGGACGAAACATATATATGGGAGCTATAGCTAAATCTTAACCGATTTTCTTCAAATTCAGTAGTGTTGGTTCATGGATCAAGAAACTCTACCATTCTAAATTTAAAAATGATTGGATGTAAAATAAAGCTTCTACAGGACTAAAGAGCAAAATCGGACGAAACATATATATGGGAGCTATAGCTAAATCTTAACCGATTTTCTTCAAATTCGGCAATGTTGGTTCATGGATCAAGAAACTCTACCATTCTAAATTTCAAAGTGATTGCAGCTTTTATAGGACTAAATGGCCAAATCGGACGAAACATATATATGGGAGCTATAGCTAAATCTTAACCGATTTTCTTCAAATTCGGTAGTGTTGGTTCATGGATCAAGAAACTCTACCATTCTAAATTTCAAAATGATTGGATGTAAAATAAAGCTTCTACAGGACTAAAGAGCAAAATCGGACGAAACATATATATGGGAGCTATAGCTAAATCTTAACCGATTTTCTTCAAATTCGGCAATGTTGGTTCATGGATCAAGAAACTCTACCATTCTAAATTTCAATACGATCGGATGGAAAATACAGCTTCTATAGGACTAAAGGGCCAAATCGGACGAAACATATATATGGGAGCTATAGCTAAATCTTAACCGATTTTCTTCAAATTCGGCAATGTTGGTTCATGGATCAAGAAACTCTACCATTCTAAATTTCAAAGTGATTGGATGTAAAATACAGCTTCTTCAGGACTAAAGAGCAAAATCGGACGAAACATATATATGGGAGCTATAGCTAAATCTTAACCGATTTTCTTCAAATTCGGCAATGTTGGTTCGTGGATCAAGAAACTCTACCATTCTAAATTTCAAAACGATTGGATGTAAAATACAGCTTTTATAGGACTAAATGGCCAAATCGGACGAAACATATATATGGGAGCTATAGATACATCTTAACCGATTTTCTTCAAATTCGGTAGTGTTGGTTCATGGATCAATAAACTCTACCATTCTAAATTTCAAAATGATTGGATGTAAAATACAGCTTCTACAGGACTAAAGAGCAAAATCGGACGAAACATATATATGGGAGCTATAGCTAAATCTTAACCGATTTTCTTCAAATTCGGCAATGTTGGTTTATGGATCAAGAAACTCTACCATTCTAAATTTCAAAACGATCGGATGGAAAATACAGCTTCTATAGGACTAACGGGCCAAATCGGACGATAGATATATATGGGAGCTATATCTAAATCTAAACCGATTTCAACCAAATTCAATAGCGACCTTAACAGCCGCGAAATACTCTAAACTGCAGAATTTCAGAACGATCGGAGTGAAATTGCGACCTGTAGTCGACGAACAACTTTACATGGACAGACGGACGGATGGACAGACATCGTTAAATCGACTCAGCTAGTGATTCTGAGTCGATCGGTATACTTTAAGGTGGCTCAGCTGTGTTATTTTCAGGTGTTACAAACATCTGCCGTGAAACAAACTTATAATACCCTGTACCACAGTGTGGTGTAGGGTATAAATATTTTTGAAACATTGCTTATATTTTTTACGTAATATGCTGACTAGTTCTTTCTCAGGATTTTTTCATAGAATACAAAACTTTTAAGGTCGATGAGCACTCCCTTGTAGATAAGATAAGTTGCTGAAATTTTGAAGACATAATAGGAATGCTAGGTGTAACAAAACTAGGGCTGGCGTAACTTCTACTTAGGAGTTTATTTTTTTCTATGCAAGCATGGACCACCCTAATAAACCGGGTATCGAAGCTATTGAAAATCGCTGGAAAAAGTGCATCAAGCTATTACTCGTATGTTGAGAAATAGAGAACAAATTCCCAAAATTTGTTGTGTTTTCTTTGTTAGGTCGGCTAATTTTGGAGCCGTCTTCGTACATTTTAAGAAATTTAATATTTCACACTATTTTTACCAGAAAAGATTTGCCAAATGTGATCCATTTTAAAACTTATCTTGAGATCAGATTAGTTATCGTCAACTACAAAACTTAAATTTAATCGGTTACTCATTTCGAAAGTTATCATACAAAAAATCAGACAGACTGAAGTACATAGCTCCAATGCATTGGAGCCATTTACTTCAGTCTATGACGTCTTCATAGCTATGACGTAAAATTAGTGTAACGTAGTTCCGTCAAACATACATAGGGTGCATGTCACTCTTTTGGTGTGAGGCTACACAAATAGGTCATGATAATGGCATATCGCCATTCTAAAATTATACATTCTCGAATTTAGAATTTTTATGCAGGGGGTGGTTTCCAAAATCTTTACATTTCTTAAATTCATAAATTTTTCTAATAAAAGTAACGCAATTCGAATCACTCCTTATATGGTCTTTGCTGTGTGATTCTATTTTCAACATTGCGTCGGCTGAAAAATTACTTGCGGTTAATCATGAATGAAAATCGTTTACATGGAATGGCTTTCCTGAATATTCATCGAGACATTCCAGTAGGTGTTAACGCAGATTAGACAATTCTTTTATTTCGCCTAGCCGTGTCAATTTATTAAAACATTAACGCAATTAATATATTATTAAAAATTAATACAATTAATATAATATTTAAATACAGAAACGTTAAAGTTATTTAAAGACGTGCCCAACATTTTCATTTAATGTGTTTTAACACTCACGTGTCTCAACATTTAATTTAAGTTAAACCTTAATTTTCGGAAGTAAATTTTTTTCTCAAAAACACACAGGGCAGACACTATAGTGTTTGTCTTTGAATAATTCTTATTGGAAATATTAACTTAGAATAATTTAATTCTAGTGACTATAAACACTCGTATATGTATATGCATTAAATATGTAAATCGAAGATTTTTGATAAAAAAAATTGGGTACTATATGTAAAAACCCCCAAAAACAAAATCCTGCGCACGGGCCTGTCTTACAATAACATGAAATGTTCTTAAGACTGATGTTTGCAGACATTCGAATTCACACATACACACACACTGATAAATATAACGAACTATCGATTTTAACATTGGCTTGTCATAGGCACCCAACTAGTTAATTTGTTTACAATTCAGCACTAGTTAATATCTAGTTCAGTTATTATTATATTTGTGAATAAGAGAGTACAAGAGAATAGTGGTGGGAGAGAGACACATTTACCATGCCACCACCAAGCGAGTACTTGCTCGTAAAGCAGTTCAGACGATCGTTTTTGCTTATTTATCTGCTGCTGACGGCAGAGAGACGAACGTGTCGATCCATGCAAATACTGTAAAACAGCGCAGATAATCGTTTTTGCTGGCAGAGATGCGAATGGGTTTGCATAGGTCACATTGCAACCAGTCATAAACTATATGACAATACGCAACTAGAAATGATTTTAGCTGCATGGTATGTACATAAACTTTACAAGCAAACTTTTCAAATACAAATACATTTTGTGATTTGAGTAAGCAGAGTAAAAACATTAAGGAAAGACAGAAAGTCGGGCAGGGCCGACTATGTAACACCCTACACATTTTCATACAGTACACCACACTGTGGTACAGGGTATTATGACTTTGTGTATTTGTTTGTAACGCCCAAAAAGAGAAGTAATGGAACCATAGTTTATTATACCGATCTTCATAGAATCAATTTTTGAGTCTATTTAGCCATGTCCGTCTGTCCGTCTGTCTGTCCATGTATTCTTATAATCAAAGTGCAGGTCGTATTTATGGTCCGATTGTGATGAAATTTAGCACAGTGCTCTTTTTTGGCCCAAGGACGATCCCTATTGAAATTGGTCAAAATCAGTTCAGATTTAGATATAGCCCGCATATATATGTTACCCCCGATTTGTAAGCGCTGTCGAAACTGTATTTTATATCAGATCAGTACGAAATTTGGCAGAGAGAGTTCCCATATTACATGAATAAACACTGCTAAATTCGAAGAAAATCGGTTCAGATTTAGATATAGTCCCCATATATATGTTTCACCCGATTTGATATGATAGCGCTATAGAAACCGTATTTTATATCCATATATATGTTTCGCCCGATTTTACATGTAAGCGCTGTAGAAACCGTATTTTATATCCGATCAGTACGAAATTCAACAGAGAGAGTTTTCTTATTACATGTATGAACTCTGCTAAATTCGGGGAAAATCGGTTCAGATTTAGATATAGTCCCCATATATATGTTTCACCCGATTTGACATGTTAGCGCTATAGAAACCGTATATTATATCCGATCTGTACGAAATTCGGCAGAAAGAGGTTTCTTATTACATGAAGGAATACTGCCAAATTCGGAGAAAATCGGTTCAGATTTAGATATAGCCCCCATATATATGTTTTACCCGATTTGACATGTAAGCCCTTTAGAGACTGTGTTTTATATCCGATCAGTACGAAATTCGACAGAAAGAGGTCTTTTTACATGAATGAGTATTCTGGGAAAATCGGTTCAGATTTTTATATAACCTCTATGTATATGTTCCTCCTGATTTGGTATCAAAGCGCTATAGAAGTTGTACTTTACTTCCGATCATTAAAATTTTCCAGAAAGATGTTTGTCACTTTAGGAACGAATATTGCTTAATTTAGCGATTATCGGTTCGGAAATAGATAATATGTTCCTACCCATTTACCAATTATTCCAAATTATTATCGCATTGTTAGGGAGGTGTAGGGTATTATATAGTCGGCCCCGCCCGACTTTCTGCCTTTCCTTACTGGTTAACAATGCGAAAATGGACATTGCGATAAGAATTTAGCAGTGTTCATACATGTAATAAGAAACTTCCTCTGCCGAATTTCGTACTGATCGGATATAAAACACGGTTTTTACAGCAATTACATGTCAAATCGGTTGTTTTTCAGGAGAGGCAATCAAATTTTGGTCCTTTTTTTAATTTTTCTTGCGAAAGCCAATAGTAAAATATGAATTTTTGCGAAAGCGAATGCGAATAATGGTTGGCCCTTTAGTACCAACAAATTTAAGGAACTGAATTGATACTTTTCCAGGATATTCAAGTATTAAGAATGTTTTCTATATTTTTACCTCCTGTTACCGCAAGAACAAACATATTTGTATACCCTATTTTTTATAAGTTTGTTTCACGGCACCTAGACCCACCTTAAAGTATACCGATCGACTCAGAATCACTAACTGAGTCGATGTAAAGTTGTTCGTCGACAATAGGTCGCAATTTCACTCCGATCGTTCTTAAATTTTGCAGTTTAGAGTATTTCGCAGCTGTAAAGATCCCTATTGAATTTGGTTGAAATCGGTTCAGATTTAGATATATCTCCCATATATATCTTTCGTCCGATTTGGCCCTTTAGTCCTATAGAAGCTGTATTTTACATCCAATCGTTTTGAAATTTATAATGGTAGAGTTTCTTGATCCATGAACCAACATTGCCGAATTTGAAGAAAATCGGTTAAGATTTAGCTATAGCTCCCATACATATTTTTCGTCCGATTTGGCCCTTTAGTCCTATAGAAGCTGTATTTCACATCCAATCGTTTTGAAATTTAGAATGGTAGAGTTTCTTGATCCATGAACCAACACTACCGAATTTGAAGAAAATCGGTAAGGATTTAGCTACAGCTCCCATATATATGTTTCGTCCGATTTGGCCCTTTAGTTCTATAGAAGCTGTATTTTACATTCAATCGTTTTGAAGTTTAGAATGGTAGAGTTTCTTGATCCATGAACCAACATTACCGAATTTGAAGAAAGTCGGTTAGTATTTAGATATAGCTCCCATACATATCTTTCGTCCGATTTGAGCCATTAGTCCTATAGATGCTGTAGTTTACATCCAATCGTTTTGATATTTAGAATGGTAGAATTTCTTGATCCATGGACTAACATTGCCGAATTTGAAGAAAATCGGTTAAGATTTAGCTATAGCTCCCATATATATGTTTCATCCGATTTGGCTCTTTAGTCCTGTAGAAGCTGTATTTTACATCCAATCGTTTTTATACCCTACACAACACCGTGGTACATTGTATTATTTAAATATAAAATGTCCCAAAAGTAAATTTATGTAAACAATTTATACATGAATTACAAAATTTATATTTCAGAGTTATTCAATATTACGAGAGTGGTGTAGGGTATTATATAGTCGGCCCCGCCCGACTTTAGCCTTTCCTTGCTGGTTTCAACTGTTTTGAAGAGAAGTGGCAGGGGTTTTCATTGGTATTAATATCTTCAAATTGTGTGAAGGGAATAAGGAGTTTTAACACTTGTAACAAATGAAAGCAAATACTGAAATATATTTTTGCGAAAGCGAAATTTATATGCTTAAAATGTACCCTAAACATATACATGTTTCAAGCCGAATATGTTTGGACCAATATACTACAGAAGCGATTTTTTCAGCGTCTACTGATCGGATACAAAATAGGGTTTTTACAGCGCTTACATGTCAAATCGGGTGAAACATATATATGGGGTCTATATCTAAATCTGAACGGATTTTCTCCTAATTTGCTACAGCGCTTACATGTCAAATCGGGTGAAACATATGTATGGAGTCTATATCTAAATCTGAACGGATTTTCTCCGAATTTGGTAGTGTTCATTCATGTAATAAGAAAACTCTATCTGCAGAATTGCTTTCAGATCGGATATAAAATACGGTTTCTACAGCGCTTACATGTCAAATCGGGTGTAACATATATATGGGGACTATATCTAAATCTGAACCGATTTTCCCGAATTTGCAGTGTTTTTTCATGTAATAAGAGAACTCACTGCCAAATTTCGCACTGATCTGATATAAAATACAGTCTATACAGCGCTTACATGTCAAATCGGGGGTAACATATATATATGGGGGCTATATCTAAATCTAATCTAAACCTGTAAGGAAAGGCAGAAAGTCGGGCGGGACCGACTATATAATACCCTACACCTCCCTAACAATGCGATAAGGGTCATTGCGATTATAATTTGGAATAAGTGGTAAATGGGTAGGAACATTTTATCTAATTCTGAACCGATAATCGCTAAATTAAGCAATATTCGTTCCAAAATTAGGAAACATCTTTCTGGAAAATTTTAATGATCGGAACTAAAGTACAACTTCTATAACGCTTTGATAGCTAATTAGAAGGAACATATACATATATGGAGGTTATATAAATATCTGAACCGATTTTCCCTGAATACTCATACAAGTAAAAACACTTCTTTCTGTCGAATTTCGTACTGATCGGATATAAAATACAGTCTCTACAGCGCTTACATGTCAAATCGGGGGTAACATATATATGGGGGCTATATCTAAATCTGAACCGATTTCTTCAAATTTTAACAGTGTTCATTGATATAAAATAACATTTTTACAGCGCTTACATGTCAAATCGGGGGTATCGTATATATGGGGGCTATATCTAAATCTGAACCGATTTCCAAATTTAAAATTGTTCATTCATATAATAATAAACCTATTTCTGCCGAATTGCATACTGATCGGATATAAAATAAAGTTTTTAGAGCGCTTTCATGTCAAATCGGGCCTAACATATATATAGGGGCTATATCAAAATCTGAACCGATTTTAATTAAATTAAATAGGGATCGTCCTTCGGCAAAAAAAGTGTATATTTTCGTCGAGAACGGACCATAATTGCGACCTATACTTTGATTACAAGAATACATCCACAGGCAGACAGACGGACAGACAGACAGACGGACATAGCTAAATCGGCTCAGAAAGTGATTACAAGTCGATCGGTAATAAACAATGGGTCTATCTCTTCTCATTTTGGGTGTTACAAACAAATGCACAAAGTCATAATAGCCTGTACCACAGTGTGGTGTAGGCTAATAAAATATATAAATATAATATAGTATTTATTGATCTATACTCGTACATCAATACGTCCATAGGGCTAATGATGGTCTTACAACAACATGAAATATTCTTAAGACTGATATTGTTAGACATTTGAATTCACACACACACACTGATAAATGCATAAACTTTACAAGCAAACTTTGCGATTACAAATACATTTTGTGACTTGTGTAAGCACAGCCTTTGAAAGAAAAACCTGAATGCAGTTGACGGCTTTAATAAAATACCATATGTCAGATGGATATAGAGAAAAGGATTTGTTCGCAAAGCAACAGCATAAAGAATACAATAGCGCAGTGTGTGGGAGTGGTGTTGGAACGACAATAAAAAAACAAAGAAATACATAGATATGCAAACTAACAAGGTGATCAGTGTGATCTGACGGTATTATATTTGCCCTCCAGTGGGATGTGCATTGCAGAAGGATGAACGGAAGCCAACTAACAGAAGATTAAAGAAACAAGTATGACATTAAGTTTCGTATAATGCTGAACACTAAAGATTTCAAAGCCGTATAGTTCTGAACTCTAAGGGTTTCAAAGCCGGATGTAAATCACAGAAAAAACAGACAATTTAAAAATTTAAACAAATGTATGTATGTATCTGTATGTAAAAATTTTTTAAATTCAACAAATATTGTTAATGAAATTTGGAAAATAATTTTCAAAATTATTCCGACGCTAATCAAATGATAAATTTGTCAAAGTCTTACTTATTTCTTTTAATATTTTTCGAATTTTGAGTTTGTTGTTCAAATTTATACACACAATATATACATAAAAAATGTCATTATAAATTTCAAAATAAAAATTGATTGTCGCACCCTTTCATACTCTTACCATCGAAACAAACGCGTTTTTAATTTACATTAAAGGAATATGAGGAGTGAGTACATGAAAAGACTAGTGTTAAAGTGGCAACATAACGATGGATAAAGAGGAAAGTGAAATTAAGTATCACACTGTGGTACAGGGTATTATACGTTTGTTTCGTTCACATCTACTAGGAATCATTAGTTGATTCGATGTAACCATGTCCGTCCGTCTCTCTATTTTAAGTCGTTCGCAAAGTTCAAGTCGGAATTTCACTCCGACCTTGATGAAATTTAGCACAAATAACTTTTCACAACATGAAGGAAGAAATTGGTCAAATTCGGTTCAGATTTAGATGAAGCCCACATATATATATGTAATTCCGATTTGGCATCTAAGCGTATGATGTATAAAATTCGACCCAAAGGAAACATTTGGACCAAACAGAGATACCTCTGAATTTCCAAACAATCACCTAAGATTTAGATATAGCCCCCTTATTCATGTTCCTTCCGATTTGCTTCTTAGCGCTATAGAACCTGTATTTTACACCAAGTTATTCCGTATTTTGGAAGAGTGAATTTTTTAACCCACGGACGCATTTGAAGAAAATTCTTCCAGATTTAGATATAGCCACGCACATACGTGGCTATATAATAGAAGTATAAAAGAACAGTATAAAATTAATTCTTAATCTGCTATTTAAGGGCAATAGGGTACAGAGAATGAAGCCGAGCCAAAATTGGCGGCGGCGGCTGCCATTGAAAATTATTGATCGGCGGCGGCGGCTAGGCGGCTACGCCGACATAAAATTGACATACGGCGGCTCTATGATAGACATTTTAACATTTAAAATAATGGTTGAAAAGTTAAGCTCTGGTATTTATTGTTAAATAATAGATGTTTTTAAGTTAATTGTAAGATATTGTGAGGTAAAAAAATCACAGATTCCATGCCGCTAGGCGGCTCTATGATATACTCTATTTTCAAAGTATGCTAAACCTATGTATAGACGATTGTCAGATCGGACAACTTTAGTAACCCTGTTAAAGTGCCGCAAATGTACGGACAATGACAGATTGTTAGGCAAAGGTGAAGACGATTGCAGGAAACCCTTACAATTTCATATACAGGGTTTTCCAACAAGAGGTGTTGTTTTGAATCGCCCGGTATTTCGGTAGCTGTCACTTTTGAAGCTTTTATTCTTTGACATTTCGTCGGCTTAATGCTATTTTGTTCCATACGCCATTTTGTTTGAGTAAAAACGGGACTGAAGAGTTACACACTTTTTATTCCATAGGGTTCCCAACAGTATTTGTATTATTCCCATGCATTTGTATGCCATTATATTCAAAAATAAGCAAGTTATAACAATTTTTGTACATGACATTTTGGTCCATATCCACTTTTATTTTAATTTTTTTTCGTATTTGTATTACATGGATCACAAAGAAGGTCGGTATGAAAGGAGAGTAATTTATATATTGTGATCGAAAGAACGTAAAATAGTGAGTAAAAAATACAAGGCGATAGGAAAATGGGGATATAGAACAAAAAAGTTATTTCCCTTAAATCAGAGTAAAATCGATTTACCCTACCAATATCTCGAAAACTAGACAAGATAGGAAAAAAATGATTGCAGATTCTGAAAGAGCATGCTTGAAACCCATATAATCAACTCCAAAAACGCAAAAATGGCGTATGGACCAAAATAGCATCAAGCCGACGATTTGACAAGTAGCAACTACGCCATTTCCCTTAAATCAGAGTTAAATCGATTTACCCTACCAATATCTCGAAAACTAGACGAGATAGGAAAAAAAATGATTGCAGATTCTGAAAGAGCATGCTTGAAACCCATATAATCAACTCCAAAAACGCAAAAATGGCGTATGGACCAAAATAGCATCAAGCCGACGATTTGACAAGTAGCAACTACGCCATTACTATAAATGGAACGATACACGATTCATCAACGCATTGAAATTATTAAAATTCGAAAATCATCGAAAAATCGTCTTCACTAATGAGGCCCATTTCCACCTCGGTGGCTACGTCAACAAGCAAAATTGTCGCATCTGGGGCTCGGAAAACCCAAGAGTTATTGGAAAATGTCATGAAAAGGATATGGCCATTTGACTGATGTTGTTTTTCATTATTAACGGCATACCTTCCTCTTTATTATGAAATAAACATCCTATCATTTATCGCTAAAAATTGATTTTTTTTTTTTGAATACCTAAATAACACCTCTTGTTGGAAAACCCTTTATTTAAAATATATTTTGTAAATATTTATATGCCAATAAAAATATTTTATAGACAGTGGCCAATAAAAATGTTTTTCTGACAATGGCGCCGTTGTCACATGCATAAACTCGTCTATATATAGCTTAAGTCGAAACAGGTTGTTTCCAGGAGAGGCGAATCGACGTTTTAGTGAAATTTTAAATTTGTGTGGAATTACCTTGTGGTTTAAATAGAATGACCTCTACTGTTTTGAGCTTAACTTGACTGATTCTTTAGAATGGAGGTATTCATTTATATGTTAAACTATTCTTTAATACTCCATTGATTTTTTTCCGAAAATATTTTTATCTCTATATGTACATAATCTAATAATAAATAAAACATCTTATTATTTCCTTTAAAAAATAATTTTTATAATTATTTGTCTATTACTATCAATATTATGATTTTTAAACATATTAAGCTCCCGCTTGTGACACAATAAACGAATCAAAACGAAAATCACTCACTTCCATATTTGTCGTTTCTAGAAAATCATATTTGAAGTTTTTGTGAAATTGAAACACGATATTATTATTTATTAATGAACAATTGCAAATACCCAATAACCCAATTTGTGGAAGTAGAATTTCACCAGATATAGAACCAATTGCGTAGATTCTTAGAATGCAATAAAAAATAATAGTGTATATGCGTACACATTATTCTTCTACTAAGGGGACGATATATCTGCTATATAGCAATTTGCTTAGCGAATTGTAAATTGTATCTATCCATATTTTAAAGCTTTTCTATAGAACGGCGGTTGTGCTTCAGCCGATTTTAGCCGCAAAGATCGGCGGCGGCTTCGGCTGGTGAAAAAAGGTCGGCTGCGGCTAAAAACGGCGGCTCGGCTCGGCGGCTTCATACTCTGATAGGGTACATTTAGCACCTTCGTACTGGTTTTTAATTCAAATTTGTTTACTCAATTCCAGAGACAAATTAAGTGGAGGCAGTAAAATATTTCCGTTCCAAAAATATTTGAGCAAATGACGTGGACCCATTTTGGAGGAAGTGCTGCAATATATTAAGCTTTACCTGCATAACATCTTTATGAGTTAAGTTTGTATGTATGAGTTAAAGTTTTGTATTTATTTAACTCAAAACCAGTAAGGAAAGGCAGCAAGTCGGGCGGGGCCGACTATATAATACCCTACACCTTCCTAACAATGCGATAAGGGTCATTGCCATAATAATTTAGAATAATTGGTAAATGGGTAGAAACATATTATCTAATTCTGAAACGATAATCGCTAAATTAAGCAATATTCGTTCCTAAATTGAGAAACATCTTTCTGGAAAATTTTAATGATCGGAAGTAAAATTCAACTTCTATAGCGGTTTAATACCAAATCAGGAGGAACATATATATGGATCTTTAATATAAATCTGAACCGATCTTCCCTGAATACTCATTCATGTAAAAATACTCGAACTGATCGGATATAAAATAACATTTTTACAGCGCTCACATGTCAAATCGGGGGTATCGTATATATTTGGGGCTATATATAAATCTGAACCGATGTCTTCCAAATTTAAAAGTGTTCATTCATATAATAGGAAACCTCTTTCTGACGAATTTCATACTGATCGGATATAAAATACAGTTTTTACAGCGCTTACATGTGAAATCGGGGGTAACATATATATGGGGGCTATATCTAAATCCGAACCGATTTTCTCCGAAGTTGGCAGTATTTCTTCATGTAATAAGAAACCTCTTTCTGCCAAATTTTGCACTAATCGGATATAAAATAACATTTTTACAGCGCTTACATGTCAAATCGGGGGTAACGTATATATGGGGGATATATCTAAATCTGAACCGATTTTCTCCGAATTTAGCAGTATTCCTTCATGTAATAAGAAACCTCTCTTTGCCGAATTTCTCTCTGATCGGATACAAAATAACATTTTTACAGCACTTACATGTCAAATCGGGGGTAACGTATATATAGGGGCTATATCTAAATCTGAACCGATTTCTTCCAAATTTAACAGTGTTCATTCATATAATAGGAAACCTCTTTCTGCCGAATTTCATACTGATCGGATATAAAATAAAGTTTTTACAGCGCTTACGTGTCAAATCGGGGCTAACATATATATGGGCCAAAAAAAAAGATATGTGTAAAGTTTCGTCGAGATCGGACCATAAATGCGACCTGTACTTTGATTACAAGAATACATGCACAGCCGGACAGACGGACATAGCTAAATCAACGCAGAAAGTGATTCTGAGTCGATCGGTAATAATAAACGATGGGTCTATTTCTTCTCCTTTTGGGTGTTACAAAAAAATGCACAAAGTTATAATACCCTGTACCACAGTGTGGTGTAGGGTATAAATAGAGACGAATGTAAGTTATTCCGTCGAATAATAGCTATCTATAACATAATGTTTTGTATTTTTTGTACTTTCGTCTAATATGTACTTTCATTATACTCAACTTTATTGTGGAATCTGCACTCTGTTCCCACTCCGCCTAAATGTAAATGAGGAAGATGGCATTACGATTTTAAATCAGTATATAATCGTATAATAAGCATTATTAAAAATATCCTTAAATATAAATAAATGGCGATATAAAATATTGAAATAATTGCATTATAAAATCCATTAATTTCCAGAGCAAATAAAAAATTTGGTTGTTAAAATGACAACATATTTGTTGAATTTAAAGGCAACATATTTTCAATAAATGATTTGAAAATATATTTGTTGAGCAAAATCAAAATTATTTTTGATAAACAAATTACAAATATTGTCGTTGAAATAAAGATATGTTTGTTGAGTAAAAAAGAAAAATATTTTCAATGAACGAGTCACAATTTTCGTTGATGAAACTTAGATTTTCTTTATCACAGGAATTTTGAAAAATTTTGTATTTGAGTTTTTGAAAATTATTGTTGAATTAAGCTTTGTTCCTTTACCTACTACAAGTTACTAGTTTTACCATTTTTACCAGTTTTACTCCAAAAAGCGTTCCTTTACTCGAAAAACTAGTAAAAATAGTAGACAAATTTAAGAGAGAATTTTCAAAATGCCTTTCTCTTTTACTATTTTTTACTAGATTTTACTCGACAAATTTTTCCGAGTAAAAGTAGTAGCTTTCAAAATACATTGAACGTAATATAACAAAAACTTCAAATAGAAGACATTTTTCTGTGCTTGCTATTTTTACCAGATTTCCGTTCCCGTACTTTTTCAAAATGTGTTTACTCAGAGAGAATTTTGAATTATTTCTCTTTTGCTAGTTCTACTATTAAAAATGTAAAGGAACAAATCTTTAAAAATTTTGTTTTTTCTGTGATTGTGTAAAAATAATAAAAAAGTAAAAACATAAAACCGACTCCAATGCACCTTCATAGCAATCAAATATGATTTGGTTTGTAAGACCCAAAAATAAACTTCGAATAATTTTCTGAGTCGGTTTACCTATTTAATTTAATATATATGGGCAATTTCATGCCAAGTGAGTGAACTTTTGAAGCCAAAGTATTCTGATAGGGATGATACTTTCACGAAGTATTGTTCTATTGGGTAGCAGTTACGACAAAGAATTTCAACGAGAGCGGTTAAAGACACCCCGACTTAGAGGGTCTTGAACTTTGACATTTTGTCATACATCCCTTTTTCTCATTCATATAACTAAATACATATGGTATTTACTAAATGTTGTCCAAATATTTTTACATTTTGCACAAAGTGGTCCACTTGTATTGATCAAAAGGGGCCATTTTCACGGGACGCCCATTTGACTGCAATCAAAGTTATAAGCTGTTAACTATTTGTGCAAAATACTTAATTTGTACTGGAGGAACCAAAAAGGCGTAGAAACTTTGTCCATTATTCAGCTTCATCCCCTCTACTCAATTGTGAAGAGATCAAAATCGGTTATGCTTCGCTTCTATCGATTATTACAGTTCATACCCTACACCACACTGTGGTACGGGGTATTATAACTTTGTGCATTTATTTGTAACAACCAAAAGGAGGAGAAATAGACCCATCGTTTATTGTACCAATCGACTTATAATCACTTTCTGAGTTGATTTAGCTATGTCCGTCTGTCTGTGCATGTATTCTTCTAATCAAAGTACTGGTCGCAATTATGGCCCGATCACGACGAAACTTTACACACATCATTTTTTCCCAAGGACGATCCATGTTGAATTTGATTAAAATCGGTTCAGATTTACATATAGTTCCCATATATACATATATACCTCCGATTTTAAATATACTCGTATGCATAAGCAACATTTTTGATCCGATTTTTACAAAAATTGGCGCAGAGCAGTCTCGTGGTACACTTAGAGACAATACAAAATGTGGGGAAAATCGGTTCAGATTTAGATATAGCCCCCATATATATGTTACCCCCGATTTGAAATGTAAGAGCTGTAAAAACTGTACTTTAAATCCGATCCGTGCGAAATTCGAATACCGCCAAATTCGGAAAATCGGTTCAGATTTAGATATAGCCCCCATATATACGTTACACCCGATTTCACATGTAAGCGGCGTAGAGACTGTATATTATATCCGATCAGTATGAAATTCGACAAAAAGATGTTTGTTATTACATGTATGACCATTCAGGGAAAATCGGTTCAGATTTCCGATCATTACAAAATTTGGCAGAAATATGTTTCTCAATTAAGGAACGAATATTGCTTCATTTATCGATAATCGGTTAAGATTTAGATATAACCACATACATTTCAAATTATTATCGCAATGACCCCGACCGACTTTCTGCTTTTCCTTACTGGTTTTTAAATGACATTGCGCAAAAATGTTTATTTCAAAACATACTACTACGACTTGCATTAGCTTGGTATGTACCGCTTTAAAATCATCTCCTCAGATTCTCCTGAAATCGCTTGTAAATTACAAAATCGAATGTGTTTATCTCTATAGAGACAGCGTTTTTCACATGAAGAAAAAAATCTCAAAATAACGCATATTGTTGTTGATTCAGAATAATCCGCGCCTTCTAAATACATTGGTGTCATTGTCCGGTCAGCTCTATTTCTCGAGTTATATAAATAGAAAACTTCTAGAAAATGTTTTGTACTTGGTTTTTCGTTTTAATAATGGAATGCATTGAAAAATTAATTTCTAATAATACGAACATGTTAGGCACTTTTAATAATTTGCAATATGGTGATATTACCAATATCGCGTAAATTGTAAAACGACTTATAATTACTCATCCATATTGGAAATTTCCTATATGGCGAAAAAAAAATTGGTTCGATATACCCAATAGTACAACAGTTATGACCACTTGAAATTATGTATATTTATACTGTCTTCCTAAAAAAAATTACAAAAATCGGCAAAAAGGTTAAGTTTTAGATATAACCACATACATTTCAAATTATTATCGCAATGACCCTGCCCGAATTTCTGCTTTTCCTTACTGGTTTTTTAATGACATTGCGCAAAAATTTTTATTTCAAAAGATACTACTAACACTTTCATTAGCTTGGTATGTACCACTTTAAAATCATCTCCTCAGATTCTCCTGAAATCGCTTGTAAATTACAAAATCGAATGTGTTTATCTCTATTAAGAAAAAAAATTTCAAAATGAAGCATATGGTTGTTGATTCAGTATAATCCGCGCCTTCTAAATACATTGGTGTCATTGTCCGGTCAGCTCTATTTCTCGAGTTATATAAATAGAAAACTTCAAGAAAATTTTTTGTACTTGGTTTTTCGTTTTAATAATGGAATGCATTTTTTTTTAATTTTTTTTTTTGAAAAAATAAAATTAGCTATATGACGAAAATTGGTTTAATATACCCAATAGTACAACAGTTATGACCACTTGAAGTTATGTATATTTATACTTTCTTCCTAAAAAAATTTACAAAATCCGGGTTTTTTTTAAACATAAATTCAAGTGGTCATAACTTTTGTACTGTTGGCTATATTAAACCAATTTTCGTAATATAGCAAATTTTATTTTTTCAAAAAAAAAATGATAGTAACCTATTTGTAACTGCTTATAAACATTTTAGCCAAAAATAAACTACATAGGTCGATATTAAATATTCTGACCCATCATTGGGTTCGTTTCAGTAAGCAAAGTACTAAAGAAGGTGTAAGGAGTCGCTGCAGATATTGATCACAATAAACTAGATCTGGGATTCAAGGCTTTTGTTGCGATGTATATAGCCCCTCAAAGGCAAATGCCAACCTCAGCCAGCTCGTTGCGAATCCTGCTTGTACTAATGAGGCTCTTACGACCGACTTGGACGGTATAACCCATCGTCGAGAACCAATGAGGTGACTGAATCCCAACATGTCATCTCTGGGACAAGCGACACACAAAACACTTTAAGATCAAGGTGGTGAAGGAGTTGTGCTGAGGATCTGAATGGCCAGCAAGTGTATAAAGAAGTGGGTCGCTAGCAATTCCCGTCCAACGCCAGGGCACGGGTCGGATGTATATTCTATGTGGCTTAGTCTGCGCAAGCCGTCTCCATACGGCACACTCGTGGGAACAAAAATGGATACAAATTTAACCAAAAAAACACACAAAACATAACAACTGTAGCAAGCGAAAGTCCGTCCGACAAAAAGGTAGACCTGTGCCCAGTAATGGGCAAAGTGGAATCGGGTAAAGTTCAATCTAAGTTGTTGTAATTTGTTGTTGTTATGAAACATGTACTCGCCAACAAGAGTTCTCCGAAAAAAAGCAATCCTCAATAGACTTCTGTGGATCGCTAGAAAATACCAAAGAAAAAGCCCGACTGGGCAACATAATGGCAAAAGGTCACTCGAATCCTTCTTATATCAAGAGAGACGACGGTACATGGCCAATTAAATCAGCCGAATCAATAGACATTCTTTTGAAAATGCAATTTCCAGTCTGTACGGATACAGCTAATGAGAGCAAAACCAATTAACTTAACAAGAAAATAGTGTTGAAGTTGATAGGATAATAAGTCCAAGTAAACGTAATATGAAACACCGGATTAAGAAATTAACTGTTGCATATTACCCCTATCGCAAGATGTTTGGTAGCCGTTGGGGCCTCAGATCTAATATGGTACTATGGTACTATGCATAATCAACTCACATATGAGGCACTCGTGTGGTGGCCTGTAATAGAAAATATAACAGTATAAAAGCAACTACATTCGCATATGCGAACGCGAATTATTCGCATCATTTTAACATTCGCTTTCGCATTCGCAAAAACCATCTTTGGATTATTCGCTTTCGCAAAAATATATTTCAGTATTCGCTTCCATTTGTTAAAAGTGTTAAATCTCCTTATTTCCATTACACAATTTGAAGATATTAATATCAATGAAAACCTCTACCACTTCTCTTCAAAACAGTTGAAGAAATATGTTTGTTCTTGTGGTAACAGGAGGTAAAACTATGGAAAACATTCTTTATACTTGAATATCCTGGAAAAGTATCAATTCAGTTCCTTAAATTTGTTGGTACTAAAGGGTCAAACTATTATTCGCATTCGCTTTCGCAAAAATGCATATTTCACTATTTGCTTTCGCATTCGCAAGAAATATATTTCAATATTCGCTTTCGCTAAAGTCACTTTCGTTACATCCCTAATCTAAATTACTACTATAAACAAGCAGAGGCCAGGTGGGACAACACTGCCGAATAACCAAAAGCACCCGGGTATGATACAGCACTCAACGAACAAAGTTTCTGATCAGCCAAAATCAACGAAACTTGTCACGACTAGTCGCTGTGCTAACTGGCCAAATGGAACTTCAATACAACGACCATTGTCGCAGTTACGACAACGAGGAGATAGTCAAAAACCTTCTCTGTTCCTACCAAGCACTAATACAGCGCAGATTTAAAGTTTGAATCAACTGTTCCTTCATAACAGTTGAGCCGTATTTTTCCTCATCGAAACCAACCTGTTAAGAGATCTGCGGCAGTCGGGGGCTGTTTGTGAATTTAGGGATGTTGCCTCCAGAGAATTGATGGCAGCCTGGCTGTCCGTGTAACTGACAACGCAAGTGTTGGTTACTAGGTTGCGACTCAGCCACTTGGCTACTTCCCATATTGCCATTATTTCGGCTTGAAAGACACTGCAGGTAATTGGTAGTCTGTGAGCTATATCCAATCTAATCTCTGCACAGTGTACTCCGAAGCTAACCTTTTTATCAAGCTTCGAACCATACGTGTAAAAGTGAAAAGTGGTTTATAATACCTGGTATTCTTCCAACCCATTTATCTCTGGCGGGAATCATCACTACACTTTGATATCCTCATGTGACCGTAGTTCTTGTACCTCCACATTGATAGGCAGTTTATTCTTATTGCCGCTTTGGTTGCAACTTCTCTCTCCACAATATTAATCGGCAGTATATGGAGTATGGCTTGTAGAGACTCGGTCGCTGTAGTCACTAAGGCTCCGCTTATGCTCAGGCAGGCTGTTCTCTGAACCTTTGTTATTAGGTTGGTGATGGTTAGTTTGTCAGTTTCCGTCCACCATACCACAATGCCGTATAACAGTATAGGACGAACTACTGCTATATATATCCAAACAAGACAATTCTGTCTTGTTTGGGTTTACGCCTAAACCGCTGCTACTGCCCCATCTAGCCAATTTGTTTTGAGCCACCTGTAGAATGTCTCGGAGGACGTTTTCGAATTTGCCACTCACTGCGATTGCCACGTCGTCCGCATATCCCACGACCTTGCAGCCACAACGTTCTAGATATAGCAGGATTTCATTTACCGCTAGGTTCCAATTTAGTGGAGACAGTACTCCTCCTTGTGGGGTCCCTCGGTTTACAAACCTTGTTAGAGTTGTGGATCCAAGATATGCTGTTATGCGTCTTCTGTTGAGCAGACTTTGAATTAGTCTAATCAAACTAGAGTTATCTTTTAGATGTGACAGTACCGCAATTACTGCATCTGAGTGAATGTTGTTAAAAGCCCCTTCTATGTCAAGAAATGCCACCATGGTGAATTCTTTGAAATGTAGGGACGATTCGATAGTGCTCACAAGTTCGTGCAGGGCTGATTCTGTAGACTTCCCCTTATTGTAAGCATGTTGGTTCCCCGACAGGAGTTTTGTATCCAGGTTTTCCCTAATGAAATAATCGAAAAGCCTTTCCAGGCCTTTCAATAGGAAGGAGGATAAGTTAATTGGTCTGAAGTCTTTTGGCCTAGTGTGTGATATCTTCCCCGCTTTATGTATGAATACCACTGTGGTATCCCTCCATCGATTCGGGATGTATGAAAGCCTGATACATCCTGCATAAATTTTCTCCAGCCAGGGGATAATGTACCTCATCATTTTCTGCATTTCTGCTGGAGTGATGCCGTATGGTCCAGGTGACTTGAAGGGCTCAAAGCTGTTAATAGCCCAGCTTATTCTGGATCTC
The DNA here is from genome assembly GCA_963930755.1 of Eudasyphora cyanicolor. Classification (NCBI taxonomy): domain Eukaryota; kingdom Metazoa; phylum Arthropoda; class Insecta; order Diptera; family Muscidae; genus Eudasyphora; species Eudasyphora cyanicolor. The sequence continues at coordinate 60,865,748 of OZ005736.1, read as the reverse complement.
TCAGTCAACAAGCTAGCAACGCTGTCCACTCGCATTCAGGTGCCACTTTGTCTTTCTCACATTTCTGTGGACGGCAGGTTCAGGCGCTTTTTCAGCGAGTTTGAACTCAATGTAATGGTGATCTGAGAATGTGCGGTCGTCCAGTACATTCCAATCAATAATATTGTCTGACAGCCGGTCAGTAGCAAACGTTACGTTTAGTACTTCTTGTCTGTCTTTAATTGTAAAGGTCGGTTTATTTATTACAAATACTTAGGGTGGTAGTTAGAATAAAGTCAACAAGCGAATAGCCGTGTATCAACGACGGTGGACGACTCACCTTCCGTAGTGGGAGCTATATCCTGCTTGTATACCTTCAGGACTGTAGTCCCGAAGCCATATTGTAGGATTGCACTTGTACGTTGTATATGGGAGCTGGATTCAGCGTTAAGGATCAAATTGACCTGCCGCTTTTTACCATCCGCCTCACCCACCTTGCTAATTCTCCAATTATTGACCGGCAGGCCAGGATTGGAATCTTTTATTATTTCTTATATGTCAGCCAGGTTGGAGGGCTCTTCTGTAACCCAGAGCCCGACTACATCTAACTCGGCTCCCGGCCACACCTCACCCGCTCGAATCAGATCAGCCTTATACAGATCTACTGATCTGGCATCATCGAAATGTAAAAGCTTTACTCTCCCCTGATGCCATCCTGCATCGTTGCAGTTTGGTGGTTTGCCCGGCATTTCTCTGCGGACATCGAGATAATGAGCCATAATAGCGATTGCACATGGTTCCATTTGACCTTGAATATGGATCCATACTAACTACTTCTGTCTATAACGGCCATCACTAGACTCTCCTTGCCACTTCATTGAAGGGCTTGGTGAGTGTCCTGTTGATGGTGACATTAGGGCCTCTTGCCTTTTTCGAAGGCAGGGGTTCATCAGGTCATCTGATTCATTGACTTTATTAGCTGAATTTGTGGCTCTTTCAGCCGGCTCATTGGCCTTAGAAGCATCTATGACGCCTTTAGCCCAGGTAAGTGACTCTTCGTTTGTTATTCGGTAAGAGCCGAAACCTCAACAGCCTCCAATTTCGGCAAAACTCTGAGCGCTATCCGGAGCTCATTGAGCTTTCGTTTTGACGGTCGGACATGACGTTTTTCCCCTCACCGTACCACCTGTTGTGAGTACTGTGGGAAATTTTCACCATTTTTAGTGTGGTCGGCTTTGGCCAAGACCAACGGACGGACAGTAGGATGATTGGGGAACCCCGCTCCATCGGAACACGAAGGCATCCCCTCAACGAATTTATTTAATTTTTTGTCTGTATTAGCCCGTAATAGGTACTACGATGTAGGCCTTCCAGACTTTGTAAATATTTTTTTGCGATTGCGTATAGGTACTGCGTAATCAATTTTAACTATCCGTCCTGTCTAAACACGTCCGTTCACTACGACTGATCAGCAACCAAAGACATGTATGTAAATAAGTGAATACATATTATACTGTGTAGGCTAAAATTTTTGAAGAAAAAATCGCGCGCGTTTTTTTTCTCCCCTTTTCGTAACTTATTGATATTTATGACTTGAAGAAAAAATATATTCAAAATTGAAAACACAAAGATTTCGATTATGTATATATATTTCTTATAATTTCTTATTCGAACGTACTTGCAATTCGATTTTAATTGTTTCCACTTGCCTTCGTACTAATGTCCACAAAAAATCGAAATTCCTACGAACATATGTTTATTTTACAAACTCGAATCTTTGGATATGGACCCGAAAACATTCACAATGGATTTCGAAAGAGCCTTCGGAACGCACTTTTAAATATTTTTCCGGATTCATGGTTAGTTTTATAAACTCTGATATTTGGGATATGTACCCGAACACATTCACAACGGATTTCGAAAAAGCACTTCGGAGCACACTTTAAGGATTTTTCCGGATTCACGGTTAAAAGAAAAAATCTTACGGTATATCCCTTTTGCAGACGCATTATTAGTCGTTTCTCTAAATGTTGGCATTCTGTTTTTTAATTATTGAATAATATTGAATTACCCAGGATTTATTTAATATACATGTTTTTTTCTTACATACTGGATAATATTAAATTCCACTTTATTAAAAATTTTAGAATAGGACATAACGCCCAATGGGCTTTATATCTGTACCAAGGGCGGTCATAAAGCCTAAAAAAATGGGCGTTATGACCGTGTGCGTTAAGTCCGGGCAGAAACAGTAGTTTATATCCGATCAGTACGAAATTCGTCAAAAAGAGGTTTCTTATAACATTGCCAAATTTGGAGAAAATCGGTTCAGATTTAGATATAACCCCCATATATAGGTTATCCACGATTTGATATGTAAGGGCTGTATTTTATATTCGATAAGTACGAAATTCGGAAGAAAGAAGATTCTTTTTCCTAAATGGAAGAAAATCTGTACGGATTTAGATATAGCCCAGATATTTATATAACACCTGATTTGACATGTAAGCTCTATAGAACTCTATTTTATATCCGATCAGTGCGAAATTTGGCAGAAAAAGGATTCTTATTACATCAATGGACACTGCCAAATTCAGAGAAAATCTGTTCAGATATAGCCCCTATATATATATTCCTCCCGATTTGGTATCAAAGGTAATAATCTACTTCCGTTCATTGCAATATTTTGCAGAAAGAACTTTCTTAATTTAGGAACGAATACTGCTTAATTTGGGGATAACTTATACTTGCTTATATGTCCCTGCGTATTTAGTATTTAAGCGCTATTTAAACTGTATTTTACGTCCGATCATTATATTATTCGCAGAAATGAGGCATTTGATCCAAGTTGATGAAAATCTGTTCCTTCCTGGGAATCTATATTCCCATGTATTTGTTCCTTCCGATTCTTGATTTATGAAAGAATATTTTGCATTTGATGGTTATGGTTTCAGATAAAGTTTATTATGATCAACGTCCTCACCTCCTCCTTGGAATAAGCCTTGATGAGGAGGTTAAAACAAAACCTGTTATTACAATTTATTTATCGCAATGCCCCTTTGCGCATTGTTACGGAGGTGCAGTGTATTATACAGTCGATGCCGCCCAACTTTCTTCGTTAGGATTCTGACTTTACAAAATTGGAACAAACACATTCGTTCGCTTTTTTAGTTGTTAAGTTTTTTGTGCCAGCAAAAAACGTTATTTTTTAGAAATAATTATTTTTTTTCTAATTGTTTTAACGACAGTTACTAAACTTTTGTTTGTACGTGAAAGTGATATTTTTAACATTTGAGCTCAGTCCTAAAAAAAAATGGTCCAAATACAAGAAAATCGGAATTATTATTTTTTTTTTAATTTTTTATGCACAGCCTATTGACTTGCCGACTAATCCGGACTCACCCAGAATTTCGAAATGTAATTTTTTTTCGATCAGTAGTTGTAGGACATTTGTAGTGAAGTTGTTGAGATTTACACATCAAATTTTATTTTTCCACGATTAATGTTTTCTAAGAGATAACATACGAGTATTTAAATAAAGCCACGCATACTTCAACCCCAGCCAATATTTAGATATTTTACAAACCATCTGCCACCAAACAGATTTCAACTAAAAGAACAAATTTTAAGTGATGCTCTTAAAAAGCTCATTGTTTTTTACATATATGTTGGGGTCATATTCTGTAGATCATTTGCTTAGTATTTAACAATCTGCATTTAGTTTTGTTATGGAATATACTTATTTTACAGGTGTATTGTCGTTTCGAGTCACATTAATAGCAATTTCCTTAATATTAGCAGACTTCATTATGTTCAGTGTATACCACTCATCTTATCCTTTGAGTCTCATTGAGAATTCCAACTTAACAAGCAATAAATCCTGTTGTGAGCAAAACCAAAAGTCATTCAATAACATCGCTCTACACAGAAATACACAATTTACTTTGGCAAAGTGCAGCGAACAACAACAACATGAAAGCAATAAATTATTTATACCTTTTCAGTTGTATTGGCGAAAACAGAAGAAATTGAGCTGCTGAATATAAAAGCAGTGAATAAAGAAGAGATATCACAGAATCACAATCATATTATGCCCAATATAAAAATATTGCAATAAAAGGGTGTTAACTCAAAAATTTAAACCAGTAAGGAAAGGCTAAAGTCGGGCGGTGCCGACTATATAATACCCTACACCACTCTCGTAATATTGAATAACTCTGATATATAAATTTTGTAATTCATGTATAAATTGTTTACATAAATTTACTTTTGGGACATTTTATACTTAAATAATACCCTGTACCACAGTGTGGTGTAGGGTATAAAAACGATTGGATCTAAAGAGCCAAATCGGATGAAACATATATATGGGAGCTATAGCTAAATCTTAACCGATTTTCTTCAAATTCGGCAATGTTGGTTCATGGATCAAGAAACTCTACCATTCTAAATTTCAAAACGATCGGATGTAAAATACTGCTTCTATAGGACTAAAGGACCAAATCGGACGAAAGATATATATGGGAGTATATCTAAATCTGAACCGATTTTCTTCAAATTCGGCAATGTTGGTTCATGGATCAAGAAACTCTACCATTCTAAATTTCAAAACGATCGGATGTAAAATACAGCTTCTATAGGACTAAAGGGCCAAATCGGACGAAACATATATATGGGAGCTATAGCTAAATCTTAACCGATTTTCTTCAAATTCGGCAATGTTGGTTCATGGATCAAGAAACTCTACCATTCTAAATTTCAAAACGATCCGATGTAATACAGCTTCTATAGGACTAAAGGGCCAAATCGGACGAAACATATATATGGGATCTATAGCTAAATCTTAACCGATTTTCTTCAAATTCGGCAATGTTGGTTCATGGATCAAGAAACTCTACCATTCTAAATTTCAAAACGATCGGATGTAAAATACTGCTTCTATAGGACTAAAGGACCAAATCGGACGAAAGATATATATGGGAGTATATCTAAATCTGAACCGATTTTCTTCAAATTCGGCAATGTTGGTTCATGGATCAAGAAACTCTACCATTCTAAATTTCAAAACGATCGGATGTAAAATACAGCTTCTATAGGACTTAAGGGGCAAATCGGACGAAACATATATATGGGAGCTATAGCTAAATCTTAACCGATTTTCTTCAAATTCGGCAATGTTGGTTCATGGATCAAGAAACTCTACCATTCTAAATTTCAAAACGATCGGATGTAAAATACTGCTTCTATAGGACTAAAGGACCAAATCGGACGAAAGATATATATGGGAGTATATCTAAATCTGAACCGATTTTCTTCAAATTCGGCAATGTTGGTTCATGGATCAAGAAACTCTACCATTCTAAATTTCAAAACAATCGGATGTAAAATAAAGCTTCTATAGGACTAAAGGACCAAATCGGATGAAACATATATATGGGAGCTATAGCTAAATCTTTACCGATTTTCTTCAAATTCGGCAATGTTGGTTCATGAATCAAGAAACTCTACCATTCTAAATTTCAAAACGATTGGATGTAAAATATAGCTTTTATAGAACTAAAGGACCAAATCGGACGAAACATATATGTGGGTGCTATAGCTAAATCTTAACCGATTTTCTTCAAATTCGGTAGTGTTGGTTTATGGATCAAGAAACTCTACCATTCTAAATTTCAAAACGATTGGATGTAAAATACAGCTTTTATAGGACTAAAGGGCCAAATCGGACGAAACATATATATGGGAGCTATAGCTAAATCTTAACCGATTTTCTTCAAATTCGGCAGTGTTGGTTCATGGATCAAGAAACTCTATCATTCTAAATTTCAAAATAATTAGATGTAAAATACAGCTTCTACAGGACTAAAGGGCCAAATCGGACGAAACATGTATATGGGAGCTATAGCTAAATCTTAACCGATTTTCTTCAAATTCGGTAGTGTTGGTTCATGCATCAATAAACTCTACCATTCTTAATTTCAAAACGATTGGATGTAAAATACAGCTTTTATAGAACTAAAGGGCCAAGTCGGACGAAACATATATATGGGAGCTATAGCTAATTCTTATCCGATTTTCTTCAAATTCGGCAATGTTGGTTCATGAATCAAGAAACTCTACCATTCTAAATTTCAAAATGATTGGATGTAAAACGCAGCTTCTACAGGACTAAAGAGCAAAATCGGACGAAACTTATATATGGGAGCTATAGCTAAATCTTAACCGATTTTCTTCAAATTCGGCAATGTTGGTTCATGAATCAAGAAACTCTACCATTCTAAATTTCAAAATGATTAGATGTAAAATACAGCTTCTACAGGACTAAAGGGCCAAATCGGACGAAACATGTATATGGGAGCTATAGCTAAATCTTAACCGATTTTCTTCAAATTCGGTAGTGTTGGTTCATGCATCAATAAACTCTACCATTCGAAATTTCAAAACGATCGGATATAAAATACAGTTTCTATAGGACTAAAGGGCCAAATCGGACGAAACATATATGTGGGAGCTATAGCTAAATCTTAACCGATTTTCTTCAAATTCAGCAATGTTGGTTCATAGATCAAGAAACCCTACATTCTAAATTTCAAAACGATCGGATGTAAAATACAGCTTCTATAGGACTAAAGGACCAAATCGGACGAAAGATATATATGGGAGCTATATCTAAATCTGAACCGATTTTCTTCAAATTCGGCAATGTTGGTTCATGGATCAAGAAACTCTACCATTCTAAATTTCAAAACGATCGGATGTAAAATACAGCTTCTATAGGACTAAAGGGGCCAAATCGGACGAAACATATATATGGGAGCTATATCTAAATCTTAACCGATTTTCTTCAAATTCGGCAATGTTGGTTCATGGATCAAGAAACTCTACCATTCTAAATTTCAAAACGATCGATATAAAATACAGTTTCTATAGGACTAAAGGGCCAAATCGGACGAAACATATATGTGGGAGCTATAGCTAAATCTTAACCGATTTTCTTCAAATTCAGCAATGTTGGTTCATAGATCAAGAAACTCTACCATTCTAAATTTCAAAACGATCGGATGTAAAATACAGCTTCTATAGGACTAAAGGACCAAATCGGACGAAAGATATATATGGGAGCTTATCTAAATCTGAACCGATTTTCTTCAAATTCGGCAATGTTGGTTCATGGATCAAGAAACTCTACCATTCTAAATTTCAAAACGATCGGATGTAAATTACAGCTTCTATAGGACTAAAGGGCCAAATCGGACGAAACATATATATGGGAGCTATATCTAAATCATAACCGATTTTCTTCAAATTCGGCAATGTTGGTTCATGGATCCAGAAACTCTACCATTCGAAATTTCAAAACGATTGGATGTAAAATACAGCTTTTATAGAACTAAAGGGCCAAGTCGGACGAAACATATATATGGGAGCTATAGCTAATTCTTATCCGATTTTCTTCAAATTCGGCAATGTTGGTTCATGAATCAAGAAACTCTACCATTCTAAATTTCAAAATGATTGGATGTAAAACACAGCTTCTACAGGACTAAAGAGCAAAATCGGACGAAACTTATATATGGGAGCTATAGCTAAATCTTAACCGATTTAGACAGACATCGTTAAATCGACTCATCTAGTGATTCTGAGTCGATCGGTATACTTTAAGGTGGGTCTAGCTGTGTTATTTTCAAGTGTTACAAACATCTGCCGTGAAACAAACTTATAATACCCTGTACCACAGTGTGGTGTAGGGTATAAAAAGTAAAACAGATGATACATTTTGTACCAATTAGGAATATTGAAGGTAAAACTATTCTCTCAAATGCAGAGGTCTTCACATTAACAAAACTTCTGACATACATAAGACAACAAATGTAGGTTTCAATAAAAGAAACGCCTGCAAATTACTACAAAATGTTAAAAAAACTTGGAGTAACGGCACTCTGTGTAGATATTACGATTTCTTAAATAGCGCCGTACGGGGGGCCATGCGCACGGCAGTACAACCAGGACTTTGGACATAACCCGAATGACTGCGGATTAAGAGTCACTGGCCTCGATTAGAGGTCATTGACCTCGGATTAAGGGTTGTTGTCCCGATTAAAGGTCATTCAACCCGATAAAAGGTCACTGACGACTTATTAAAGGTCATTGAACCCTATAAAAGATTATTGACCACGGATTAGAGCTCATTGACCCCGGATTATATAACATGTCATTAGCCACGGATTAAAGGTTACTGACCCCTGGGTTAAAGGTCATTGACTTTTATTAAAGCCTTTTGAGCACGGAGTAAAGGTTATTATAGATCACTGATCCCGGATCAAAGGAAATTGACCCCCGAATAAAGTTCGCTGATCTAGAATCCGAATCAAAACTCATTGACCACAGTTTAAAGGTCAATGACGGATCAAAGGTTATTGGCACTGTATTCTAGGCAATTGGTCCTTATTAAAAGTCATTGACCCCGATTAGCGGTAACTGACCCCGATTTAAGGTTATTGGCCTGGATAAATGGTTATTGACCAGGTTAAAGGTCATTGACTACGGATTGAAGGTCATGGACCCCGGATTAAAGTCCATCGACCACATATTAAAGGTCACTGACCTAGAATCCGAATCAAAGGTCTTTGACACCGGATTCCAGGGTCAGTGACCCAGATTAAAGGTCACTGACCCCGGATTAAAAGTCATTGACTATTATTAATGCTCGGATCGAAGCTCATTGACTCATGAATTAAAGGTCACTATCTTTGAATCCGGTTCAAAGTTGATTGACTCCGGATTCTAGGTCATTGATCCTTATTAAAGGTCATTGATCCCTATTAAAGGTCATTGATCCCTATTAAATGTCATTGATCCCTATTAAAGGTCATTGATACCTATTAAAAGTCATTAACTCGTATTTATGGTCATTGACCCCGGATTAAAGGTCACTGACCGTCATTAATATTCATTGACCCCGATTAAATGTCACTGAACCCCAATTAAGGTCATTGACTCCGGATTGAAGGTCAGTGACCCCGATTAAAAGTCACCTTGAATAAATGAAAGCTCATTGACCATGGATTAAAGCTCACTGATCTATGCTTAAAGGTCATAGACCCCGATTAAAGGGCACTGATAGAAGATTAAACCCAAACTTTGCATTCACTTTGCCGGCGTTTTATCCTTCAAATATAGAAATTAAAGTTCATTGATCCCAGATTAAAGTTCATTGACCCCGAAATAAAGTTCATGGGCCGGTTTTAAGGTCACTGAACCATATTAAAGGTAGCTGACCTCAGTTTTATGACCACTGACCCAGAATAAATGTCATTTACCGCCCGCTTAATGATCAATGACCTTGTAAACTTGTACTACATCGCCCTAACTATTGGGCCATGGAGTTTACTGTGAAATGCAGTCATATCAATTTGCAAGACTATTTGTTAAATAGTTCTCACAATATTTATTTTTCTATAATGACGTCACATGGGCGAATCTCCTATTTTTGTTAATTTAGTTTTTTGTTCACTCATCTACGTGTACGATAACACTTGCAATGATCTTTATTTATTTATCAGATAGCATAAAGTGGCCTGCTAATCCGACATCGCCTATTTTTTGCTGGGTCACGATTGATACCAAGTTAATATACACACAAACGCTTGGTGAGTATGTACTATCGGAATCAGGAGTTTGAAATCATAATGATCAAAATAACGCACAGTGTCGTGATTTCATTGAACTATTGGCCAAACATGGAAGGAGTAATTTGGTCAATGAAATTTTTGCACAGCTAATTTGTATAACCTAAAACAGGTAAAAAGTAATAACCCGTTTCTCTATCTTTAACGAAAAACTAAGGAAATGAAAGTTAGTGACTCACTATTGTCAGGAACCTACATCTATAAAGTAAGCATTTTACGAATTGGAAAATAATATATTTGCCAAATAAGCAACTTCGCAATTTCGCAATTTCTTGCCAAAAAAAGCAAACATTTTTGTAAAATCCAACAAAATTTTTCCAACTTTGCTCGGTTTACGTAGCGATGGCCACAACCAAAGCAGGAAATCGCCCAAAAGAACAAGCACCAGATTGTTGTCTTGTGTGATTTCTTGTTTTGGTTGTGAAAATCGCTACACATGCACTTAAGATTTTCTTCCAAGTAATCAGCGAGCTACAGAAGCTGCTGCTATGTTTACTTCTGCATATTTTTTATATTGTAATTAATAATATAATTATAATTATGACACATCGTATATATAGGGTGATCCATTTCGAGGTTCCCTACTTTTTTAAAGAAAAATACAGAGGAAATTAAAATTTAATGGGGAATTTTTATTATTATTTAAAAGAATATTCTTTGGCATTTATTTTTTGAAGATTATGTCTATCAAATGTTGGCCGCGGCTAGGTCTCTGATGGTCCACCCGTTGAGTCCAATTTTCGATGACTCGTTCGAGCATTTCGACTGGTAACTGGCGAATGACACGCGTAAACGTTGTTCAGGCCTAAGTCTTTCCATGATGAAATGCCAAACAATATTTAACAAAAATAACAGGACAGCATGACACGACTCACACGTGATCTGCCAAAAAAAGTCTATTGAAAAAAGTATCTCTACTTGCCCGTTATAACATTACACTAATTAATCTGTCAATTTGTTGTCAAAAGGTTGTAAACGTTTTTCAGGCGTAAGTCTTTCCATGATGAAATGCCAAACAATACTTAACAAAATTAACATGACATTATGGCACGACTCACACGTGATCTGTCAAAAAAGGCTATTGAAAAGAGTATCTCTACTTAGATCACCCTATACTTACCATTTGTCGTATATACTTACAAATAGTTTTTTATTCGCTTAGCAGTAGAATGAAAGCCTTTGTTCGAGAGAGGGAAACATGCTGTAATTTTGGACCAATCCGTGAACGGATACGCCCACCTCTCATGTATCATGAAATGAAAAATACAATATTTTCTAAAATTGCACACCAAATTCCTCCAACTTTTGCTCAATATACTTCTAGTGTGTTTTAAATCAACGTATAGAATCACTGGAATTAAAGCAAGGACTACATGAGGAGGTACTTTGACTATTCCACATTTTGTGTTTTCGCACAGTGTGAGAAAATATTATGGCCCTGCGTATTGAACACGAATGTTTGGTGCATTATTAAAGACGATAATATTAGTCCTACAGATATCGCACAATTATAATTTCGCTGAGCTTCGAAAGAAGAATATCAAAATCAGTTCTGTCCAAACGGAATAGTCAAGTTTTGAATAGTGATTCCTAAAATGATCCTTAAATATCCTTTTTGAGGAGTTTCTAATGAAATACGAAAAAAAGAAAAAAATTATTATGAGGCATATTTTGATGTCACAAATATAATTATGTTTGATTTTCATTCAATTCGAAATGAAAAACTTTCTGTAAATTATTGAAAACCAGTAAGGAAAGGCTAAAGTCGGGCGGTGCCGACTATATAATACCCTACACCACTCTCGTAATATTGAATAACTCTGATATATAAATTTTGTAATTCATGTATAAATTGTTTACATAAATTTACTTTTGGGACATTTTATACTTAAATAATACCCTGTACCACAGTGTTGTGTAGGGTATAAAAACGATTGGATCTAAAGAGCCAAATCGGATGAAACATATATATGGGAGCTATAGCTAAATCTTAACCGATTTTCTTCAAATTCGCACATATTCACTTTAGTGATACGAGGGTATATATAATTTGCTACGGGCCAAAAGTGTAACACATCGAAGGAATGACATAAGACCCTAAGTATGTTTGGCGGATACCCGTATTAGGTCGTTTTAAGTCGAATGAGCAGGTCGGTCGTATGTCTGTCTGCTGGCTGGTGCACACGATAACTCTCGAAAGGAGTAATCGATTGACTTTAAATTTGGTATGTGATAATATTTTTTTCTGTCTCCTGCTAAGTTCGAAGATGGGCCATATTGGTCCACTCCTTCTAGTACCTTCCCCACAAAGTGTTAATATTAATAGAAATATTGATTATTTAATAACTTCTATACTACTTATTTGAATCCTCTGTAATTCTACATATAATATTATTTTATTAGTTACTATTACCTCAAGCAAAATGGGCGAAGTTACAGCACCCCTTTTGGTACCTCCCATATTGGTCCACTCCTTCTAGTACCTTCCCCACAAAGTGTTAATATTAATAGAAATATTGATTATTTAATAACTTCTATACTACTTATTTGAATCCTCTGGAATTCTACATATAATATTATTTTATTAGTTACTATTACCTCAAGCAAAATGGGCGAAGTTACAGCACCCCTTTTGGTACCTCCCACACAAATGGACCATTTTGCTCCAAAAGTTAACAGCTTATAACTTGAATAGCTATGCACAAAAAGACTTGAAATTTTGTACAGAGTAATGGTTTCATAGTAACTACAATCCAGTGAAAAACGGGCGAAGTTGCCACTCCTCTTTTGGTACCTCCCACACAAAATGGACCATTTTGCACAAACATTTAACAGCTTATAACTTTAATACCAGTGCACAAAAATACTTGAAATTTTGTACAGTGTAATGCTTTAATAGTGCCTACAGTCCAGTGAAAAACGGGGTTATTGCTACGCCCCTTTTAGTACCTACCACAGAAATGTACCGTGTTATACCAAAAGGTAGGAGCTTAAAGCGTGGGTACCAATACACAAAAATACAACAAAATGCTGAACAGTATAATATTTTTAAAGTACATATAGCCCTATGGAAAATATTCGATATCAACGAGCTCCTTTTAGTACCTCCAACACAAAATGGCCAAATCATACCAAAATTTAATAGATCATAACTTTAATATACCAGTGCATATAAACGCTTACAATTCGATACAGTGCAATATATTTGAAGTTTAATGTTTAGCGAAAAATAGGAGTATTTGTTAAACCCCCTCTTGTACCTCCCATACAAATTGGCAGATTCATTCGTGTATTTCATATTACAGTACTCACAAAGTGAGGGTATACCTTAGTCGGTTTACCCGACTGAAACTTTCTTACTTGTTTTAGTCAGGTTTTGTCTTGAGACTGACTAAAATATTTAATTATCAAAAAAGCAGTTGAACCCCAATTTGCATCTCCTCTGATTTGCGTTCTATATAAAAACCAGTAAGGCTAAAGTCGGGCGGTGCCGACTATATAATACCCTACACCACTCTCGTAATATTGAATAACTCTGATATATAAATTTTGTAATTCATGTATAAATTGTTTACATAAACTTACTTTTGGGACATTTTATACTTAAATAATACCCTATACCACAGTGTGGTGTAGGGTATAAAAACGATTGGATCTAAAGAGCCAAATCGAATGAAACATATATATGGGAGCTATAGCTAAATCTTAACCGATTTTCTTCAAATTCGGCAATGTTGGTTCATGGATCAAGAAACTCTACCATTCTAAATTTCAAAACGATCGCATGTAAAATACAGCTTCTATACGACTAAAGGGCCAAATCGGACGAAACATATATATGGGAGCTATAGCTAAATCTTAACCGATTTTCTTCAAATTCGGCAATGTTGGTTCATGGATCAAGAAACTCTACCATTCTAAATTTCAAAACGATCGGATGTAAAATACAGCTTCTATAGGACTAAAGGACCAAATCGGACGAAAGATATATATGGGAGCTATATCTAAATCTGAACCGATTTTCTTCAAATTCGGCAATGTTGGTTCATGGTCAAGAAACTCTACCATTCTAAATTTCAAAAGGATTGGATGTAAAATACAGCTTCTACATGACTAAAGAGCAAAATCGGACGAAACATATATATGGGAGCTATATCTAAATCTGAACCGATTTTCTTCAAATTCGGCAATGTTGGTTCATGGTCAAGAAACTCTACCATTCTAAATTTCAAAACGATCGGATGTAAAATACAGCTTCTATAGGACTAAAGGACCAAATCGAATGAAACATATATATGGGAGCTATAGCTAAATCTTAACCGATTTTCTTCAAATTCCGCAATGTTGGTTCATGGATCAAGAAACTCTACCATTCTAAATTTCAACACGATCGGATGTAAAATACAGCTTCTATAGGACTAAAGGACCAAATCGAATGAAACATATATATGGGAGCTATAGCTAAATCTTAACCGATTTTCTTCAAATTCCGCAATGTTGGTTCATGGATCAAGAAACTCTACCATTCTAAATTTCAAAACGATCGGATGTAAAATACAGCTTCTATAGGACTAAAGGACCAAATCGGACGAAAGATATATATGGGAGCTATATCTAAATCTGAACCGATTTTCTTCAAATGTTGGTTCATGGATCAAGAAACTCTACCATGGGAGCTATAGCTAAATCTTAACCGATTTTCTTCAAATTCGGCAATGTTGGTTCATGGATCAAGAAACTCTACCATTCTAAATTTCAAAACGATCGGATGTAAAATACAGCTTCTATAGGACTAAAGGGCCAAATCCTACGAAAGATATATATGGGAGCTATATCTAAATCTGAACCGATTTCAACCAAATTCAATAGCGATCTTAACAGCCGCGAAATAGTCTAAACTGCAAAATTTCAGAACGATCGGAGTGAAATTGCGACCTGTTGTCGACGAACAATTTTACATGGACAGACGGACGGACGGACGGACATCGTTAAATCGACTCAGCTAGTGATTCTGAGTCGATCGGTATACTTTAAGGTGGGTCTAGCTGTGTTATTTTCAGGTGTTACAAACATCTGCCGTGAAACAAACTTATAATACCCTGTACCACAGTGTGGTGTAGGGTATAAATAGTTAGAACATGTTTCACGTTTTTATTTGCATTATAAAATAAGAATTTATATCTATGTTCCTTATAAAAATATTAAATATTAAATTATATACAAACTTTTTTACTTGGGTGAATATTTTTTTAATGAAAAATAATTTTGAGTTTAGAAAAGATATAAAGTGCAAAAAAACTACCTTACCTAACAATTTTATTCAGAAAATTCGATTTCTTTTTGGAAAAAGCTATTTTTTCTAACATTTATTTTTTTGGCAAGGGCTGGCATATAAATTTTCAAGTCGAGAGGCGCGGATAAGGATTTTATTTTAGATAAATGGTTTCTTTGGAGAATTGTCTTAGAATTTTGTGTAGTTTAGGTTTTTGCTATACGATTTACAAAAAAAATCAACCCGCCCTAATGTATATATACTTAGGTGCACAACTTCAACTTCGAAGCCCCATACATAGAAGTGTTCCTTTTATTAAAATAAAAGATTGGCGGCAAAGTCGTCATTAATCTGCACACTAAGTAAGTTTTGTGCTTAAAATTAAGAATATTTTTTTAATATTAATGAAATTATATATATTTTACGAGTAAGAACAAAATGTACTTATTTTATAGACTAAGAAGGTATTAAGTATCATTCTTTATTTTTATGGCAGAATTGTTTTCAGTGCTTTCAATGTATCTAGGCTAGGAAAGGTTAAAGTCGGGTAAAGCCGATGATACCCTACACCACTCCTGTAAGATTGGATAACAATTAAATATCCAATGTACATAAATCAAATAAAATGTTCTTACACAATTTTCATTCGGTACGTTTTTGCCTTCACGTACCTCCCAAAAAAATGGTGCTTGGGAAATCGACTTTTAAGTTTCGTCTGTCTATATAAAACCAGTAAGGAAAGGCTAAAGTCGGGCGGTGCCGACTATATAATACCCTACACCACTCTCTTAATATTGAATAACTCTGATATATAAATTTTGTAATTCATGTATAAATTGTTTACATAAATTTACTTTTGGGACATTTTATACTTAAATAATACCCTTTACCACAGTGTGGTGTAGGGTATAAAAACGATTGGATCTAAAGAGCCAAATAACATATATATGGGAAACATATATATGGGAGCTATAGCTAAATCTTAACTGATTTTCTTCAAATTCGGTAGTGTTGGTTCATGGATCAAGAAACTCTACCATTCTAAATTTCAACACGATTGGATGTAAAATACAGCTTTTATAGGACTAAAGGGCCAAATCGGACGAAACATATATATGGGAGCTATAGCTAAATCTTAACCGATTTTCTTCAAAATCGGCAATGTTGGTTCATGGATCAAGAAACTCTACCATTCTAAATTTCAAAACGATCGGATGTAAAATACAGCTTCTATAGGACTAAAGGGCCAAATCGGACGAAACATATATATGGGAGCTATAGCTAAATCTTAACCGATTTTCTTTAAAATCGGCAATGTTGGTTCATGGATCAAGAATCTCTACCATTCTAAATTTCAAAACGATCGGATGTAAAATACAGCTTCTATAGGACTAAAGGACCAAATCGGACGAAAGATATATATGGGAGCTATATCTAAATCTGAACCGATTTTCTTCAAATTCGGCAATGTTGGTTCATGGATCAAGAAACTCTACCATTCTAAATTTCAAAACGATCGGATGTAAAATACAGCTTCTATAGGACTAAAGGGCCAAATCGAACGAAACATATATATGGGAGCTATAGCTAAATCTTAACCGATTTTCTTCAAATTCAGCAATGTTGGTTCATGGATCAAGAAACTCTACCACTCTAAATTTCAAAACGATCGGATGTAAAATACAGCTTCTATAGGACTAAAGAGCCAAATCGGACGACAGATATATATTTATTTTATTATTTATTTAGCGTATGGAAAATCATTACAATCGAAAGAATAGCATATATAAAATGTGTACCAAGTTAGATAACTCATCAAAGATCCAGCGATTCTAGCCACGATACAGCGTCTGGTGTTAAATTTATGATGTCGCTTATTTGGCCTTCATATCCTAGGGTAGGACACTCTCTAAGGATGTGATCGATGGTTTGTCGAGGGGCCCCGCATGTGCAGATAGGGTCATTTACAAGACCCCATGTGTATAGGGTATTTTGGGTTCTGCCAGTGCCAGTTCTGAGTCTGTTGAGGTTACACCAAGCTTTCCGTGAAAGTTGCAGGTCGTTGTTACTGCTACGTCCATTAAAGAGCGGACTGGACCTTCCTGAGTTGGACCAGTCATTTTCCCAAACCATGTCAATCTCAAAATTTTCATCTTTTAACATTTTGGCTAGCTTCATGGGTGCGTTTCTTGATATAAGTCGTTGTCGTGGGGGATTATTTAAATCAGTTATTAGCGGAATATGATCATTGCTAAGAATTTTATTGTATTCTCGTAGTAAAGCTTGTTTCCTTCTTAGCTGTGGTGGAGCGATATTACAGAGCTTTGGCAACCATTCAGTTGGTGTTGGGCGTAATGTTCCTGATATCAGCCTCATAGTTATATTCAATTGAGTGTCGATTTTTTGAGTATGACGGCTGTTTAGCCATACTGGACTTCCGTATTCAGCCGCAGAGAAAACCAGAGATAACGCAGAAATTCGCAAACATGACGGGTTTGCACCCCACGAAGAGCCCGTCAGTTTTTGAATTATGTTGTTTCGGGTTTTTATCTTTTGGGACGTTTTGGTGAGATGAGCATTATATGAAAGGGTCCTGTCCAGAGTTATTCCAAGGTATTTTGCATTATGGTTGTGATATAGGAATTTGTTGTTTAATTGTACGTTTAATTCACGGCAGGCTTCTTGGTGGTTCAGGTGGAAGCAGCTCACTTCCGTTTTGGCAATGCTTGGCGAAAGTCGCCATTTGGCACAGTATTGTGAAAGCAATTTAAGATCTGCTGTTAGAGAGTCTTCTATATGAGCGAACGATTTGTGCTGTAGTGCGAATGCCATGTCGTCAGCATATATAAATTTCCTCGATATAGAGATAGGCAGATCATGTATGTACAGGTTGAACAACGTCGGGGCTAAGACAGATCCCTGGGGGAGACCATTGTTAAGTTTTCGTGTTTTACTGTACTTATCATTAAGGTGGACATTGAACAGACGGTCACTGAGCATTGAGCAAATAAGATTACATATCCGACTACAGGGGATAACCTTCATCAATTTATACAGCAAGCCTTTTTTCCACACGGTATCATACGCTGATGTCAAATCAACAAAAACTGCGCCAGTTTTAAGTTGGTTTTGGAAACCGCATTCAATGTAGTTTGTAAGCGACAATACCTGGTCAGTACAGCTTCGATGTTTTCGGAAACCAGCTTGTTCTTGAGGAATGACACGGTCTATTTCCGGACCAATACGATTTAAAATAAGACGCTCGAGCAGCTTAAAACTGATTGACAAAAGGGACACGGGACGGTAACTTTGTGGTAGATCTGCTGGTTTATGGGGTTTGAGTAATGATATTACTTTGGATTTTTTAAACGCTGGTGGTAATTTGTTTGATGACAATATGTTTGAATAAAATAACGTAAGCCATCTTCTGGTATTGTAACCACTATTTTTAAGGAATTCTGGATATATTCCATCCACTCCAGCCGCAGTTCCAAGTTTAATTGAATTCAAGGCATCGTTCACTTCTTGCTCTGTAAAGGGTCTTGAAAAACTATCATTTGGGATAGTGGATAATTTGAGAGTTCTATATTCGTATTCTATAGTCCTTACAAAACCTTTTTCATCACACTTAGCTTTTGATAGCTGCACTATATGTGAGGCTATGATATTTGGATTTATTGTTGGCTTGTTTGGTGGAGGAGGTTGAGCGCTGCCAAGTTTACGCAACAATCCCCATGCCTTACGGCTGGAATGCTTAAAGTCCATGTTTGTGATAGATCTTGACCATTCCTCTTTTCTCGCTTCGTCAAGGCTTAATAATAATTCGTCTGCTATTTCCTGATTTTCCGTTAAGCAGAATTCATTATACAACCTATCACTATCTTCATTCCAACAAGGAATGTATTCCTTGCGGAAACCTCTCGGGATTGCTTTCTTTGCTGTAGCAATAACTAGACCAACAAATCGGTCATAATTCGATGGTAAGGGTGGAATAAATCGAATTGCATCATCGATTAGTTTTGAAAATGTGCTCCAGTTTGCTTTCCGAAAGTTCCACCTTGGCTTCGGGATGCTTTTAACAATTGGGATCTTAGTACCTATATCGATGATAACTGGACGGTGCTGACTTTGTGGGAAGCTACTTAGGACGGTTCGAGTCGCAGGTACAGGATTTGAACGTGATGAAGAGACGAAGCACAGATCGGACGGACGGACATCGTTAAATCGACTCAGCTAGTGATTCTGAGTCGATCGGTATACTTTAAGGTGGGTCTAGCTGTGTTATTTTAAGGTGTTACAAACATCTGCCGTGAAACAAACTTATAATACCCTGTACCACAGTGTGGTGTAGGGTATAAAAATGGGGTGAAAAAGTGGTTCAATATTTTTATCAAACGTAGTGCTGGTAGTTCTGCACCGATTAGTGTAAAAATATGGATAGCCATGGAAGAACATTTCAGAGTAATATCTATTTTTATCTCCACGAAAAAAATTACATTTTACCACCTGAAAATAAATTGAAAACCCCGCAATCATGTTTGTTTTCCGAAGTTATCTTCACGTATATCCATTATACATGCAATACCAATTCACGGATAAATATGTATACATTTTGAGTATAAGCTAATAGAGTTAAGTCACATCGGTTAAAAAACGTAGCATCAACAACGCCAATAAATAAAATGCATCTGGAACCGCTATGCGCCATTTTTACTATGAATGATTATAAGAAATCTATATAAAAATGGATGAGTGTCTGTGTGTGTTACGTATGGACTCCAAAATGGCTGGACCGATTTTGAAGACATTTTTAGGGAATCTTCAGATTAGCCTACCGGATGACATAGGCTATATAAATTCTTGATTGAGGGGGCGTGGCCCCGCTCATACGAGTATAAGCCAATCCGAACTAATGTTTTTGATTCCTACTGCCATTTCCTTCGAATGTGTTAACGAGATTCCTACCGTCCCTATATGATTGGGACTGGGTCGTCCAACTGGAAGTAGCTGGGAGTCTACGTGATTGGTCCAAACATGGGCGGAATCGGGCCTATAGGCGTGGCCCATCCCATGTGAACCATGTTTTGAAATGCAGATATGTTGAAAAATTTGTAAGCGAGAGTACTGTAATTCTGTGTATATGGATTTGGTTGGTCCAAACATGGACGGGTTCGTAACAACCAATATAAACCAAATTTTGTAGATATCTTGAACAATTTTTTAGGGAGAGTGCTGTATTTTTGTGTGTATGGAATTGGTGGCAGTCAACATGATTAGTCCAAAACTGGACGGGATCGGAAATCTGGGGCAACGAAGTGGGTTCAGCTGGTATGAAATATAAATTGTATTTTCGTTTTGCTTTTATTTCGGTCTTCAAATCGTTATTGATTTGTCACTAGGTTATTCTCCTGCCTCTAGACCATCTTTGCATCTGTTATGTTATATAGAAGGCACAGTTTTTTAAAAATGGTGAAGCAAATACAATTAATTGACAGCTCAGCTCTAAGAGGAATAGCTTCTTCCAAACGAATAAGAATTATTACATCACTTCTGTTATTTCAACCCGAATAAATCACGTCAAGTAATCGTATTACTATGAAATATAAATGTTTACATTTTAAGATAATCAGTTAAGAATGTGTTACCTAGAGTGTCAAGTAGCCAAAAACCTTTATATGGGGATATTTCAAAACATGACGAACTCAATTTTCATTAGGGACGATTGAATGTAATATAAAGTAATAAGTATTAACATTCACTTAATTCGTGGTAAAATATGTTCTGTAGAGCGTCAAGAAATCTAATCGCAAGGTTACTGAATATTCACTATGGTAGATGTCAGCATGATCAGTTAAAAAAAAATATTTGCTCTTTAAGGTGGGTACTATGTTTTTTCGGCACGAAAAAATTTCGCAAAATGTTATTTCGAGTTGAAAAATGGAACGCTTTTTTCAAAGTCGCATGTCAATTTGGAAGCGTGTGTGTCAAAGTGTCACTTTTTTATGTATGTATGTGTGTATATGCATTTTTTTCTTTTTGCTCACATTCTTGAAAACAAAATTCGAATCAATAAACAATTGGAATAATGCCGACTTAG
Organism: Eudasyphora cyanicolor; assembly: GCA_963930755.1. Taxonomy (NCBI): domain Eukaryota; kingdom Metazoa; phylum Arthropoda; class Insecta; order Diptera; family Muscidae; genus Eudasyphora; species Eudasyphora cyanicolor. The sequence goes on along the minus strand of OZ005736.1, from coordinate 60,844,711 downwards.
AAAATAGTTAATTTAAATGTCAGAAAGGAAATAGTGTTGGAGATCATTGTGCTACTGTTATACATAATTTATTAATTTTGTGTTCTTGCGGTGGCGATGTTCGTGAGGCATCAAAAGCCGGGGTAGTACAATGTTGTAAATAACAAAATAATTTCCTACTGTTGTACGAATAAAAGATTTTTATTATTATATTTAAAGATTTACATTATATTTGTTGAGATATGTATACATATAAATTATACTTCCATCCATACACGGAATATCTTCTTCCAACTTCCATGGCTGGCAAGAACTAACTACTCGTATGTATGTTCTTTACAACCATTTCCAAATCGAGATCACAGGCACTGTCCAATTCCATTGTCCTACTGCTTTGGTAGCGTTAGCTGTCCATAATGTTTCTCCAGGCTTTTGCACACAATTGTTCTAAACATACAAACATAAATGTACATATCTAATTACAAGACAAATTCCACATGATTACATTTAGTTACATGTCCTTCCAGTGTTTTGCACATTTTGTTTGCTTTTGTACTGCAATCCAATTGGAATTTCGCTCTTCTGGTTTATTCCATAAACATAATTATTTTTCCTATCACCTTTGCAATTATTATTTTTCCTATATCTTTGCATTAGTTTTCTTTATTTCGGAAGATAATTTAATTTATTATTCTTTATTAGGAAATTTTATTTCTAATATTTACAACAGTTGAGTTTCTTGCGGACAAAAATAAATAAAAACAAGTGGGAGTGTGACGGTGGCGGCATTAAATTTGTTGCGGCGTTCAATTTGTAACGGCGTTAAATTTGTGGTGGCGCAAAATGTTACTTTTTCGCGTTGAAATAAACATAGTACCACAAACGAAAAAATTTCGCAGTTTTTTTCGCGACTTTGTTTTTATATGGGATTTCAACGCGAAAAATGAACATAGTACCACGCTTTAGGTGTTAAAGCTGGAAAACTCAAAATGATGTCCAGATCAATTAAGTCAACCGTCCTCCTCAAAATCTGTCGTCTTCCAAAAAACTTTTTGATTACTTTGGTCTAATGTACGAGCACAAAGTAATAGATAACTGCATAAAGTTCCGACAGCTGTGCAATTAAGACTTCACTGGTTAAGAGAACATAATAGAAATTTAATTTGTTGCTTCGGATACTATAATTTCCACGTTATGTTGTAGAAATGTGAAAAAAATATATACGAAAAAGTTGATGAATTTTGCAATATTAGTGAATCGAATTCACTTGTTAATATGTTATGTCTGTCTACGTAACATTATATTTTTTCATCAAGCCAATCTGAATATCTTCTCCGAATAATTCATCCACATTAGCTTTCCATAGGATATATTGTAATACGACGACACTCTTTTCCGCTCTTTCTCCTTTGTTTGTCAAATATCGAAAATGTCAGAATTTAAAGCCGATTATCCTGGAAAAAACATAGTTTTGTGCAAAATGGCACAAGTAAAATATCAAATTTCTCAAATGTCACCTATTTTTACTAGTTAAAACAAAGGCTTTCAAAATTACATATATATCTTTCTTGCCTTTTGAAAGTTTTATTATTATATTGTGCTATCAGAAAGTCGTTTCCAGTTCAATGCGTATTTCAGACCACTGAAGAACGTCAAGAAGAGTTAAGAGAAGAGACCTTATAACGCGTGATCCAATTCAAATTGAACGGGGAATGTTTATTATTATTTCAAAGAACATTCTTCGGCATTCATTTTTTGAAGATTATGTGTTTCAAATGTAGGCCGCGGCTACGTCTCAGATGGTCCATGCGTTGAGTCCAATTTTCGATGACTCGTTCAAACATTTCGACTGGTAACTGGCGAAAGACACACGTGATGTTTTGCTCCAAGGCCTGAATCGAAGCGGGTTTGTCCGCATAAACCATAGACTTTACATATCCCCACAGGAAAAAGCCTAACGGTGTGATATCACGCGATCTTGGTGGCCAATCGACCGGCCCAAAACGTGAAATTATCTGCTCACCGAAGTGTTCTCTCAATAAATCCATTGGTTGATGTGATGTTTGGGAAGCTTCCATTTCAGGTATCAAATAGTCGGTTATCATGGCACGATAACGGTCGTCATAGACGGTTACGTTCTCACCGGCATCATTTTTGAAGAAATGTGGACCGATGATTCCACCGGCCCACAAACCACAACCAAACCGTTGTTTTTTCTGGATGAAGTGGCAGCTCGTGAATCTGCTCTTCGTCCCAAATGCGGTAATTTTGCTTGTTTACATACCCATTGAGCCAGAAATGGGCCTCAACGCTGAACAAAAATTGGCTCGAAAACGTCGGATCTTCTTGGAACTTTTCAAGAGCCCATAGAGCGAGGCAATGTCGCTTGGGAAGGTCGTGCGGCTTCAGTTGTTGCACAAGTTGTATTTTGTATGCCTTTAATTTAAGATCTCGACGAAAAATGCGCCAAGTCGTTCCATACGTCAGTCCGAGTTGCTGCGAACGGCGCCGAATCGACTCTCCACGGTCTTCGTGTACACTCTCAGCTACGGCCGCTACATTTTCTTCACTGCGTTCTGGACGTGGTCTATTTGGTCGAATATTATCCAAAAATGAATGTTGGGTCTCAAGATGGGTGATGGTGTTGCGAATAGTACGCTCGGTAGGCCGATTATGTTGACCATAAGTGCACGAACACATTCCTCACAGAACGTGAATTTTCTTAATAAAGTTGAACGATTTGTAAACGTTGTTCAGCATAAGTCTTTCCATGATGAAATGCCAAACAATACTTAACAAAAATAACATGACAGCATGACACGACTCACACGTGATCTGTCAAAAAAGACTATTGAAAAAAGTATCTCTACTTTGATCACCCGTTAAATGGGCTATATCAAAACATGGATTGAGGTGCTCCCATTTCCGGTAGACACGATTTCTGGTTATATCAGATATAAAAGCTTAAATTTCAGTAAGATTGGTTGAAAATTGTGTTGTTTTGCACATTCGGGAGAGACTTTTGTATGGGGGCTATATCAAAACGCTGAGCTATAACAAACTTGGTTCGTGTGAATGGCTCTGGGTATAAATAAACTCAAAGTACAAATTTTAAGACCGATCAGGTAAAAATTGTGATGCCTATGGCGTTAATAATTCAAATCGGAGAGAAGCTATATATGCGAGCTATATAAAAAAATGGACCGATATTGTCCACTTTCAATCTAGAGGTATCTATAGTTATAAGAAATATCTGTACCAAATTATACGGGTCTGTTCTGTTCCAAGGTGATTTGATATCACGGTGATTTTAAAATCACCGGCGACTTACAGTCACTGTTGGAGTTCGAAATCGCCGGTTTATTATTCATGATTTCGAACTCCAAAATAATGTTGGTTCTTTGGTGAAAAGAGTATGCTAAACCCGAATTTGGTTAAATTTTTTTAGTCGAAGCTTTAGTTTTCAAATTATGACTATTGATTTTGAATTTTTATATCTAACCTGTGATTCCACAAGAATATCATTTTTTCTATGATAATTTGAAAATGGATTTAAAATTTAACCCCAAGAAATGGATAATACTTCATTGTTATTATTATTTTTATTATAATATGTATAGTTATATATTAAAAAAATTTGTGGAATTCTATCCTTTTTTATACATGAAGAATTTTTGAATAGCAAATATTAAAAAAAATATTATTTAGTAGTTCACGTAGTTAGGTGTAATAAACATTGTAGAACAAACAATTTTAATATTCTTTAAAATTAGGGATATAAACAGTTTTTTGGCTCTACTGAATATAAACTGTCGATATATCGATATCTATTGTATATCCAGCATAATGGTTTATACGGTAACATAACGCGTTAAATTTTTAATAAAATAAAAAATATCTCAGAAACCACAAAAAAATTATCCAAGGAAATGGTATTATCTCATTTTTTTCAATTTTGTGATATACCTGAATATACAGGGTGGCTGATATGTAATGCAACAAAGTAAAGCGCTATATTTTTTTAATTTTCTTTTTTAATTTTATTGTTCAAAAGCAAAAAATGTCGGAAATAACATAACATTTTAGAAACAGTTTAGATTTGTTCGAATTGGCCACCTTTGAACGAATTATGGCCTTCAAACGGCCGACAAAGCCATCACATGCTGCACGAAAGTGGCTCTGCGGTACTTTGGCCAATTTCCGGCGAATCGCCGGAAATGGGCGCCCAGGCGCAAAAGTCCAACGGATTGAGATCCGGAGATCTTGGTGGCCATTGTGCGGTAGAAATGAAGCGAGGAACCTCTTTTTAAGCCATTCTTGGTTGACGCGTGCTGAGTGCGATGGAATGGCTTCTCAATTTGGAACGGCTTCTCATCGGAGAAAACCAAATTCTGTAACTGGCCACTTTCGTGCAAGCGAAGCAACTCCTTGGCTCTTTCCAGTCTAACTTTTTTTGTGCATCGGTGAGCTCTTGCACTTTTTGGAACTTCAATGGCTTTAGTCCAAGCTCATTTTTTAATATGTGTTGTATCCGTTCTCGCGATATGTTCAGTTCACGAGCAATTTTTCTACCACTGCGGCGTGGATTTCGATGAAATCTGGCCTTCACTTTTCGGATCATTTCTGGTGTTGTTACCGTTTTTTTCGTCCACTTTTTGGACGCGATGCAACACTGCCAGTATCACGGTAACGAGCAATGGTACGAGAAACAAAAGATTTATTCACATTTAAATGCTGGAGGGCTCTAACGATAGCCACTTGTGTTTTTCCACCCAAATAAAGCAATCACACCATCACGCTTGAATTCCATCACGAATAACTTTTTTCTGAATGCAATAGATCAAAATGCTTTTGTAAGCTTGTAAACAATAAAATGAACTGTCACTGAAATAAATCTGTCAGCTATCAGACTAGCGGTTTAGAAATGATAGCAACCTGAAGTTGGTTGCAATACATATCAGCCACCCTGTAACTTCGGTACGACGATATATGGGGGCTATAGCTATTTTTTTCAAATTTAGCAAAGTTGGTCCATGGATCAAGAAACTCTAACAAGTTAAATTTCAAAACAGTTGGATGTAAACTACAGCAATGTCTGCACTCACTCGGCAATGTTTGTATACAAACATTAATTTTTATTTGTTGATTTTGAATAAAACACAAATTATTTAGGAAATAAGTGTCAGTTTTTTTATTATGATAATATTGGTATGGTTCAATTATGTATGGAACCAAATATCGGCCATTTGGTCGATTATGCTGATCAAAAAAACATCACGAAGTGCACGAAATGCATTTTGATTTGAACGCCCTTTTTCGTAAAAGGCCTAAAAAACTTTAACAACGATTGTGTATCTTCCCATAATTCAAATTGAGTTAGTCTGAAATTGAGAAATGTCAAATGAAATGCAGAAAAAACTTGACGTTTAGGTGTGGTTCACATTGAACATCGGCCCTTACCACATTAATTTAACCACCTTTTGTAGTATTTATATAGCGTGGTCCATTTCGAGCTTCCCTACTTTTTAAAGAAAGAAACGCAGAAAATTCAAATTGAATGGGGAATGTTTATTACACTATGCAACAAATGAACACTTTTTGAAAAACACACGGACTTGACAGTATAGGTTGGATTCTGCTATCAAAGGGTAGTATAACCCTATACTCGGTTTGGCGAATTTGGTGACCAATTTTTTTTATGGACCTCCAAAGTTTCTGAAAATCAGTGGGCCCCTCGAAAAAGGCGTAATCAGCTTTTGTCCAACGACTTATTCAGACTTGGTGATACATCTTAAGTATATCTGGCAATAATGTAGCTAAAAATATGCTGAACAAAGTTTCTTAAAATTTTTTGCGAAAAAAAAATTTCCGTTACTTTTTTTTTAAAAAAAGCGAAGGTCCTCGTAATTTTGTACTAACAATGCTTGGCAACATTGTAGCCAACGTAAATCTGAACAACTTTTGTGAACATATCAATAGAATCTGAACGTGTCTACGCACCCAAAATAGCTCAAAAAACCACATTGTCATTGACGGTTACGTTCTCACCGGCATCATTATTGTAGAAATATTGACCGATTTTTACCAAAATTTACAAAAAAAATGTTTGCAAAACACTCATACAAACTGCAATAATTGAGCTATAGATGACTGACATTTGGTACAGATACTTCTTGATATTGAAAATGGGCAATATCCGTCCGTCTGTCCATGTAAAGTTGTTCGTCGACTACAGGTCGCAATTTCACTCCGATCGTTCTGAAATTTTGCAGTTTAAAGTATTTCGCGGCTGTTAAGATCGCTATTGAATTTGGTTGAAATCGGTTCAGATTTAGATATAGCTCCCATATATATCTTTCGTCCGATTTGGCCCTTTAGTCCTATAGAAGCTGTATTTTACATCCGATCGTTTTGAAATTTAGAATAGTAGAGTTTCTTGATCCATGAACCAACATTGCCGAATTTGAAGAAAGTCGGTTCAGATTTAGCTATAGCTCCCATATATATCTTTCGTCCGATTTGGCCTTTTAGTCCTATAGAAGCTGTATTTTACATCCGATCGTTTTGAAAGTTAGAATGGTAGAGTTTCTTGATCCATGAACCAACACTACCGAATTTGAAGAAAATCGGTTAAGATTTAGCTATAGCTCCCATATATATGTTTCGTCCGATTTGGCCATTTAGTCCTATAAAAGCTGTATTTTACATCCGATCGTTTTGAAATTTAGAATGGTAGAGTTTCTTGATCCATGAACCAACATTGCCGAATTTGAAGAAAATCGGTTAAGATTTAGCTATAGCTCCCATATATATGTTTCGTCCGATTTTGCTCTTTAGTCCTGAAGAAGCTGTATTTTACATCCAATCATTTTGAAATTTAGAATGGTAGAGTTTCTTGATCCATGAACCAACACTACCGAATTTGAAGAAAACCGGTTAAGATTTAGCTGTAGCTCCCATATATATGTTTCGTCCGATTTGGCCCTTTAGTCCTCTAAAAGCTGTATTTTACATGCAATCGTTTTGAAATTTAGAATGGTAGAGTTTCTTGATCCACGAACCAACACTACCGAATTTGAAGAAAATCGGTAAAGTTTTAGCTATAGCTCCAATATATATGTTTCATCCGATTTGGCTCATTAGATCCAATCGTTTTTATACCCTACACCACACTGTGGTACAGGGTATTATTTAAGTATAAAATGTCCCAAAAGTAAATTTATGTAAACAATTTATATATGAATTGCAAAATTTATATTTCAGAGTTATTCAATATTACGAGAGTGGTGTAGGGTATTATATAGTCGGCCCCGCCCGACTTTAGCCTTTCCTTACTGGTTTATATTAGGGATGTAACGAATGTGACTTTAACGAAAGCGAATGCGATAGCGCATATTGAAATATATTTCTTGCGAATGCTAATGCGAATAGTGTTTGTGAAATGCGCGTTTTTGAGAAAGCGAACGCGAAAACGAATAAAGGGTCAAACCTTTAGTACCAACAAAATTAAGGATGAAAATGAATACTTTTCTCGGATACTTAAATATTAAGAATGTTGTTTTAACGAATGGAAGCGAATACTGAAATATTATTTTGCGAAAGTGAATATTCCAAAGACGGTTTTTGCGAATGCGAAAGCGAATGTTAAAAATGATGCGAATATTAAGTTATCCAAAACCAGACGTGTATAAATAAAATTCCTTCAGATAGATAATTTAGGGCATAATCCAATTAAGAACATTGTTAACTTGCCACTAACGACTAAAATCAATGGAGCTCATTTAGTTTCCTATTTTGTAATAAAGTTTAAAGTTGCTCACAAAAGTTTTACTTCCCTAAAAGAAGTTATTTAATCAAATTTGATTGAATCTTAGCGATTCTAGTTCATTTACATAAACAAATAACAGTAAACCCAAAATCCATACGTCAGAATCTGCATTAAGATAACATTACATTTAACCAACCATGAGCAACAATTCCAAGTTATACTATAGCAAATATTTTGATATTTACAGCATATTTTAGCGGTTACTTTGAGCGTATTAAGCCAAAGTGAGAAGAACGGACAACTCAGTAAGACAAACGGGATAAGTCCATGTGGAGTTGCTCGCAAAACTTTAAACTTTTAATTACATATACATTTTTGTGAAGGATCAACTTCGCAGAGTACATATTGTAGTGATGTAATTTAGTGCATAGATGGAAGCATTTTCTATTCGCTGAAGTTGTAGCAAATTTGAAATCGACTGTTTAGATTATATCCACAATATATTATGCCACAAAAATGCATTCAACGTTTGCATTTGCCTCCACCTGAGCGGTTATTAAGAATACGGAAAAATAGCAATTTGCAAATTTTATGGAAAAAAATAAAACTATAGAAACACAAAGTAAGACGCTTTTAGTAGAGTAAACCGACTAAGGTGTGCCCCAACTTTGTGAGAAGTGTAAGTTTTGAAATTTTTTGTTTGAGTAGCAATGTAGTCTAAAATACAGAATATTAAGATATTATACTATTTTCGTCTAAATTTGTTGTGTGGGGTACCACTAGAAATGGTTCAGCAAATGTTCAAATTGTGAGGTGAACAGTGGGTACTTACAAAGCCTAGCACTAAGTCGAAATTAAAGCTCTTGAATATTATATTTTACAGTTTTTCAATTTTGAAACGAGTTTATCCCTTTTTTGTGAAAGGTACAATGAAAAAAGATGACCTGAAAAAACGACAGCATTGTTCGTAAACGAAATATGAACTGTTTGTTTCGAAAGTGGCGTAAACGTGATTTTCACATAAATTATGTTAAGAGTGAATTCGGTATCAGGCTAGCCGGACATAATTTTATCAAAAATAATTTTCTCAAAAAAGTCAAAGGTGACTTAGATTTTTTTTTGTAATTTTGTTTTGCTAGGAAACAGTATATGGGGGCTATATCTAAATCGTCCTTGGGCTAAAAAAAAGATATGTGTAAAGTTTCGTCGAGATCGGACCATAATTGCGACCTGTACTTTGATTACAAGAATACATACACAGACAGACGGACATAGGTAAATCAACTCAGAAAGTTATTCTAAGTCGATCGGTATATTAAACGATGGGTCTATTTCATCTACTTTTGGGTGTTACAAACAAATGCAAAAAGTTAAAATACCCTGTACCACAGTGTGGTGTAGGGTATAAAAAGGAATATTAGACGGCGAGTTTGTAAATTACAGGTCATTCCTACAAAGAATATGGATATTTGTCTTATGTAAGAACATTTTATTAGTTGTAATAAACAATTCTTCCGGAAGATTTCTCTAAGTTGCAGCAAATTCTAAATATTTCTGTTCCGACAGACTACCAGAATTGACTCATCTCAGAGAATATGTGGAAGATACTAAGAAAAGTTGTGTCTAGTACCGTTTTTTGTAATCATGAGGTGGAAAAATATCATAAATAAGTAACGCACAACAAGCCGAACCGCTAGACCTGAGACGGACGTGTATGTCAATGGACATGAGACGTTAAACGTCTCCTTCCTCAACCTTACCTACAGCAAATGATGCAATGGAATAAAAAGATCAAAATTCCCACCAAATATTCTAAAATCAAAGAACGAACACATTGTTTGAGTGTAAAGTGTATTTATTTTTTCAAATCGATGTACTAATAACTCTTTTGAGCAAATTCTGTCATTTAGGAAATATGGCTTTTCGCCACTTTGAAAACAAACATTTTGTATAATAAGTTTGTTTTGAAAGTGGCTTAACTACATTCACCATTGTAAAACCAGTAAGGAAAGGCAGAAAGTCGGGCGGGGCCGACTATATAATACCCTACACCTCCCTTACAATGCGATAAGGGTCATTGGTAAGAACATATATATGTGGATATATCTAATTCTGAACCGATACTAATCGCTAAATTAAGCAATATTCGTTCCTAAATTGACAAATATCTTTCTGGAGAATTTTGTAATGATTGGAAGTAAAGTACAACTTCTATTGCGCTTTGTAATCAAATCAGGAGCAACATATATATGGAGGTTGTATATAAATCTAATCGATCTTTCCTGAATACTCATTCATGTAAAATAGAAACCTCTTTCTGTCGAATTTCGTACTGATCGGATAAAAAATACAGTTTTTACAGCGCTTGAATTTCAAATTGGGAGTAACATATATATGGGGGCTATATCTAAATCTGAACCGATTTTCTCCGAATTTAGAAGTATTCCTTCATGTAATAAGAAACCTTTTTCTGCCGAATTTCGTACTGATCGGATATAAAATACAGTTTCTACAGCGCTTATATGTCAAATCGGGGGTAACATGTATATGGGGGATATATTTAAATCTGAACCGATTTCCCCAAATTTTGTATATTCTCTAAGTGTATCACGAGACTACTCTCTGTAAATTTTTGTACAAATCGGTTGAAAAATGTGGCTTATACAGTGCATATATGCCAAATCAGAGGTACATATATATGGGAGTTATATATAAATCTAAACCAAATTCAATAGGGATCGTCCTTGGGCCTAAATAAAGATATGTGCAACGGACCATAATTGCGACCTGTACTTTGATTACAAGAATACATCTACAGACAGACAGACGTACATAGCTAAATCGACTCAGAAAGTGATTACAAGTCGATCGGCATAATAAAGAATGGGTCCATCTCTTCTCCTTTTGGGTGTTACAAACAAATGCACAAAGTCATAATACCCTGTACCACAGTGTGGTGTGGGGTATAAATATTACTGTTTGAAAACAATTTAGATTTTAATCTTTAGGAATCTAGGTCAAAACTATTTATTTAAATGTTATGAGCATTCGAATGCTAGTACTTTTTATACCATCACTTTAGTGATACGAGAAATTAGGCTTTTGATCCAAGTTGATGAAAATCTGTTTAGATTATGTATAGTTCCGATTCATGATCCATGAACCGACACCATTGTTTGCCAATATATGCACGGATTACAATTATTACTTTTAACTGTTGCAGTTTAATTATAGTAAATTTCTAATTTCCAGGAACATATGTTTTAAAAAGTGACCTTTATGAGGGGTTTATATTTATATTTATATACTCCGTTTTCACTAGAAACGATTTAATTCAATATGAAGTACAGCAGATTAAATTTCCACATGATGGATTAAACGTGCATTCCCTAGAATGCCGAGAAGTCTAAACGGAAGGTACCTTTATATGGGAGCAATATATGGATGATGTTTCCCATTTCCACTAGGAACGATAGGTATATTATAAATTGTTAAATTTCAGCCAGATCAATTAAAGAATCCGTTCTGTAGAATGTCAAGAAGTGGCATCGGTGGGGACCTTTATTTGAGGCTATATCAAAACATGAACCGATGTTCCTCATTCTTACAAGATACGATTAGGTCCAGTATTAAGTATGAATTTTCAAATTTCAGCCAGATCAATTGAATAATCCGTTCTCCTGAGCGTCAAGAACTGGCATCGACAGGGAGGCTATACCAAAACATGGACAGATGCGCCCCATTTTTACTAGGTATCGTCTCTAGTCTAATAAATGTCCCTGTTCCAATTTTTGTAAAGATTGTTTTATTTGTACGACCTGTACTTTGATAACAAGAATACATGCACAAACAGACAGAAAAACGGACATGGCTAAATCGACTCAAATATATGCCGATCGGTATAATAAACTATGGGTTTATCTCTTTATTTTTTAAGCGTTACAAACTAATGCACAAACTCATAATACCCTGCACAACAGTGTGGTGTCGGTTATAAATCGATAAGACTATAAAAATAAAATATAAAATAAAGATAAATACAAATTAAATGGAAAAAAGGAAAAAATAAAAATCTTTTTTCTAATTTTTCTAAACTGGTGGAAGTTTCGAAAAAGAAGGCATTCTTATTTCAGCAATTCGGAATTAATTTTGGAAGTCTCATCCCTTAATAAAAATAATCGCTTAGGGAAGCGAGTGGGGATTTAGTACGCGTAAGGCTGCTTAATTCCCCACTCGATTGCTTTTTCGGATAATTGTTTACTGGGTTCAGGAAGTATTTATGCCAAAATATCAGACACCTCCGCTCATCCCCTTACCCTTTATAATCACTCACCAAAAAGGATGATTGTAGATAGCATGAGGCGTAGAAATCGGTGGATTCTTTGCACGCTTTATTTTACATAAAGATTCCTTGTAAAAAACTACTATAGATTCCCACAATACACATTTATGTCAACCCTATCGTTTTTTATCCCCTCACCTTAGAAAGGAGGGTGTATATCATTTGCTACGAACCAAAAGTGTAACACATCGAAGGAGTGACCTAAGACCCTAAGTATGTTTGGCGGATATCCGTTTTGGGTCATTTTAAGTCGAATGAGCAATGTCCGTCCGTCTGTCGGTCTGTCTGTCTGCTAGCTGGTGCGCACGATAACTCTCGTAAGGAGTAACCGATTGACTTCAAATTTGGTATGTGGTAATATTTTCTTCTATCTCCGGCTAAGTTCGAAGATGGGCCATATTGGTCCATTCCTTCTAGGGTTAACATTTAGTGAAATATTGATTATTTAATAACTTCTATACTACTTATTTGAATCCTCCGAAATTCTACACATAGTTTTAGTTTATTAGTCACTATTATCTCGAGAAAAATAGGCGATGTTGCCACGCCCCTTTGGTACCTCACACACAAATGAACAATTTTGAACAAAAAGTTAATAGCTTATAACTTTATTACCAGTGCATACAAAGTCTTGAAATTGTGTACAGTGTAATGGTTCAATAGTACCTACAATACAGTAAAAAAATTTTAGGTACGCTCCTTTTGGTACCTCCCACACAAATGGACCATTTCGTACCAAAAGTTACCAGCTTATAACTTTAATAACAGTGCATATAAATACTTGAAATTTCTTACAGTGCAATGCTTTTATAGTACCTAGAGTCCAGATACAAATTGGCATTATTGGCCCGCCCCTTTTGGTACCTCCCACACAAATGGACCTTTTTGTACCAAAAGTTAACAGCTTTGAACTTTAATACCAGTGCATATAAATACTTGAAATTTCTTACAGTGCAATTCTTTTATAGTACCTAGAGACTAGAGAAAAGTGGCCGTAATTTGCACGCCCCTTGTGGTACCTCTCACACAAATGGGCCATTTTGTACCAAAAGTAAACAGATGTTAACTTTAATACCAGTACATACTTTAAAGTTACAAAATACAATTTAAATTGATAATAATTTTAATAAAACAAAAAAATAAATAAATTTACTAAAATTTTTTTGAAACCCAAGGTGAGGGGATTCATTAGTCGGTTTAACCGACTGAACTTTCTTACTTGTTAATATATCGATATCGGGATTTTCAGGGACAAGAGGATGAGCAGGGGTGTCAGATACATCCTAAAGTATCTTGTATATTTTGTTCTTCGGCTTGTAACATCTATTCCGATGCCTTATGTACTAAATTGTGCCAGAAGTTATTAACAATGTTTTTTAAGCAAATTTTGTAGATAAATACGATATGTATAACAAAGCAATCGGTTTCCATTGAAGTGCATTGTGGGGACCTACAGCGATTTCGAAACTTTTTATCGAATACGGCACCAAAAAAATCTATCGTTTTCTACCATTTCTGATATATTATTTATTTTCGACGGGGGATTCTCAATGGTAAGAGGATGAGCGGATGTGTCTGGTGTTGTATGAAAAATACTTCTAGAATTGTTTTTGTTTTTTTTTTGTTTTTTAACATGGTACATCTATTCCAAAGCCTTATATATTAAAATTGTGTCTGAATTTACAAACCTCTTTGTTTACCTAGCAAATTTTTGTCTCGAAAACGTGATGTTACAGGAAAAAAACGGCTAATGCCATTCGATTTAGCGGGCCGAAATTATGAGTATTAAGTTGTTTTCACCGAGGATACATGTTTATCTTATGTACCCTACGATAATTACCTATAACTTGAACAATATAATTAGATATTTCTTTATATTAAAGAACTTCACCTCTGTTCTAATAAACAACATTTAATTTATATGCTTACAACTGTGCATAGAAAATGTGAATTAATGTTGCTGTTATTTGTCATATTAACTATTCATTGTTGTCACGTGTACGAGGATCCTCGTATGTGGTCAATTGCATCGGTGGGTGTATCAGAACTGGTGTGAAATTCAGGAATTATCCCGCTCTGTCTCTAAAGACACACTCTGAATCGCAGCGTGGGTTGTGGTGGAATGTTCGCTTTAATGTTTTCCTAATGTTATTGTATTGTTGTGACATTTTAATGATTTTTTAATTAGATCATTTGTCGTAATATCGCTAAACGCATGTATGTACATTAAGTTGGACCCTCATTTGATTTGAGAATTGAAAACTCATCGGTTTCAAAAAATGTTTCTGTTTTGTAAATATGAGGTTGGGGTAAAAACTATGTTGGCAGAAATATGTGCCGTATGCGCATTGAATTTCGTAATAACGGAATTAAAGCAAATTTGTAATAAAAACGCCAGTAACTTCTCAGAATTTCGCCCGAGGAAGGCAAAATGTTTGAGCACTGAATGTTCCCGAAAATTTACCAAAATATACAATTATTACAATAAAACAAATTAGAAATTTCAGTCGAGTAAACCGACTAAGATATACCCTCACTTTGTGAGCAATGCACTTCTATATTTACTAATACGATAATACTCGTAGATGTGGTCATAACTCTCATTTTTAACAGAACTGTGGATATTTTAAAACTTAACAGTTTAACTCAAGACTCAAGAATTTCATAGCGTTATAACTGGCAACAGACCAAAAAAATACTACGTGAGTAGCCCGTGCTTTATACAACACTCCTGCCGACGTGTAGGCAAAATTTCAGATCTCTTACTCTAATAGGAATTTCAGCGGTCAATTGAAAAATCTCTTGACTGAAAATCAAATTAACCTATGACACTCCCTAGGCATTCTATCTACCTGTCCATTTAGTTTCAAGAAATCGTTTCAATCGTTTGATGTGATGCTGGAACATACAAACAAACGATTTTATAATATTAATAGGATAATTAAATTGTAATGTCCAGGTTTGAAGCCGCAGCGGTTGTTCAAATTGTTTATTAAAATTTTATTTTGTTTTTAATTTTTTCTAACGTATTCGGTTTAAAAAAAATCTATTTTTAATTACAGAATTTTAATATGTTATATATTTTTATAAATTATAAGTACATATACTTTAACACTTTTTTGCTATTTTTTTCAATTTTTCTTTTTAGGTGTTTTTCATGTCAGCAAAGCACAGATTTTTAGAAAAAACTTTTTCTAACTTTTAACGACTGTTACTGAACAACTGTTTCTACGTGAAAGATAAAAACAGATCTCATAATTTGTATAAATGTAACGCTTATCCCGTCTCTTTCGGACTTATACTTCCAAAAATATGGCTCAAGTACTAAAGGCACTTTCCATGAAAGTTACAATGTAAACAATTAAAACCAGTAAGGAAAGGCAGAAAGTCGGGCGGGGCCAACTATATAATACCCTACACCTCCCTAACAATGCGATAAGGGTTATTGCGATAATAATTTGGAATAATTGGTAAATGGGTAAGAACATATATATGCGGATGTATCTAATTCTGAACCGATAATCGCTAAATTAAGCAATATTCGTTTCTAAATTGAGAAACATCTTTCTGGAGAATTTTGTAATGATCGGAAGTAAAGTACAACTTCTATAGCGCTTTGTAAACAAATCAGGAGGAACATATATATGGAGCTTATATATAAATCTGAATCGATTTTCCCTGAATACTCATTCATGTAAAATAGAAACCTCTTTCTGTCGAATTTACTGATCGGATATAAAATACAGTCTCTACAGCGCTTGAATGTCAAATCGGTGCTAACATATATATATGTGGGCTATATCTAAATCTGAACCGATTCCTAAATCTGAGTATTCCTTCGTGTAATAAGAAACCTCTTTCTGCCGAATTTCGCTGTGATCGGATATAAAATACAGTTTCTACAGCTATTGAATTTCAAATCGGGGGTAACATATATATGGGGGCTATATCTAAATCTGAACCGATTTTCTCCGAATTTGGCAGTATTCCTTCTTGTAATAAGAAACCTCTTTCTGCCGAATTTCGTACTGATTGGATATAAAATACAGTTTCTACAGCGCTTACATGTCAAATCGGGTGCAACATATATATGGGAGCTATATGTAAATCTGAACCGATTTTAACCAAATTCAATAGGGATCGTCCTTGGGCCCAAAAAAAAATATGTGCAAAGTTTCGTTGAGATCGGACCATAATTGCGACCTGTACTTTGATTACAAGAATACGTCTACAGACAGACAGACAGACCAGACGGACAGACAGACGGACATAGCTAAATCGACTCAGAAAGTGATTACAAGTCGATCGGTATAATAAACAATGGGTCTATCTCTTCTCCTTTTGGGTGTTACAAACAAATGCACAAAGTCATAATACCACAGTGTGGTGTAGGGTATAAAAATACTATACAAATGTTTTTAATATTTTTTTCTGTATTCAAAAGTGGCTGGATGGACTCAATCACGTAATATCACTTTCCTTTAAAACAGAATTGGCAGATTAATTTTGCACATACAAAATATAATGTACGATACACATCCATATGGAAAAACCAATTCCTATACTTCAAGGCGCGCGTCACGGCAATTTTCAAACGATCGAGCTCTTATTTTTGTCAATTTCGTTAAACTCAAACGAAAGAGGTCGGTGATTTTGAAAAATCGATTATAAAAAATAAGGGCCACCTTAATGTACACGTGAGTGTAGTTCTGAACGCGAAACGAACTTCTCAACATTTTTCCCATTGCAACCGTTGTAACTGTTGTGGGTAAATTAATGGCTTATGGTGGAGGTGAAGTTGGAGAGGTGTCATTCATGGTATGGTGGCCATAATATAGATTTTATTTATTTATAATAAAAAAAGTGAAGATAAAGCTCCCATTACATGTCGATGGGTGGGAATGTGCATATAAATTGTTTAGGAAATAGAAAAGGGAATAATTCGCTAGGGTGTAAAGGGTATTATCACAGAATGATGGATATAGAAAAACAAGTAAGAAAGTTCAGTCGGGTTAGCAGACTTATGGATCCCCTCACCTTGAGTTACAAAAAATATTAGTACATTTATTTATTTTTTGTTTTAATGGAATTATTATCTACTTAAATTGCATTTAATAACTTTAAGCTATGTACTGGTATTAAAGCATTGCACTGTAAGAAATTTCAAGTATTTGTATGTACTGATATTAAAATTAAAAGCTATAAACTTTTGGTACAAAAAAGTCCATTTGTATGGGAGGTACCAAAAGGGGCCTGCCAATATCGACCATTTTTCTCTAGATTCTAGCTACTATAAAAACATTCACTATACAAAATTGCAAGTATTTGTATGCACTGGTATTAAAGTTATAAGCTGATAACTTTTGGTACAAAATGGTCCATTTGTGTACCAAAAGAGTTGTGGCAACTTCGCCCATTTTGACTGATAAGCTAATACTATGTGTAGAATTTCATAGGATTTAAGTAAGTACGAGTAGTATAGAAGTTAATAAATAATCAATATTTCACTAAATGTTAACCCTTTATGGGGGAGGTACTAGAAGGAGTGGATCAATATGACCCATCTTAGAACTTATTCGGAGATAGAAGCAAATATTACCACATACCAAATTTTAAGTCAATCGGTTACCCCTATCGAGGGTTATCGTGCGCACCAACCAGCACATTGCGCATTCGACGTAAAATGACTCAAAACGGATATCCGCCGAACATACATAGAGTATTAGGTCAATCCTTCGAGGTGTTACCCTTTTGGCTCGTAGCAAATGATATACATATACCCTCCTCTCTCCGGTGAGGGGATAATAAATAGATTTTTAGAACATTTTGGTATATGTAAATGTTTTTCAAATTTGCTGAGCATGACATTTTTACTGCAGGTATCGAATCGAAGATATAACCCGTTCACTTTTTGTGCAAAATGCAATATTTGTATGGGCACTATAAAAGTATAACACTGCACAATATTTCTAGTATTTGTACTTTTGTTACTTCAACTAAAATTTGTTTACACATTTGGTACGTATCTGCCTCTGTAGTCAAATCGGACGAAACAATATATGGGACCTATACCTAAATCTGAACCTATTTTCTTCAAATTTGGCAATGTTATTCCATGGATCAAGAAACTACACCATGTTAAATTTCAAAACTATTGCATGTATACTACAGCTTCTATAGGGCTAAAGGTCCAAATCCGACGAAACATATATATGGGTGCTATATCTACATCTGAACCGACATTCTTCAAATAAGCAATGTAAAATACAGTTTCTATAGGGCTAAAGGGCCAAATCAGACGAAATAAATAAATCTAAACCGATTTTCTTCAAATTCGCAATGTTGGTCCATGCATTAAGAAGCTCGACCATGTTCAATTTCAAAACGATTGGATGTAAACTACAGCTTATATAGGGCTAATCGGACGAAACATCTATACGGGAGCTATATATAAATCTGAACCGATTTTCTTTAAATTCCACAGGCTTCTTTCCAGGTGCGAAAGACTCTTAACTACAAAATGTCAGCACGATCGGAGTGAAAGTGTGACCTGTACTCGACGGACAACTTTAGATGGACAGACGGACGGACAGACATGGTTAAATCGACTTGGCTAGTAATTCTGAGTCTATCGATATACTTTAAGGTGGGTCTGGCTGTAGTATTTCTAGGTGTTACAAACATCTTCCATGAAACAAACTTATAATACTATGTACCACAGTGTGGTGTAGGGTATAAGTATTAACACCAAATTTGGAGGCAATCGGTTACTCCTGTCGAAAGTTATCGTGCGCACCAGCCAGACAAACAAACGGACATTGTTCAAATGACTTAAATGTTCAAAAGAATTAAATGTTCAAATGATACCACAATGTGGTACAGGGTATTATAACTTTATGCATTTGTTTGTGACACACAAAAGGAAATGATATAGACCCATCGTTCATTATACCGATCGACTTAGAATCTTTCTTTCTGAGTTGATTTAGCTATGTCCGTCCGTCCGTCTGTGCATGTATGCTTGTAAACGGGGGCTACATCTAAGTCTGAGCCGATTTTCTTCAAATTTAGTATTGTCTCTGAGTGTATCAACAAGGGATGTAACGAAAGTGACTTTAGCAAAAGCGAATAGTGAAATATGAATTTTTGCGAAAGCGAATCCGAATGCGAATAATAGTTTGACCATTTAGTACCAACAAATTTAAGGAACTGGATTGATACCTTTCCAGGATATTCAAGTATTAAGAATGTTTTCCATAGTTTTACCTCCTGTTACCACAAGGACAAACATATTTCTTCAACTGTTTTGAAGAGAAGTGGTAGAGGTTTTCATTGGTATTAATATCTTAAAATTTTGTGAAGGGAATAAGGAGATTTAACACTTTTAACAAATGGAATCGAATACTGAAATATACATCCCTAGTATCAACAGACTTCTCTCTATAATTTTTTTAAAGAATGGGAGGTACATATATATAAGTATGGAGCTATATGTAAATCTGAACCGATTTTAATCAAATTAATGTGTTAAGTTTAGTTGATATCGGACCATAATTGCGACATGTCCTTTGATTACCAAAAATACATGCACAGACGGACGAACAGACGGACATGCTAAATAAACTCGGTATAATTAACGATGGCTCTATTTCATCTCCTTTTGTGTGCTTCAAACAATTGCACAAAGTTATAATACGATAGTGTGGTGTAGGGTATAAAAATAGGGTCCAAATTCTAAAGGCAACTTCCAAGAAAATCGTACCTTAAAAAATTACCATCAAATAGTTTTTAATATTTGTTCGTGTTTAGAACACTTGTTTACACCGGAAAATGTTATGCACACAGTTTGCAAATTTTGTAAACTTGTGATATTGATATTTTGGTCAAACGGCCCTTTTATCCAATCCATACAGAAAAAAAAATTGGTTGGGTTCGGGATCCAAAAACTAAATACTTATGAAACTAAAACCAATTTTTTTAAAAAAATGGTTTTTCTAGAATTCCTTTTTAATGGAAGGTACCTTTAGTATTTCAACCACATTTTTTAGAAGTAAAAGCTCGGTAAACATCAGTTTCATGTAAATTTTTTTTTTTTTTAATTTTGTAACGGTCGTTGGAACAACAAAATAAAATCGATTTTTTCAAAAACATCTTAAGGATAATTCATTCTAAAAAAGATACATTTTTATGATTTTTTTGTGACGAAACGGTTAAAATTTTTGATTGAAAGCAACATATCATTATTGTCAAGCCTTTTTGGAGCACCCCTCCCCCCCAAACAAAATGGCCAAAATCAAAAATATAAAAAAAGATTTGTTTTGCATTCCCCATACATTTATTACACAGTGCGACAAAATAAACTCAAGTTGAGAAGCAAATGACGCGATACTAGTTTTCCTGTAGGTCATGTTGAGTAAAACACGAATCTTTTTTTGAAATTCCCCGGACACCCCCAAAATCCGGATTTACGGGTAAAAAAACGATTTTCTAGCCTTTTTTCACTTGAACGCCTATAACTTTGTTAATTAAAAACAAATTTTCAATCTCTAAAAGAATTTGGAAAGAAGAGAATTAGATCTTTCGAACGAAGTATATCTTGTTTATTTGAAGCTGTAGCAAAATAGGTTTATTTGTCCTACAAACACATTTTATTCATTTTTGTCCGTCAGTTTCTAGTTTAGGCAATGTTTTTACCAATTATATTGTGAGATAACCATACAATTATTTAATTTACATATATAGTATATTTTATAAGGAAAACACTCGTTTTGGCCATTCAACTCAATAATGTCTGCTCGAGCGTTTCATTTTTAACCCGTCATCATCGTCAAAACAAGTTTTTATGTACACATTTAGTTTTAATGAAACTTTAATAACTCAGTCAATTGCACACGGATTTTTAAGAGACTGGTTGCATTTTTATCCTTATAAAATATACTATATATGTAGATCAATTAATCGTACTGTTATCTCACAAAATAATTGGTAAAAACATTGTGTTTGTAGGACAAATAAACCTATTTTCCCTTTAAATAAACAAAATATATATCGTTCGAAAGGTCTACGTCTCTTCTTTCCAAATTCTTTTAGAGCTTGAAAATTTGTTTGTAATTAACAAAGTTATAGGAGTTCAAGTGAAAAAGGCATGAAAATCGGTTTTTACCCGTAAATCCGGATTTTGGGGGTGTCCGGCAAATTTCGTAGAACAAACGTTGTTCTACTCGCCAAGACCTACAAGAAAAATAGTACCGCGGGTTTTGGTTTTTGGACTGTCGCACTGTGTTATCATTATAATTTTCTTTGATTTTAAATACCAAAGGGACCTACCATAAAAATTTTAATTTTGAAGAAAATTAAAAAAACTTTATTTGTTGTTGTTTATTGTTGATATGTTTCCTTGTTACTCGTATTAAAGTCAAAATTTGCTTCATGTTTCAGTTACATTCTGCTTGTAATAGAAACAAATACAAAAAGTGGAGCAATCTTACCCATAAACATTTCTTTGTTTTGGTTTCATGAAATAGTATGCCTCAATCTACACAAGAAAAATGTTTTTAGGCTCGGAAACAAAAAAAAATTGTTGCATAGTGTTATCAAAATCATCTGCGATTCCACACATAGTTATTGTTTATTAGTGGCTATCACCGTACGAAAAATGGGCGAATTTTCCACACCCCTATTGGTACCTCCCACATAAATGGACCATTTTGCACAAAAATTTAAAGGTTTTTTACGATTCCAGCGCTTACAAACCGTTGAAATTTTGTTACAGTGTAATGCTTTTATATGGTACCCATTGAACAAGTAAGAAAGATCAGTCGGGTAAGCCAACTTTAAAATCATTTCACCTTCAGTCCCAAAAAAATATTCGTAAATTTATTTATTAAAAAATAAAATTAAATTATTATCAATTTAAAGTGAATTTAATAAATTTAAAGAATGAACTGGTAGTGAATTTATAAGCAGTTAACTTTTGATGCAAAATGGTCCAAAAGGGGCGTGTCATATCGCCCACTTTATCCTGGACTCTAGGTTGTATAAAAACATTACACTGTACAACATTTTTAGTATTTTTTTATGAACTGATATTAAAGTTATAAGCAGTTAACTTTTGGTTAAAAATAATCCAGTTGAGTTGGAGTTACCAAAATCGTGTTGTTTGGAGTTACCACACCTTACAGGAAAGAGGGTAATTTGCTACAGATTTTAATCATTTGGTAAAAAAAATCCCCTAAAAACATGAAGCACAATAACTCTGGAAAGGAATAACCGATTGACTTCAAATTTGGTATGCGGTAATATTTATACTCTACACCACAATGTGGTGCAGGGTATTATAACTTTGTGCATTTGTTTGTAACACCCAAAAGGAGAAGAAATAGACCCATCGTTTATTATACCGATCGACTTAGAATCACTTTCTGAGTTGATTTAGCTATGTCCGTCTGTCTGTCCGTCCGTCTGTCTGTCTGTGCATGTATTCTATAACGTTACCCCTGATTTGACATGTAAGCCCTGTAAAAATGTTATGTTATATCCGATCAGTGAGAAATGCGGCAAAAAGAGGTTTCTTGTTACATGAAGGAATACTGCCAAATTCGGAAAAAATCGGTTCAGATTTAGATATAGCCCCCATATATATGTTACCCCCTATTTGACATGTAAGCGCAGTAGTGACTGTATTTTATATCCGATCAGTGCGAAATTCGGCAGAAAGAGGTCTGTTTACATGAATGAGTATTCAGGGAAAATCAATTCAGATTTATATATAACCTCCATATATATGTTCCTTCTGATTTGGTTTGAAAGCGCTATAGAAGTTGTACTTTACTTCCGATCATTAAAAATTTTCAGAAAGATGTTTCTCAATTTAGGAACGAATATTGCTAAATTTAGCGATTATCGGTTCAGAATTAGATAATATGTTCCTACCCATTTACCAATTATTCCAAATTATTATCGCAATGACCCTTATCGCTTTGTTAGGGAGGTGTAGGGTATTATATAGTCGGCCCGCCCGACTTTCTGCCTTTCCTTACTGGTTTTCTCCATCTTTAACTATCTCCGGCTAAGTTTGAAGATAGGCTATATTGGTGACCTCCTTCTAGTACATCCCCCTGCCACAATTAAAGTAATAATGGTCTAATTTAGCCCTCACATATTTCTCCGTGTATTGCTAGGTCAAACCCCGACTTAAGTCTTACCTAGCTGGTTTTTATCTTACTTTAGAAACAATTTTTCGTTATTCTCATTTAAAGTTAACTTTCTTAACACCAACTGTGAGATACCCTGTTGTTTTCAAAACAAATCTATAACTCACTTAACATCCTTATTGTGCCTCACATACATTTAGCAGTAATCACTATCAGCTCCACTGAGCTTTGGGTGTTTTTTTTTTGCCTTCATATAAATATAACTGAAAACAACACTTGAAATTGTTTGTATTTATTCGTAAATATTTTACGTTGGTTACCCTATTTACATTTGTTGACAACTGACATATTTACATGAAGAAACAGACCGTACAGCATAAAGCAACACATCGCATTACATTCACCAATCGCAACACGGCGGCGATAAAACAAATTCAAACACATACGGGATTTGGGATTCAAGTTCGGTTACAGGATACGGGTTGCTATATAGACAGTTGGAGAATCAGACTAACAGGCAAAGGCCAAAAACACAGAGGTTGGTAAAATATTTATGTGTAATTCCAAATGTTTTTTTTGTAAGAGTAAATAAGTACCCGTATGCCCGCAAATGAGAGATAGAACATTTTAGGTTTGGTAATAGAGGTTTACTAAGATATTCTATACATTGAAAATAAAGAAATAAATTTTATATTGGAAACATTGGTAAAATATTTAACTTAGAAGATTTATAGAAATCAAAATGTTTTAATATTATTTTTGGGGATTCAAACTCCAGCGTGATTGATTGACTAAATAATGGTATCCCAGATCAAACCGATTCAAAACTGTATTTTTGCAAAATAAAATTAAGCTTCAGTGAAGTAGTAATAAAAAAGCGTTTCTGTGGGGTAATAGTACTTCAATACCGTTTTGTTAAAACTTCATTTTGTAACAGATTAGAATATGACCTGATAACATATCTCATTAATTTATTATTACAAATTTAAAATTTTCCACTAAAAACGGTAAATAGGCATTACATTGAAAAATTAGACATGGTCCTGTCTTGTTTTAATGTACCAAATTACACCACAAAATGTTATACGCAGCCCTTCGGCAACATTTTCGTAATCTAGTGTAGCTGGTCTTTAATACGGTTATAGCATTTAATTCAATGCCGTTAAGGGATACTAACCTAAGTAAAGGTCGCTGACGAAATTAAAGGACTACACAAGTAAAAGCGTTAAGTTCGGCCATGTCGAATGTAATATAAACTCCACCATGGATTGGTGGAAAAAAATCTTTGGATATGGAGCAAATCATTTTTGTTTAACTAAATTTTTAAAAAACGAATGCTGAAATTTTTTTATCAACGTCTTCACATGAAGAATGTAATATTAATGGCCTAAAATATCATTTTTGAGAGCTACTTCTACACGGAGACTACAACAAAATAAAATTTGATTTGTTTAAATTTTATTGAGATCAATTCTTGCCATAATAGAATACAAGCTGCAAAGTTTCAGCTGAATTTCTCAGAAAATGTGGTGTATATGGCTCAAACAAGACTTTTTGGGAGCGACATCTATATGTAAGCTATTATGAACTGATTTAAAAAATATTTTTACTGTGGTGAATTCTTGTCTTAAATAAGAAAATCTGGTATTTATGGCCTTAATACGTATATTTAAGAGAGATCTCTGTAGGGTGACTATAACAAAATATAAACCAATTTGCACAATTTTTGCTGTTATCAATTCTTGCCAAATAGAATACAAACTGCAAGGTTTCGGCAAAATTGCTTTAAAAATGAGGTATATATGGCTCGAATGGACTGAAAATATCGGCCAATGTTTTGATATAGCCCCCTATAGAGCGCGCACCAAAATACGGGTTTCGAGCCATAGATACCACATTTTTAAAGCAGTTTAGCAGAAAGTTTGCCGTTTGTTTTCTACTTTGATTTTTTATCGGTTCATTTTATTTTATAGTTATCCTACAAATTCATTGAATTCAAATTCAAGAACTAAATATCCGGATTTTGATGTACGCTGATGATATTGTTATGCTATCAGATGATGTTACTATAATGCAACAAATGATAAACAACTTGGAAACATACTGTAGAAATTGGAACCTAGAACTAAACTTGGATAAATCGCAAATGATGGTATTTCGCAGAGGCGGTAGACTTAGCCAAAATGAAAAGTGGACCTATGGTGGAGAAGAAATAAAAATAGCCCCCGACTTTTCTTATTTAGGTGTTACATTCACTTCAAAGCTAAGCTTCACCAAACACATCGAAATTAGAAACATACAGGCAAAAAATGCAATCAACTCAACATGGAAGGATCTGATTGGGAAAAAATCTGTAAATTTAAGCAAGAAATGGAAAGTGTTTACAGCGGTGTGCAGATCAATACAGACATATGCCTCCCAAGTATGGGGCTTCGGACATTTCGAAGATGTAGACAAAGTGCAAAGGTATTTTTTAAAGAAGATTCTACAATTACCGAAAAACACGCCTATTTATATTCTTATGTCAGAAACCGCTGTAGAAGAAACTCACATGTACACGCTTAATCTGCATTTGAACTACATTGGCAAAATATTGAATAAGTACTCCCCGAAAAGGCTGCCAAATCAATTAACACATATGTTGTTGGAAAAAGAAATTTTCTGGGTAAAGGGTCTCAGGGAGACAGCTGAAAGTGTGGATATACAATGGCCGGGAATTAACCCAACACAAGAAGTGTGGAGTACATTTAGCAGTAGATTAATGGTTGCAATAAAACTTAAAAATTTACATAACTACCTGCAAAAAAAGGCTAATAGTACCAGACTATATAGGTCCCTGGGTTATACAAAAGGTTATCTGTATATTAACGATAAAACCAACCTAGAAGATATCAAGCTGATATTTAAAGCTAGAAGCGGGGTGATAAATCTCAATGTGCACCCTCTGTAACCTACAAGAACAAGAAACCTTAGAAAATTTTATAGGAATTTGTCCGGTCCTGAAAGAATTCAGATTAAGAGCATTCAAAAAAAGTTGTCTCAACAATATGGAAATGGTTGCAATTCTGAACGGGCAATATGAAGAGACATGGGACAACCTGCTTAATTATTTAAAAATCGCCACGAAATACAGGCAATATTTGATACATGAGGGTTACTAGTCCGTATAATGTAAAATTAGGTAAAACTATGTTAATTGACAAACGTTTAAATTATAACATTGTCAAAAATAAATACTTATATTTCTCTTTATAATTCAATAGATTACTGTAATATAAATTGTTCACATCCATGAATGATTAAGAATTGATGAAATAATAAAGAAAAATCTTAACTCTTAGTTATCCTACAGAGGTCGCTAAAAAATATACGTAAACGGTACAACACATGATTTTGGTACCCAATTCTGAGAATTTGACGTGAAAG
Source organism: Eudasyphora cyanicolor (assembly GCA_963930755.1). Lineage (NCBI taxonomy): Eukaryota > Metazoa > Arthropoda > Insecta > Diptera > Muscidae > Eudasyphora > Eudasyphora cyanicolor. Next base: position 60,818,043 of record OZ005736.1, on the reverse strand, counting down.
GTTTGCTCCGCATTTTTTTTCTCCTATTCAATATCTACAACTTTACTTCAGACACAAAAGAGATATTCCGTACGAAAACAAATTTTAAAATAGTGCTAAAAATCCACTTTGAGCAAAAAAATATGTCTGGCAATTAAATTATTAATTGAGCCAACTTGATTAAATGAAAGATGCGTACACGCTGAAAAAAATCGGTTCTGTAGTATATTGTCCCAAACATATTTGGCTTGAAACATATATATGTTTAGGGTACACTCTAAACATATAATATTGGGTACACGCAAAAAGTATATATTTGGGAAAATGTTATTCTAAAGAAATCTTTCTATTCATCCTAATATGTTTTTATTTGGGACTATTATTTCCGAAAATTTTTTTTTTGCACTTAAGAATTCAGAAAATACGTTAATTGTGTTAAATTATTTACTAATTCAAAGTTATTTTTTTTAGAAATTTTTAATGTTCGTAAAAATAATAAATAATTATAATTGAAATCGTATAATCTTGGATCAAAATAAATTAATTGAGGACCGACAAGAAATGTGACTTGGAATACTAACTCAGATATTTGAAATGATTGATGTAAAACATAAGTTAATGCTACATATGGTATCATAACTGGGAGATACAATTCCCAAACCAAGGAAAAATTAAAGCTAAAATTCGAAAAAGGCAGCAAAATGTTGGGAAATCTTTTTAAATAAAATATATTTGGAAAAAATCCTAAATAATAATTTTATTTATATTTAAACACATATTTTATTTGAGAAATTTTGCTTGCAAATATTATTTGTTGTAATATATTAATATATGCGTTCCAAATATATTTTATTGATTTTCAAATAAAATTTATTTACTAAGAAATATAAAATATATATAAAAATGTGTGTTCCAAATATATTTTCTTTCGATTCAAACATATCAAAAAAGGCGATTTTGCCCCGTGTAGGTTCTTATGTTTCACGACCAATGCTCAGAATAGAGTCCCAAATCAATGAGCTGAAAAATGCTGTACTGTGGTATTTAAGCCATAAATAACACATTTTCTAAGCATTTTACCTAAATCTTTGCAGTTTGTATTTAATTTAGACACACGGGGCAAAATCGCCTTTTTGACACGTTTGAACCGAATGAAAATATATTTGGAACACAAATTTTTAAATATTATATATTTCTGAGCAAATAAATTTTATTTGAAAATCAACAAAATATATTTGGAACGCATTTATTAATATATTACAACAAAATATATTTGCAAACTAAATTTCTCAAATAAAATATGTGTTCAAATACAAATAAAATTATTGTTTAGGAATTTCTCCAAATATATTTTATTTAACAAAGACTCACAAATTTTGCTGACTTTTTCGAATATTAGTTTTAAGTTTTTCTTGGTTTTGAATAGTAGCGCCCAGCATTAACTTCTGTTCTAAATCAATCATTTACAGACGTATTAATTAACACTTAAAACAGCTTTACAAACCTTTGTTAAGCTAAATTTTTTAAAACTGTATTCATAAACGATTATTAGCCTAAAACCCCTTTTGTAAACCATTGTTAAATGTGTGGATTTTAATATAGGTTCGACCCTATTTTAAGCGTTTGTTAAAGTGACATTTGCATATTCTTCATGTGCATTTTCAAAACATTTTTATGGAATTTTTTAATTAAATGAAAAAAATATTATAAGACTGTTTTTGAACATATTTTTTAGAATCGGTTTAGGTTAAAATTTGAAAAAAAAAGAATAAAATACGTAACTGTGCCTTCTAGAACGTGTATATGTCAAAACGGAATGTACCATTAAATGGGAGGTATATCAAAACTTGGACCGATTTATCGCAATTTTTCAGGAAGAGTTAAAGGCATTGTGCAACATAAGCTGCTCCTTATCCCAGAAATTTCGTAAGGATTGGTTCCTTTTTTCGAGCAGTACTTTGATTGTCACAGACGGACGGACATGGCTAAATCGACTGTGGGCATGATTCTGCGACCATCGGTATATAAAATGCATTTTTGCATCCTTCTTTTTCCCATATTGTAAATCGGTATTAATAAATTAATTTTCGCATCCTTTTTTCTATATTGTTTCATAAAAGACCAAAAACATTTATTGTTCAATCAACATGTGTTATATACAATTCGGTATTCATCTTTTTGTATGTGATAAAAAATTTATCTAAATTCGACATTTATTTGATCTTTAGTTGTTGTTTTTTTTATTTATTGGACAAGTGAGCATTTTGTTAATTAATACAGTCGTTTTTAAAATAAACAATAAAATAAATTATATATTCGACTACTCTTACAATTGATAATCGTATTAATTCACATTCGCATATGCGAACGCAAAATATTTTAAAATTAGCTTTCGCATTCGAATTCGCAAAACCATCTTTGGATTATTCGCTTTCGCAAAAAAATATTTCAGTATTCGCTTCCATTTATTAAAGTGTTAAATCTCCTTATTCCCTTCACACAATTTGAAGATATGTGTGTGCTTGTGGTAACAGGAGGTAAAACTATGGAAAACATCCTTAATACTTGAATATCCTGGAAAAGTATCAATTCAGTTCCTTAAATTTGTTGGTACTAAAGGCTCTAACTATTATTCGCATTCTGTTTCGCAAAAATGCATATTTCACTATTCGCTTTCGCATTCGCAAGAAATATATTTCAATATTCGCTTTCGCTAAAGCCACTTTCGTTACATCCCTAGTATTAATGCATCATTAAGAGAGAAAATGGTGTGTGAAAAAGATGGTGTTGCCAGCTTTACATTGACGAAGTCATTAAAATGTTTATTAGTTAAAATATTGTTTATGAATACGATTTTTTAATAATCGTTTATTAGGCCAAAAGTCTTTGTTAACTAAAGTGCATTTTAAATCATAATTAGGATTTTTTTATGAATACGGCTGTTAAATTTGAAGCCATCATTAGCTGTCAATCCTCCAAGTATTTTATCTTATTTATTGTTTTACAAATATTAACAATTTTAAAAAATTAACTTTAAATTGTTGAAAAATTGAACACAATTAAGGTATTTTCTGAATTCCTTAATGCAAATAAATATTTGGAAATAATGGTGCCAAATAAAAATATATTGGGATGTAAACAAGGATTTGTTTAGAACAACATCTTCCCAAATATATAATTTTGACGTGTACCAAATATTATATGTTTACAGTGTACGCTAAACATATATATGTTTCACGCCGAATATGTTTGGGACAATATACTGCAGAAGCGATTTTTGTTCAGCGTGCAAGAATTCATCACAGTAAAAATGTTTTAAATCAGTTCATTTTATGTTATAGTCCACATATATTTTGGCAAAAAATATAGTCAGGTTTTATTTCGTTGTAGTATTTTCAGGTGAAGTGGTTGGCTAAGTAATCTGCGGCCTAAAATTGCAGCGTTCCCTCTTTTTAATAATTTGCTTAAACAAAAAAGGATCGTTTCATGATTTGCTCCATATCCAAATATTTTTTCAGTAATAGAATTGAATGTAATCCATGGTGTAGGCCAAACGAACTTAAGAATCCCCTCACCTTCAGTCCCAAAAAATATTCGTAAATTTATTTATTTTTTATAGTTGTTTTTATTTTGCTTTTTGTTTTAAGTTTATAAACTTTTTTGAATTTTTTTTAATTTTCCTCTATCGCCGTTTCAAAAAAGCTAATTCCTAACTCTCAATTTTCCTCTCGTTAATAAAAACGAACTCATCTATCTATCTATTTATCTATCTAAATATATATATAAACCAGTAAGGAAAGGCAGAAAGTCGGGCGGGGCCGACTATATAATACCCTACACCTCCCTAACAATGCGATAAAGGTCATTGCAATAATAATTTGGAATAATTGGTAGGTAGGCAGCAACATATTATCTAATTCTAAGCTGATAATCGCAAAATTAAGCAATATTCGTTCCTAAATTGAGATACATCTTTCCGGAAAATACTAATGATCGGATGTAAAGTACAACTTCTATAGCGCTTTGATACCAAATCAGGAGGAACATATATATGGAGGTTATATAAATCTGAACGGATTTTCCTTGAATACTCATTCATGTAAAAAGAAACTTCTTTCTGTCAAATTTCGTACTGACCGGATATAAAATACAGTCTCTACAGCAGTTACATGTCAAATCGGGGGTAACATATATATGGGGGCTATATCTAAATCTGAACCGATTTTCTCTTAATTTGCAAGTATCCCTTCATATAATAAGAAACCTCTTTGTGTAGACTTTTTTACTGATCGGATATAAAATACAGATTGTACATCGCTTACATGTTAAATCGGGGGTAACATATATATGGGGGCTATATCTAAATCTGAACCGATTTCCCTCAAATTTGGCAGTGTTAATTCATGTAATGAGAAACCTCTTCTGACAATTTCTTTTACTGATCGGATTTAAAATACATTTCTACAGCGCTTACATGTCAAATCAAATCAAGTGTTAATTTGCGTAATGAGAAACATCTTTCTGCCATTTTTTTTACTGATCGCATATAAAATACAGTTTCTACAGCGCTTACATGTTAAATCGGGGGTAACATATATATGGGGGCTATATCTAAATCTGAACCGATTTCTTTCCAAATTTAACAGTGTTCATTCATATAATAAGAGACCTCTTTCTGTAGAATTTCATACTGATCGGATATAAAATACAGTCTCTACAGCGCTTACATGTCAAATCGGTGGTAACATATATATGGGGGCTATATCTAAATCTGAACCAATTTCCCTCAAATTTGGCAGAGTTAATTCACGTAATGAGAAACCTCTTCCTGCCAATTTGTTTACTGATCGGATATAAAATACAGTTTCTACAGCGCTTACATGTCAAATCGGGGGTAACATATATATGGCTATATCTATATATAAATCTGAACCGATTTTCTCCGAATTTTTGGTCCAAAAATGAGCGGGATCAGAACAATAGGCGTGGCCCAGCCCAAATTTTTAAATTTATATATCTTACACGATATGTTAGCGAGAGTGCTGTAATTTTGTGTATATGTACCTGGTGGCTGTCTACGAGTTTAGTCCCAAAATGTGTGGAATCGGACCACGCCCATTGGGCCCGCCCATATAAGCCAAATTTTGAAATTGAGATATCTTACACGATTTTTTAGCGAGAGTGCTGAAATTTTGCCTATTTGTAGCTGGTGGTAGTCTACGTGATTGGTCCAAAAATGGGCGGGATCAGACTAATGGGCGTGGCACCGACCGAGTGAATCAAGTTTTAAAATTGGAATATCTTGCACAATTTTTTAGCGATAGTGCTGTAATTTTGTGTATATGTTTCTGGTTGTTGTCTACGTGATTGAGCCAAAAATGAGCGGGATATGACCAGTAGGCGTGGCCCCGACCATATAAGTCAATAGTTTAAATTGATATATCTTGCACAATTTGTTAGAGAGAGTGCCGTAATTTTGTGTTTGATATATCTTGAGCAATTTGTTAGAGAGATCAATGTAATTTTGTGCATACATATTTGGTGTCAGTCTACGTAATTAGTCCAAAAATGAACGGGATCGGAAATCTGAAGTCTGGGGCAACGAAGTGGACCGAGTCCAGCTAGTTCTATTATATAAAACATAAATAAACAAGTCAGAAAGTCCAGTGGAGTAAACCGACTTAAAAATTCCCTCACCTTCAGTCCCAAAAAATTTTCGTAAATTTATTTATTTTTAAATAAATTATTAGCAATTTAAATTTCATTTAATAACATTGAAGTATGTACTGGTATTAAAGTTATAAGCTGTTAATTTTTCGTGGAAAATGGTCCATTTGTGTGGGAGGTACCAAAACGTTCGTGCCAATAACGCCCGCTGTTCTCTGGACTTTAGGCACTATAAAAGCATTACACTGTACAAATTTTCAAGTGTTTTTATGTTCTAATATTAAAACTATAACATGTTAACGTTTGGTGCAAAATGGTACATTTGTGTGGGAGGTACCAAAAGGGACGTGGAAACTTCTCCCATTTTTCTTGTGGCGTAAGCGACTATTCAACAAAATTTTTTTTTGTCTTTGAGACCTTAAAACTTTTTTTTAATAGATTAAGGCATATTATTTTATGAAGCCAAAAAATATTTTTTAATGTTAAAATTTTCTTTTAAAAAATGTCTTTCTAAAATTCAAATTTTCATGGAAGTTACCTTTAGTATAAGTATTTGGACCATATTTTTGAAGTATAAACTCGATAAAGCCAGTATACAATTTAAATTAAAGGAAATTATAAGGGCTAGAATTGTTGAAAACATCAGTTTCATGTAAAAACGGAAGTTTAGCAACTGTCGTTAAAACAATTAGAAAAAATGTGATCTTTTTTGCTGTCATAAAAAACTCCATTAAATCATTTCTTGAAAGCTATCATCCTAACAAAGAAAACAATGCCTATTTATAGGCATTATATTTATCTAAGAATAAATGTATAAACTATGGCCCACATTGTAAAAATAGGGAAATTAAAAAAAATAATTTTTCATATTTTTCATTTTGGCAATTTTGTTGGGGGGAAGGGTACAAAAGGGCAGGCAATAATGCTCATTTAGTAATGTAATGTGGGTACTAAAAAACATTATACTGTATAAAATTTCAAGTATTTGTATGTGCAAGAATACAAGTTATAAGTATTATATACAAGTATTTCTATGGACTGGAATTAATGTTATAAGCCGTTAACTTTTTGTGCAAAATGGTTCACTGATAGAAAAACTGTTCGTCACCATGACTAATCAGTTTCGCCAAATATATTCTTACTGTTGGCGAAAAGTTTCGTACATGCAATGTTTTTGTACGCCAATAGAACACACACGATCATCAACCCATGTTTTTGGTGATTTCGAAATTCGTCGAGGGAAGGATAAGGTTTCATTCCCACGACAAATAGATTTATTTTACCATTTTGCTGAAAATATGATAAAACGAAGCATGAATTCGTCGTGTTGATGAATGGAGTTCGTAGTGGTGATGAATGGAGTTCGTCGTGGTGATGAATGGAATTCGTCGTGGTAATTAATGGGATTCGTCGTGGTGATGGATGAATGGTATTCATCATGGTGATGGATGAATGGTATTCATCATGGTGATGAACTCGATTCAACGTAGGAACGAATGATGTGTATCGTGGTGATTAACGGGATTCGTCGCAATAATGAACTCGATTCATCGTAGGGATGAAATGTCATCATACTGAGGACCAAAAGTTTTGGAAACTGAGATTCGTCATGGTGACGAACAAATTCATCAAGAGGACTTTTGACGAAAAAATAATAGTGATGATGTACAAATTCGTCGTCATGGCGAAGCTTTTTCTATCAATGTATCAAAAGGGGGTGGCAACTTCGCCCATTTTTCTCAATATGTTAGCGAGCAAGAAACTAATACTATATGTGGAATGTTCAAACTTTCTTAATAAGACAATCAATATTTCACTAAATTTTGACGCTTTGTGGGGGAGGTACTCGAAGGATTGGACCTACACAGTTCATCTTTGACGTTTGTGTGAGATAGAAATAAATATTGAGACATACCAAATTTGAAGTCAATCGGTAATTCCTCTCGAAAGTTATCGTGAGCACCAACCAGACAGAAAGACGAACAAGCTGAAAAGCTAAAATGACTTAAAATGGCTTAAAATTGTTCAAAATAGATTTTCGTCAAATATTCTTGGGGTCTCTTAGGTCACTCCATCGATATGTTACACCTTTGATCTGCAGCATCTGATATATACCCATGTTCACAATAGTGGGTGCATAAAATCCAAATTATGTTGAAATGTTCTTATTTCTTACAAAAGTGCTATAATTTCTACATTATAGGCGATGTTTGCTTCGTTAGAATGCTAGCTTCCAACATTAGTTTTCTAATTATTTTAACGACTGTTACTAAAGTTCTGTTTTCATGTGAAAGTGTCATTACTAACATTTGATTTCCTCATAATTTTCTTTAGGTTAAAGTATATCCGGGCTTTATCGAGCATATAAAAAATATGGTCCAAATACAAACACCTTCCACGAAAATGGGAATTTTAAAGATTTACAAAAAATTTACCATAGAAATTGTTTTAATATTTTTTTCGTGTTTACAAAAGTTATTAAAAAAAATAATTATTTCACTAAATATTAACCCTTTGTGGGGGAGTTACTAGAAGTCAATCGGTTAAACCTGTCGAGGGTTATCGTGCGCACCACCCTGCAGACGAACACACAGACGGACGGAACGAAAATGGGAATTTTAAAGATTTACAAAAAAGGTACCATAGAAATTGTTTTAATATTTTTTTCGTGTTTACAAAAGTTATTAAAAAATAATTATTTAACTAAATATTAACTCTTTGTGGGGGAGTTACTAGAGGTCAATCGGTTAAACCTGTCGATGGTTATCGTGCGCACCACCCTGCAGGCGAACACACAGACGGACGGAACGGCGGACGTTACTCAAATGACTTAAGGCTGGGTTAGGCAAACGTAACCGTAACGCCCCCGTAGCGTAACGAATCAGCTGATTCGATCTCACATATGGAAATCAGTATAAATGATTAGCCAACGGAAACGAAACGTAAACGGACGGCTGAATCTGATGAAATTTGTTTTGGACTGTACGTTTACGTGCGTGGGCAAACAAAAATAGTACAATAATGAACAAAGTATAAATTTATGCGAAACTTTTGAAAAGTAATGAAAAATAAGTAATAAAATGATAAATTAGTAGCAAATAAATATAAAATTAAATTAATTTGTTGCTATTTTTGTTGTGAATGTCTGAGTGATACAGCACGTTTTTAAAGTTTTTGGTAATTGCTCCAGCGGGCAACATTACGGCGCATAGTTCAGAATCGTTTTTTACTGGCCAAAACTCTGTAACTTTGGAACCGATAGAGATATTTCAGTAATTTTTTTGTTCGACAGGTAACTCCTTAAGCTTTTCGCCAGTTTCTATTTCAGTAAAATCGGGTCAGACATTGCTCCAATGACTTAAAACAAGTAAGAAAGTTTCAGTCGGGTAAACCGACTAAGGTATACCCTCACTTTGTGAGTAATGTAATATTGAATATTATTCGAATTATTCTGTCAATTTGTGTAGGAGGTACCAGAAGGGGTTTATCAAATACACCTTTTTTTCGATGAACATTAGATTCTTCAAATACATTGCACTGTGCCGACTTATAAGCATTTATGTGCACTGGTATAAACGTTATGAGACATTCAATTGTGGTATGATGTGAGCATTTTGTGTGGGAGGTACAAAAAGGGGCGTGGCAATAACGCCCATTTTTCACAGGGCTATAGACACTATAAAAACATTACACTGTACAAAATGTCAAGTATTTTTATACACTGGTTTTAATGTTATAAGCTGTTAACTTTTGGTGCAAAAAGGTACCTTTGTGTGGGAGGTACCAAAAGGGGCGTGGCAACAACCCATTTTTCCCTGGACTGTAGGCAATATAAAGGCATAATACTGTACAAAATTTCAAGTATTTTTATACAGTGTTATTAATGTTATAAGCTGTTAACTTTAGGGACGTGGCGACTTCGCCCATTTTTCTCGCGTTGATAGCGACTAATAAGCTAATACTATGTGTGGAATTTCAAATGACTCGAATAAGTAGTATAGCAGTTATTAAAGAATCAATATTTCACAACATTTTAACCCTTTGTGAGGGAGGTACTAGAAGGAGTGGACCAATGTGGCCCATTTTCGAACTTAGCCGGAGATAGAAAAAAATATTACCACATACCAAATTTGAGGTCAATCGGTTACTCCTTTCGTGCGCACCAGCCAGCAGACAGACAGACAGACAGGCAGACAGACGTACTTTGCTTATTCGACTTAAAATGACCCAAAACGGATTTCCTCCGAACATATTTGGAGGAAATCCTTCGAAGTGTTACACTTTTTTCCGTAGCAAATGATATATACCCTCGTCACACTAAAGTGAGGGTATAATGACCTGAAACGAATTTCCTGCCAAACATACTTAGGGTCTTAAGTCACTCCTTCGATGTGTTACACTTTTGGCTTATAGCAAATGATATATATCCTCCTCTCTAAGGTGGATTAAAAGCTATTTTAAGCCATAAATACCACATTTTTCAGGTGAAGAGTTTGGCTAAAGAATTTGCGGCATAAAAATTGCAGCGTTCATAAAGAATAATTTAATTAAACAAAAAGGATCGTTTCATAATTTGCTCCATATCCAAAGATTTTTCCAGCAATAAAATGTAATGCAATCCACTCCAGAAATTATTTGTTCTTATAAAAATTTTATTTCAACGAGGATATCCAATCAAAAGTTTTCTTTGTAAAAAATGTCACCCAATATTTCTAAATAAAATATACTTCAACGGAATTTCCAAAAAGATAAGATTTGTTCAACATTTTATAAAAAATGTGAAATATGTATGAAATGATTGAAGTGCTAAATCCAATAGTTTTCGGGATATCGCTGCCTTAAAAGGGGTGTCATTAGTTATAATTTTCTGAAAAAAACATTTGGATCAATACAATAACGAGTAAGGCCCTCACATTGTGAGCAATGTAAATATGCACTTGTACATACATATATGTACTAATATTAGGAGCTATTTAATTTTGGTATGTCTTGGCTCTTTTTCCATGGGAGGTACCATAACGGGTGTGGAGATAGCTCCCAAACATACTTGGCGCCTTAGTTCACTTTTTCGATGTGTTACTCGTACACTTTTGGCCCGTAGCAAATGATAAAAGGATAAACATCAAAATTTTTTAACATATTCTAAATGTTTGTTGGTTGTCACCTTTCTCGCTTTTTGTACAGATTTCGGTGCAAAATTTGATTGATTTAAATAAACCACAAACAAAAAAGTTTTTTCCACAAAAAAAAATGTTGTTATTATCTAAAAAACTTTAAGAGTTATAAGCACGTACATTACAACAATGTGGGATTATCCTAGAAATGTTATAATCGTTATCGCTTATTTTATAATTTGGGACCATATTATTCATTCTATAGGTACTGGTCAGTTAAAAAAATACGATGGACTAATTGTTGAAGTGTCAACAGCTGATCTTCAACAGCAGCGCCCCCGCCACTCTGGCGCGGAGTTAAACATGGTCCTTCGAACCAAAGCTGATCCAGTAACCTGTGAAAATGTGTTGTGATTGTCAGAAATGTTTTCCTCGTCAAAAATGTTTACGATTATGTTATATGGTCTTACGAACCAATTTTTTGTCCGTCGTTGTATGGTTTCATCTCGTGAAACTTGCTTCACGAGCCAGCGGTGTTCAATAACAATAACTGACATCGTAAAATGGGCGAACTGATAAAACAACCAGAAATGGCCCAACACCATCGCATCCTGAGCAACGGAGATAACAACAAAATTCCTGCCTTCACCAAAGTCGCAACATTATTGCCAGCCAACAACAAATTTTCGAATCATGTAGTTTGACATTGCACTCGTGCAAGGGGGGCGGTATGTTGAAGCGTCAACAGCTGATCTTCAATAGCAGCGCCCCCAGCTTTTATATTTGTAACTAACAACATCGCCACCTATGGACATTGATTAAATCTGAAATCGCAGTGATGTTAACGACGTCACTGTGACATTTTTCTTGAGTTAGTAGTCAACTCACCCCCACCGCATTCGGCACACTGCCACATTAAAATTACAAAACTACTTAAATCAAGTAAAAAATAACTGGCGCGGAGTTAAACACTAATGGTGAAGGAATTTTTCGTGAGCATAGTTCATGTGAGATCTTTCAGTGAAAAATTATAACCCATAACTTCTGGAAATGCGATTTCAATTGCTTTTTGACCGCGGTCATCGCGGCCCGCCCAAAAAAGCGACTACTGAGACTTGAAGTACCTACAAGTTCATATAGGTGTTGTGGATGTGCGCCTAAAAAACCAACGCCAACGCTTCCATACCTTCGTTAAAATTGCGTGATATCTTTAAGTAAGAATATTACTACAAACATTCGCCAATTCAGATTTTGTATATGAGGTCTGCTAAGCCATAACAAATAAATAGTATTATGTGATTACATACATTTCAAATGAGGTTTACCAAAAAATACACTCAAAAAGATCTTAAAATTCAACTCCCATCAATACATAGGAATTTTATGGAGAAATTTTGTAATTAAATAAAACACAATTTATACGTAAGTAGTATTTTGAAACACAAAAAATGTTGAGCCAACAGCGACATTAAATTCATTCACATATATTACAGTTTGATTGCTTCAACCGAATTATTTGCCAACCGAATTTTGGTAGTTCTGTCTACTATCATGCGATTCCATCAGGAGAACCAACATTTTGGTTTTGGTATACTTCTGCTTCCATGTTGACAACAATCATATCTGGTTGCGCCAACTACAAAAATGGTGGCTAATATTAACTGCTGCATGTTTCCACAACCAACTGTTTTAAAAAAAATGGTTGCTCTGGTACTTTGTCAGTCATATACTACCGACAATTAATTAAAAACACTTTTCATTAATTTTTATTTTATTTATTGAACAAAAACCCAAACAATTCATAACATAATTAAAAATCCCATACTACAAATTCATCACTATTTTAGTACACGAGAGTACAAAACGTTCATGCAAATATCGCTTAACCTTGTGGTTTTATTTGCATGATTGTTGCTTTTAGTTTATATTCATGTAAAACATTTTGCACAACATATTCAGCATTTCAAACATTATTATCCACACGAAATTATATTTGACTACATACAACGTTCTTGAAAAAATTTGAAGATTTATTCATGACGAATAATTTTATTTTTGTTTGTCATGTATCAGCAGTAGAACAGCAACCAATCTTTCGGTTGTATTCCCCAAATAAATTTTATTATTGTAAATTTGGGAAATTATTGGGATAACCAAAAAACGATTATTTATTAATATTATTTCTGTTGTAGTAACCAATTATTCGTTGCTAATAATCTTTAAAACATTCGTTGTCAGAACCAAATATCGGTGATATGCACGGGGCAAAATCACCTTTTTTGATATGTTTGAATCGAAAGAAAATATATTTGGAACACAAATTTTTAAATATTATATATTTCTGAGCAAATAAATTTTATTTGAAAATCAATAAAATGTATTTGGAACGCATATATTAATATATTACAACAAAATTTATTTGCAAACTAAATTTCTCAAATAAAATATGTGTTTAAATACAAACAAAATTATTGTTTAGGGATTTTTCCAAATATATTTTATTTAAAAACATTTTCAAAACATTTACTGACTTTTTCGAAATTCAGTTTTAATTTTTCCTTGTTTTCGAATTAGACCTCCCAGTTATGATACCATATTAACTTCCGTTTTAAATCAATCATTTAAATTTTCTGAGTATTCCAAGCCATCATTAGTTGTCAATCCTCTAAGTAATTTATTTTAATCCAAGATTATACGATTTCAATTATTATTATTTTACGAACATTTAACATTTCTAAAAAATTAACTTTGAATTACTGAAAAATTTAACACAATTTATGTATTTTCCGAATACTTAAATGCAAATAAATATTTGTAAGTTATGTATTTTCCGAATACTTAAATGCAAATAAATATTTGTTTCGGAAATAATAGTCCCAAATAATAACATATTGGGATGTAAACAAAGATTTGTTTAGAACGACATCTTCCCAAGTATATAATTTGTGTATATACCAAATACTATATGTTTAGAGTGTACCCTGAATATATATATATGTTTCAAGCCGAATATGTTTGGGACAATATACTACAGAAGCGATTTTTTTCAGCGTGTGGTCATAATGAAAGTTTAAAAGTAGTAACCACAACTAACCGAGTGTCAATGAAAAGACTGATACAACCATCGATTTAGTTGCAAGCATTTCCATTTGATCGTATTCATGTTATTATTGTTGTTTCAACTATTTATATAGAAATACAACCGGCACACGGTGTATGCAATATAATTTTTGTTGCTACACGCTGAAAAAAAATCGCTTCTGTAGTATATTGTCCCAAACATATTCGGCTTGAAACATATATATGTTTAGGGTACACACTAAACATATAATATTTGGTACACACAAAAATTATATGTTTGGGAAGATGTTGTTCTAAACTAATCTTTCTTTACATCGCAACATGTATTTACTTTGGACGATTTTTTCCGAAGCAAATATTCATTTGCATTAAATTAAGCATTCAGAAAATACCTAAATTGTGTTATATATATCAGTGATTCAAAGTTAATTTTCATGTCGTAAAAATAATAAATAATAATAATTGAAATCGTATAATCTTGAATCGAAATATATTACTTGGAGGATTAAAAACTAATGATGGCCTGGAATACTCAGAAATTTTAAAGGATTGATTTAAAACAGAAATTAATGCTGCATTTGGTATCATAACTGGGAGGTTCAATGCCAAATTAAAAAAAAATAAAACTGAAATTCGAAAAATTCAACAAAAGTTTCGAAAATCTTTTTTAAATAAAATATATTTGGAGAAATTCCTAAACAATAGTTTTATTTGTATTCAAACACATATTTTATTTGAGAAACTTAGTTTGCAAATATTATATATTGTAACATATTAAAATATGAGTTCCAAATATATTTTATTGATTTTCAAATAAAATTTATTTGCTCAGAAATGCATAATATTTAAAAATGTGTGTTCCAAATATATTTTCTTTCGATTCAAACATATCAAAAAAGGCGATTTTGCCCCGTGTGGTACTATTTTTTTTATTGTTACTATCGAATTCAAACCAATTATTTTCCTAGGTGTTCTTTTTGTCAGTCACGGCTAATTTCCTCATCTAATCGTGAAAGTTATACATATAGGTTTCCGATTTTTAACATATAGTATATAATTCGATATATAGTATATAATTACACCACACCCTATTGCAACTGTTTTTTACGTCCAATCTTTATATTACTTTGCAGAAATGAGACTTTTGATCCAAGTTGATGAAAATAGATCTAGATTGTTTATATTCACATATACATATTTGTTCCTTCCATTCTATTAAAGAAGAATACTGGGCATTTTAAGATTAGCTTTTCGTTTATTACGATCAACATCTTCAACTTCTCCTTGGAATAAACCTTGATGACGAAGTGGAGATACTTTCTTAAGTGAAATGAAACCAATTATTCCAAATTATTATCGCATTGCCCATTCTGGCATTGTTAGGGTGGTTTATGGTATTACGTAGTCGGTCCCTCCCGACTTTCTGTCTTTTCTTGCTGGTTTTTATACCCTACACCACACTGTGGTACAGGGTTTTATTATACCCTACACCACAATGTGGTTCAGGGTATTATAACTTTGTGCATTTGTTTGTAACACCAAAAAGGAAACGAAATAGACCCATCGTTTATTATACCGATCGACTTAGAATCACTTTCTGAGTTGATTTAGCGATGTCCGTCTGTCCGTCTGTCTGTCCGTCTGTGCATGTATTCTTGTAATCAAAGTACAGTTCGCAATTATGGTCCTATCTCGACGAAACTTTACACATATCTTTTTTTTGGCCCAAGGACGATCCCTATTGAATTTGGTTAAAATCGGTTCAGATTTAGATATAGCCCCCATATATATGTTAGCCCCGATTTGACATGTAAGCGCTGTAAAAACTTTATTTTATATCCGATCAGTATAAAATTCGGCAGAAAGCGGTTTCTTATTATATGAATGAACACTGTTAAATTTGGAAGAAATCGGTTCAGATTTAGATATAGCCCCCATATATACGTTACCCCCGATTTGACATGTAAGCGCTGTAAAAATGTTATTTCATATCCGATGAGTGCGAAATTCGGCAAAAAGAGGTTTCTCATTACATGAAGGAATACTGCTAAATTCGGAGAAACTCGGTTTAGATTTGGATATAACACCCATATATATGTTACCCCCGATTTGACCTGTAAGCGCTGTAAAAACTGTATTTTATATCCGATCAGTGCGAAATTCGGCAGAAAGAGGTTTCTTATTACATGAAGGAATACTGCCAAATTCGAAGAAAATCGGTTCAGATTTAGATATAGCTCCCATATATATGTTACCCCCGATTTGACATGTAAGCGCTGTAGAGACTGTATTTTATATCCGATCAGTACGAAATTCGACAGAAGGAGGTCTTTTTACATGAATGAGTATTCAGGGAAGATCGGTTCATATTTATATTAAAGCTCCATATATATGTTCCTCCTGATTTGGTATCAAACCGCTATAGAAGTTATATTTTACTTCCGATCATTAAAATTTTCCAGAAAGATGTTTCTCAATTTAGGAACGAATATTGCTTAATTTAGCGATTATCGTTTCAGAATTAGATAATATATTTCTACCCATTTACCAATTATTCCAAATTATTATGGCAATGACCCTTATCGCATTGTTAGGGAGGTGTAGGGTATTATATAGTCGGCCCCGCCCGACTTTCTGCCTTTCCTTACTGGTTCAATTTAAAAATGTTTTGATTACCTATATTTTCACTTTAGTATAACTGAGGAAATCCATTGTAGGGCATTTTGGGTCATTTGAGAAATGTCCGTCCATATGTCCGTCTGTTGTAGCGCACGAAAACTCTCGAAAGGGGTAACCGATTGACTTCAAATTTGGTACGAGTATGAGCTAATATTTTTGTCCATCGCACATGGGGCAAAATCGCATTTTTAGATATGTTTAAATCGAAAGAAAATATATTTGGATCACAAATTTTTAAATATTATATATTTATGAGCAAATAAATTTTATTTGAAAATTAATAAAATTTATTTGGAACGCATATCGATGGCTTATATCCAAAAATGGCAATATTAAATAATCCAATTTTTCAGTAGAGGAAAAAAACTGTTGAAATTTATTATTTCGCGATCATTTTAATATAATATCAATTAGGAATTCGAAGGTATGTAATGGGTTTTCCAATAGGGATGATATGATTTTGAAGTGAAGTTTCGGCCATTTGTAATATGTCATGATCTGTCATTTGTTTTTCATTGTATTCAGTAGTGTTTACAATTTCAAATTCGGCTTGCAACATATATATGTTTAGGGTACAATCTAAACATATAATATTTGGTACAGACAAAGGTTATATATATGGGAAGATGTTGTTCTAAACAAATCTTGTTTACTCCCAATTTTTTTATTCGGTACTATTATTTCCGAAGAAAATAAAAAATTTGCATTTAAGTATTCAGAAAATACCTAAATTGTGTTATATTGTTCAGCAAATCAAAGAAATTTTTTTAAAAAATTTTTAATGTTTGTAAAAATAATAAATAATAATTGAAATCTTACAATCTTGGATCAAAATAAATTTTTCGGTTGATTGACAACTAATGATGGCTTGGAATACTCGAAATTTGAAAAGATTGATTTGAAACAGAAGTTAATGATGCATATGGTATCATAACTGCGAAGTACAATTGGGAACCAACAAAAAATTAAAAATGAAATTTGAAAAATCAGCAAAAATTTGAAAATCTTTTTTAAATAAAATATATTTGGAGAAATACCTAAACAATAATTTTATTTACAATTATATACATACTTTATTTGAGAAATTTTGTTGCAAATATATTTTCTTGTAATATATTAATATATGCGTTCCAAACATATTTTATTGATTTTCAAATATATTTTCTCAGAAATATATAATATTTAAAAATTTTTGTTCCAAATATATTTTCTTTCGTTTCAAACATATAAATAAGTTGATTTTGCCCCATGTATATATTCCAAGTGATCATTTGTCGTGAACCCATCTTGCGCAATGAATTTTCCGAAAAAATTAACGCCGAATTACCGAAAAACATAAAACATGTCTAAAATTAGAGTATTGAAATATTTGCTGAATACCTAAATGCAAATAAATATTTGTTTCGTAAATAATAGTCTGAAATAATATAATAAATGATATTAGGACGGAAACAACCACTTGATTAGAACATCTTCCCAAATATATAATTTTTCTGTGTACTAAATAAATATAATAAGTTTAGACTGTACCCTAAACATTATTTTATTTCAAGCTGAACATGTTTGGGAAAATATACTACAGAAGCGATTTTTTCAACGTGCAGGAGAAGATCGAATATTGGCCATATTGGTCCACTCCTTCTAGTATTCGGCACAGTGCAATGTATTTAAAGTATCTACTGTTCAGCGAAAATACGTATATATCGATACATCCATTCTGAAATATTTTAAACTACTAAATATTGCAAATTATATTCAGTCAAAATTTGGTGTTTATCCGCCAACCCGATCAAAAGTTATTTACAAAACATTACAAGTCATTCGATTTCCATTACAAAGGAATTCCACACTAATTTTAAAAAATCATCAAACATTATTCGCCTCTCCTGAAAATCTACTTTTTTGGATTTAGCATAGTTTAGAATGGATGTATCGATATGTTAAACCCCTACTTGTACTTCCCACACAAATTGACAGATTAATTCATGCAATCTTCCACATTACATTACTAACAAAGTAAGGTTAACCAGACCGAAATTTGCAAACTTTTTTTATTTACGTCTGTTATAAAAGCGTTGATGTGTTGCAAAAAAATCTTGAAATTAGTTTATTCCAAAATTAAAAAAAATTGATTACCTATATACCCTTGTTTCACTATGGTATGGGTATACAAATTTAATATGTTTAAGTTTCATAGGGTGGAATGAATAAAAAAAGTAATAAGGAAAGGCTGGAAGTTGGGCGGGGCTGACTATATATTACAATCTCCATCTCCATATAAAGACTTATTCCAAGGAAAAGTTAAAGATGTTGATTAAAATAAAGTATAAGTAGATCTTAAAAGATAAACTTTAATGCGAAGGATTCTTAAATAGATTAAGAATCACAAGGAACAAATATATGGGACTATACACAATCTTAATAGATTTTCATCAAATTGGATCAAAAACCTCATTTCTATAAAAATGTTAATATATAAAGATCGGACATAAGATCGAATTATATATAGATCAGACATAAAATGCAGTTTTAATACCTCCTAAATACTAAATAGGCAGGAACATATATATGTGTATATATCTAAATCTGAACGGATTATCGCCAAATTAAGCAGTATTTTTTCTTAAATTAAGAAGTTTCGTTCTGCAAAATTTTGTAATGAGCGGAAGTATAGTACATCTTCTAATGCGCTTTCATACCAAATGGGGCATATATCTTAATCAGAACCGATTTTCCTCAAAATTTAGTATTGTTTCTAGGTATATCAAGAGTATTCTCTATAACAATACAGTACAAAAGCCAAATCGATATATGCAAATCTGAACCGATTTTAACCACATTTAATAGGGATTGTCCTATTACAAGAATACATGCTCAGACAGACGAAAAGACGGACGGACAGACATACAAACGGACATAGCTAAATCAACATAGAAAGTGATTCTGAGTCGACCGGTAAAATAATCTATGGGTCTATTTTTTTGGGTGTTACAAACAAACGCACACATTTATAAAACCCTGTAGCAAAGTGTGGTGTAGGGTATAAATCCGATATTCCAAATTGTGCGGTCACAACTTCGATTATCAAAATATTCAAGTAATGAATAGGCGTACGTAATTCTAAAACACTCTCTCATTATGATTTGCTCCATGGCCTATTTTGCATTTTTTAATGATGCCTACCATAAAGGTCTGGAAAATATATACCATTGTCTTGCGGAAGCTCCGCTTGAAGCAGCCTTTAATATCCTATCAACGCAACATTCATTTCCTATCAGAATATATTTCTATATTAAGTAAATTATAATGGAATACATTCATGTTGAACTGCCAGCCTCGAATTCAAATTTCATTTAATTTTCATTCGATGATTTTCCTTATTTTGATTGCCCATATTCATTTCAAATTTTGGAGCATTAACTGCCAAAGGATAAGTGCGAGTATACGACAAATGAAACCGGGAAAAATTCGCCGTATAAATGTTGAATTCCAAAGTCTTCCGGGCCAGCCATTAGGGGCAAATCGAATGACATTCTTTGTCAAAGCAATGCAATTCTCTGCGGCAACAAAGCCATATATAGCTATAGCCACAGTCATTGTCGGGCATTTGCCGTTTGTTCTATGGCACAAAAGTCTAACCGAAAACATATGTGACGTCGCCCACCATCACAGACGGTGCCATTGAGGCACCGCCTGCTCGAACTGAAAAACCAAATACAACAACAGACACCAAACATATATATTAGGGTGGATTAAAAAAATGTAAACATACACATATTTTCAGAGCATACATTGGGATTGTTGAAAGGGCGCAATGAAGACATTAAAAACGAATGAGCAGATGTCATTGTAAGTTTAAATTATTTTTATTAATTATTGTATTTTTTTTAAATATCTTCCAATCGATCCCATTATAAGAGTATGTAGATATCGCCGCTTCATAATACGTCCACGGTTTGTCTGTATATATGTTCTTTGGAAAATAGAGTCAACATAAATGTCAACACTATTCGTTGGATACATTGGCAGACCTTCGCAATCATACAAAGAGCAACCCAAAAGTGGTCACCATAAGCAATTTGGGAAATCCATTGTTTAATGGATGATACAAAGTACATAGACGAGAAATCCTCACGTATGCGTTAGTTTGGCTACTGGTCACTTGAATTGAGATCGTTTAAATTGGTTAAAATGGGGAAAACATGGAAGAAAATGTCTGATGAATAAAACGACTGAAGCATAATCTCACTTTGTGAGAAATATATGTAATATAGAAGTTGGTTCTCTTTGTCAAAGACATTTAACAATAACTATCACTTTTCGCCAGTAGCAAAATATCAACCAGCAAGTCGTGCTACACACGAGGCAATTTTTCATAGCAAGTGTCAAAGTTTGTGGGAGAGAGAAGCAGAGAGCTCTTTCCGCCGGCCTCTCTTTCCTACAAACTTTGACACTTGCTTAGAAAAAATTGCATTATGTGAATCTCGACTAAGGAAAAACAGAAAGTCGGGCGGGGCCGAATATATAATATCCTACCTAACAAAGTGAAAATTGGCATTGCGATAATATTTGAAATAATTAGTTTCGATTCAGTTAACAAAGTACTTAGCTCCACCTCCTCAGCATCAGATATTGATCCTAATAAAGAAGATCCGAAACGGCAATCTTAAAATGCGCAGTATTCTTTCATAGATACATAATCTTACAAAATCTTAGTTACAAAATAATGAAATTTTTCTGCCAAATTTTGCAATGATCGAAAGTAAAGCGCAACTTCTAAAGCGCTTTGATACTCGGTAATTTATGATATGTTTCAATTGAAAATTAAGAAATTTAGTTTGGGACGCATATATTCATATATTAGAATAAAATATATTTGCGAACTAACTTTCACAAATAAAATATGTGTTAAGAATGTATCCAAATATATTTTATTAAAAGATATTTTTAAAACCTTCGAATTTCAGTTTTAATCTTTCCTAGATATCGAGTTATACTTTATAGTTAAAAATAAAGGGTTTTCCAATAGGGATGATATGATTTTGAAGTGACGTTTCGACTATTTGTAATATGTCATGATCTGTCATTTGTTTTTCATTGTACTCAGTAGTGCTTACAATTTTATCATGGAGAGATATACACATAAACTTCGTTAACAAATTATTCAGTTTTATTATCAAAATAATCGTTCTCCAGTTGCAACTTTTCGTGCGCTAAGTCCATTTTTTTAAATCAAAAAAGCCCTTTCCAATCGACATACGACCTTGACACCCATGAGCAATATTTTAGCTGTTGTTAAGAGCTATCTTTTTGCCAGTGACCGATTCCCGATCCGACGTACCGTTAAGGAGCTAGAGCAAAATAAACTTTCCGTTCACATTTAAAAATGAAGTCAATTTTTTTAAAATTCATTAGCATAGCATTAGCTTTTGTTTTACAGCAATAATTTTTAATTTATAAATAATCTAAATTACTTTTGGCCAATCCATCAACGAATTTTATAGTTACGAAAGATTATACGATTTTCATTTCACTTGAACGATGCAAACATCTACTATTTCTAAAAAATTGCACTTTGAACTTCTGAAAAACAGAAAACTGGTCTTTTTATTAAGGCATTGATATGTTGCCAAAATACTTAAATACAAATTAATCTGCGTTTCCAAATAAAAAAACAAGTAAGAAAGTTCAGTCGAGTAAACCGACTTAAGAATCCCCTCACCTTCAGTGCGAAACAATTATTCGTAAATTTATTTCTTTTTTGTATAAATTAAAATGTTATCAATTTAAAATGCATTTAATAAAGTTAAAGCATGACCCGGATATTAAAGTTAAAGTTGTTTACTTTTGGTCCAAAATGGTCCATTTGTGTGGAAGGCATTAAAAGGGGCGTGCCAATAAAGTCCACTTTTCTCTGGTCTCTAGGGAAAAATCTCAAAAAATCCACAAAGTGTATTTTCTGGTGTACTAAAAAATATAAAGAAATGGGAAAATTCAAAACCGAATTTTTAATAATCCGCCGAATTGTCTTGGAATTTCCCATATACATTTTTATATTCTTAGCTCTTAAAAAAGGTTTAAAATTAGTGAAATAATGAAAATTTTTCTGGTGGTCGTGGTTTATACATCATTCCTGCCTATGCGTGTGCAAAATTTCAGCTTTCTAGCTCTAACAGTAGTCTCAGCGGTCAAGTGGTCTAAAATCACTTATCGGTAAATCGAAAATCAAAGTAGCCTATTTTAATTTTAGGGTACTGGCCTATCGGCTCACCAAGTTTCAAGAAAATCGGTTCAGCAGTTTAGGCGTGATGCGACAACAGACAAACAAACGATTCTATAATATCGATAGGATGATATGTTTTTAAAATAGTTAGTATATTTTAAAAACATATCAATTGGTATTTTCAGGAAAATTATATGTACTCGTATATGGACCACTGAATTGCAGGTACTTTACATAAATTAAAAAAAAATAAAAAAAAATAAGGAACGCACATTTCATATTTAAATAATTCCTCAAAAAACTGTATCATTCGATTCTTGAAATTGAGTATTTGAAAAATAGTGTTGTGTACCGCTCTGGGGGCAACTTGTCTCGCCAATGATGACAACTTCTTTTTACTGATTTTACATCTGTTATTTATTAAAATCAAACCCTTTTATTAATCCTCACATAAATTGATGCTTTCCAAACTTACATAATAGCAACGCGAGTATTCTTTGCAGAATATAGAAAACCACAATAATGATAGTTCCCGCAATTTCGTTCTTCTAATTTTGATAATTAGGCGGTAATGAAACCTCATTTTGCCGAACAATATTCGCGCAATTAGAGAGAAAATGCAATGCCAAGATATTTAGATGTCGAGGCTAATTGTGGCAGTGATTGCGGCAATCGCAAGATTATTACAATTGAGTGCAACACAACCATTTTGTGGCAACTGATATTGGCCAGGGGAGGGAAATGTTGTGCGAAAATTCATAAATTGTCTATGTTGCTAAGATTAAATACATTTTATGTTGTAGGTAAATTATGGAAATTCTATATTTAGTGTTCTATTATTAGTGACAAAAATCCGCTTACTCCGCCTAATTTTGCCCTGACTCGAAGGACAGTAACCATTTTCTTATACGAGTATACATTAATTTGTTGATATAGTACTCATAGGACCCAAGGGCAAATTTTGTAATTGCCTTTTAAGACAATAAACATCAATGAGGATTTTATTTGATTTTTGCCATGACGTTTTTCAGTGATAGGAAAAAAACTGACGAAAAGTTAGAAATTTTCTTTCATATTAGAGAATTTCCATGTTAAGCGATCACAGTAATTTTGGCTCATGTCATGGAATTCAGTGAAAACCTTGAAAAATTTAGTTAAATCAACCGGTGAATATCAATATTGAAGAACTTCTGGATCACAATTATAACATCTTCACCACTTTTTGGGAAATTATTTTTTCGGTGGGTTCAGCGTATGAGTCATATTTAGCTAACTTGTATCACTGCTGTTCCCTTTACCTATAAATAGATTAATTTAGTTGTCCGGGTTCGAATCCCACAGCGGTTGTTTCAGTTTTTTATTAAAATTTTATTTTTTTACTTGTTTCCCAAAGTATTCAAAATTAAATCGTTTTTGTTGTTTTCAGTATATGAAAAATATTACTATTATGTAGATGAAGTATAGTGACATGTATTGGGAGTGATTGTAATAGTTGGATAGAAAAATAATATTTTTCGTAAATTTTAAATATATTCACAACATTTGAAGAATTAATTATTTAGGATTCCTTACGATGTACTTTCATATTTTTCATGTTTTATTTTTAACTGTAAAAGTTATAACTCCAAATAGTTTTTCATCAAATTAAAAAAAACCAGTAAGGAAAGGCAGAAAGTCGGGCGGGGCCGACTATATAATACCCTACACCTCCCTAACAATGCGATAAGGGTCATTGCCATAATAATTTGGAATAATTGGTAAATGGGTAGAAACATATTATCTAATTCGGAAACGATAATCGCTAAATTAAGCAATATTCGTTCCTAAATTGAGAAACATCTTTCTGTCGAATTTCGTACTGATCGCATTTAAATACAGTATCTACAGCGCCTACATGTCAAATCGGGGGTAACGTATATAAGGGGGCTATATCTAAATCTGAACCGATTTCTTCCAAATGTAACAGTGTTCATTCATATAATAAGAAACCTCTTTCTGCCGAATTTCATACTGATCGGATATAAAATAAAGTTTTTACAGCGCTTACATGTCAAATCGGGGCTAACATATATGGGGGCTGTATCTAAATCTGAACCGATTTCAACCAAATTCAATAGGGATCGTCCTTGGGCCAAAAAAAAAGATATGTGTAAAGTTTCGTCGAGATCGGACCATAATTGCGACCTGTACTTTGATTACAAGAATACATGCACAGACGGACAGACAGACAGACAGACAGACGGACATAGCTAAATCGACTCAGAAAGTGATTCTAAGTCGATCGGTATAATAAACGATGGGTCTATTTCTTCTCCTTTTGGGTGTTACAAACAAATGCACAAAGTTATAATACCCTGTACCACAGTGTGGCGTAGGGTATAATCACGTGCAAATAGAAACTTAATAAATCCAAAAAATAATTAAAAATGAATATATCTGAATTATTTTTGTTCGTATTGAAATCAGAAATCGAGGGCAATTCTAACATCATAATATTAGTATATGTAAATGACACAAATACCAAAATAAATTTGAAAATTCCAAAAAATTGTTTTTTATTTTGTTTTTTTCCCTAAATTTACAATATTAAAAGCCAGCTCAAATTAATTTTGTAGTTTACTGTGTTACACATTACAAGATATAAAATTGGTAAATAGTTCCTAATATTATAGTTTTGCGATTGTCGAAAATGGGGCCAGTTTTGACATGTTCGTAAACAATTTTGTAATTTGTAGAATCTTGGCAACAATATCCTATATACATAAAAGGGTTCGCCAAATAACTTTTTTTTTGAAAATGCTATAAAAAAAACTACTGAAAACGCATTTGATGGTCAGCTGGCTTCAACTCCTGAACCAATTGGACTTTGTATGGCGTCATACCAAGGTCTTTCTGCAAAATTCGTCTCAATGATGTCTCCGAAATGTTCAATTGTTGAGAACGACGGTGAATTGATGTTGATGGCGCTTCACGCACACTTTCTGCCACAGTAGCAATATTCTCGGGTGAGCGCACTGTTTTTGGCTTTTCACGCTTTGGTTAATCGTTGAGGATACCAGTTTCTTTCACTTTTTTCACAAGATAACGAACTTACGGAGCTGACGGTGCGTCTTTTCTTCCAAAATCCGTACGCAATTTTCGCACACATTCTGCAACATTACCATGATTTTCAAAGTAATGTCGCAATATTCGCAATATACACATATTCTTTCAGCGGAAGGATAAAACTAATTATCTGTCAAACCAGACATGAGCTAAGTGTTACAATTCACGAAATAAGCACTAGTTACAAAAAAAACGTTATATGGCGGACCCTTTATAAAGAAGAATGTGTGTTTGTTTGTTGGTTTGCTTGTTTGTTTGTACCGTATAGACGTCTAAACGGCTGGACCGATCTTCTTGAAATTTTCACAGAATGTATATGTGTGGGGCGTGGTGAAAAAAGGGTACTTGAATTTTCGATATATCAAGTGGGCGTGGCTCCTCCCACATAAGACAAATTTTAAAATTGAGATATCTTGCACAATTTGTTAGCGAGAGTGCTGAAATTTTGTGTATATGTATCTGGTGGCAGTCTATGTGATTCGTCAAAAAATGGGCGGGATCAGACCAATGGGCGTGGCACTCCCCATATAAGCAAAATCTTAAAAATGATATATCTTGCACAATTTGTTAGCGAGAGTGCTGTAATTTTGTGTATATGTATATACCTATTAGCGATCTACGTGATTGGTCGAAAAATGGCCGGGATCGGACCAATGGGTGTAGCCCCGCCCATACAAGCCAAAATTGAGATATCTTGCACAATTTATTAGCGAGAAAGCTGGAATTTTGTGTATATATCTATTAGCGATCTACGTGATTGGTCGAAAAATGGGCGGGATCGGACCAATGGGCCCCGCCCATACAAGCCAAATTTGGAATTTCAGATAACTTGCACAATTTGTTAGCGAGAGAACTGGAATTTTGTATATATATATATCTGTCTACGTGCTTGGTCCAAAAATGGGCGGGGTCGGACTAATGGGCGTGGCCCCGCCCCTTAAGCCAAATTTTGAAATAGAGATATCCTGCAAAATTTATTAGCGAGAGAGCTTTAATTTGTGTATATATATCTGTTGGCGATCTACGTGATTGGTCAAAAATGGGCGGGATCGGACTAATGGGCGTGGCCCCGCACATACAAGCCAAATTTTGAATTTGAGATATCTTACACAATTTGTTAGCGAGAGAGTTGGAATTTTGTATATATGTACCTGGAGGCAGTGTACGTGATTGGCCCAAAAACAGGCGGAATCGGGACAATGGGCGTGGCACCGCCAATTTAAGCAAAATTTTGAAATTGATATATCTTGCAAAATTGTTTAGCGAGAGTCCTGTAATTTTGTGCATATGTATCTGGTGGTAGTCTACGTGATTAGTTCAAAAATGGGCGGATTCGGACGAATGGGCGTGGTCCCGCCCATATAGGCTAAATTTTTAAATTGAGATATCTTGCACAATTTATTAGCGAGAGTTCTATAATTTTATGTATATTAGGGCGGGTCGATTTAAGAATCGCCCATTGCTCAGTGAAAATCGTATTCTAGGGATCAAAATAAGAAACTTTGCCGAAGGAACCATACCTCTAAAACGAATTCTGATGTCTCGGAAAAAATCCCACTTTGACCCATTTAGAGTGCTCCAATCGAGTCCAAATGTATGACCGACCCCCACTCAGTAAAGTGCTCAGTGAAAATCGTATTCTTGGAATCAAAATAAGAAACTTTGCCGAAGGAACCATACCTCTAAAACGAATTCTGGTGTCCCGGAAAAAATCCCAAATTGTCAAATTTTGAAATTTTAATATCTTACAAAATTTGTTAGCGAGAGTGCTGAAATTTTGGGTATATGTAACTGGTAGCAGTCTATGGGCGGGATCGGACCAGTGGGCGTGGCGTTTATTACCGAGAGTGCTGTTATTTCATGTATATATAATATTGAACGTGCCATTCATGATTTGTTTTAGTGGAAAAAGTTGGGGTCATCGACGAATTCGATGAACCCAATTTTGTTCCCTATTTGGAGAGAGGTGCGTAAAGGCCACTGCGTTTGCTGATAGTGGTTCTGTGCACGACCATCCCATTCACAAATATAACATGGATGTTTTGTGTAACCTCCTTGCATTCCAAACAAGATTGTAAAATATTGTAAATATTTTAGAAATAATAAATAAATACAACAGACTGTGACGTCATTATTAATATAACAACTACTCGTATCACTGTTATTACAATAATATATTCGCAATAAGGTAGCAACCCCATACAAAAGAGCAATTGAAATTTTCTTTTTTTGAAAAATTCGCCTAACTGACGCAATTTTTCTCCGATTGCTGTAAAATCACACTTAATTTAATTGAGAATAAACACACTTTCAGAATGTAAGAAGATCACCATTGCTAATAAAATATTGCAATACGTCGCGATCAAAGTTGAAAAATTGGGAAAATTTATGAAAGTTTCAAGTTTACACGCCTGTAGCTCTGTGTATTTAACTTAAAGTACCATAATATGCACATATTTTTAAAGGGTTATGTCTCCTCTTTCAAAAGCCGTTATGTAACCAAAAATCGGTTGAAAGATAAGAGTTTAACAAATCGATTTGTACAAGAAGTCCAAAAAATCGGTTTTTCAACGCTAAAATTTGATTTTGAGGGTATACAATACTCAAAATTTTGTTTTTCCAGTTGTACTCAATGAGATCTACAACCTACACTATGTCGCATCAGAAGTTCCAGAGATTTTTTCAAATTTGTAGCAGTGTGTAAGTATTTCAAATTTCTGGTTTTATTGGAAATGTTGAACTTTGTCACAATATCATTCATATGACTACCACGAGTCGCTCGGCAGTACCTCATCCGAACAACCCGGGTCGAATCTTTTCGATGGCAACTCCACCCATTTGCACCATAGTGGACCAAAGCTAAAAACTTAAGCTCTCTAATACGTATTCTGTAAGACAACAAGTTTTGTCGCAATCGGTTGTCTGGTTAAGAAATGGCCGAATTATTTCTCTTTTTTTCAATATCTCTCACTTTGCGACTTTGAGATTAAAATTAGCATTATCCCATAATGCAATTGCTCTATATATTTAAACATAACTCTAGAAACATTGTTCCGATCTGCTCAAAAATTGTTTTTTTCCTTTCAGAGTTTCGAAGATACGTGACAAGTTATTGTTAAAACATTATAATTAAAAAAGTAATAATTTTAACTAAAAAAAAAAACATGAATAAAGCACATTCAAATTATTTTTTTTCTTTGGAATTTTTATTTTTTACAATAAGCTGTCAGATATCTCCGAATCCGTAAATTTACATTCTTTTAATCAAGGGCCCTGAGCCAACCAATAAAGAGATAGGA
The DNA here is from genome assembly GCA_963930755.1 of Eudasyphora cyanicolor. Taxonomy (NCBI): domain Eukaryota; kingdom Metazoa; phylum Arthropoda; class Insecta; order Diptera; family Muscidae; genus Eudasyphora; species Eudasyphora cyanicolor. The sequence continues at coordinate 60,788,896 of OZ005736.1, read as the reverse complement.
TTGGAAATTTACATTTAAATTGTTAACACTTTTTTAACTTTGTCACACAAATGGTTCTAGAGCAACCATAAATTATAAATGAATAGAAATTTAAAAAAAAATGTCGTACTCTGCATCCTATTAAATCATGAAATGTTAGAGTAGGTCAAGGTCGCAAATGTAATTATGGGCAAGTAATTTTGCAAAGTTCGAATGTTTTTATATGTCTAACAAAATACAATACTTTGAGACTTGTGACATTTTATAGACGGGCTTATATATGTACATATGAATTAGGGATGTATCGAATATTCGCATTCACATATGCGAACGCGAATTATTCGTTTATTTTTAACATTCGCATTCTTTGAATTATTCGCTTTCGCAAAAATATATTTCAGTATTCGCTTCCATTTGTTAAAAGTGTTAAATCTCCTTATTCCCCTCACACAATTTGAAGATATTAATACCAATGAAAACCTCTGTCACTTCTCTTCAAAACAGTTGAAGAAATATGTTTGTCCCTGTGCTAACAGGAGGTAAAACTATGGAAAACATTCTTAATGCTTGAATATCCTGGAAAAGTATCAATTCAGTTCCTTAAATTTGTTGGTACTAAAGGGTCAAACTATTATTCGCACTCGCTTTCGCAAAAAGGCATATTTTACTATTCGCTTTCGCATTCGCAACAAATAAATTTCAATATTCGCATTCGCTTTAACTAAAGTCACTTTGGTTGCATCCCTAATATGAATACACCACCCATCCTATGGTTGAGGGTTTAAAAACAGGGTGTGAGTCTAGTGTGGAAACTACGCCCTGTTTTGAACTTATAACAACGATGAGATTATTAATATGTGAGAAAGTGCAGAAGTTATAAGATTTAAATGTTTCAAAATATTAAGACAGTTGAAGGTATTTCAATATCCATACGTCTTCGAATATGAACTCTCCGTTTGAGAGCTACGAGAGCGGTCCCAAAATTAAATTCAAATTCAAATTATTTAATTATTCAAATTCAAATTATTTTTCGAATATGAACTATTATATACTCGTACTTATGTCATTCAGTCACTCATCTTTATGCCATTCAGTCACTCCGTTTGAGAGCTACGAGAGCGGTCCCAAAATTAGCCGACCTAACAAAGAAAACACAACAAATTTTGAATTTTTTGTTTATTTCTCAACATAATCTCCTTTTAGCTGGATATACTTTTTCCAGCGATTTTTAGTAGCTATACCCTGTTAATAGTACGAACTGTATAGATCCTGAAAATAGCCATCAACCGCAACCTCCATTTCTTCATTGTTTCAAGTTTCAAATCTTCAAATCTGTTTCAAGTTTGGAAACAAAAAGTAATCCGAGGGAGATACATATAGCGAATAAGGTGTGGTGCTGAAGCAATTCGAAGTTTAATTCATTGATTTTGGCCATTGCAACTGTGGATGTGTGAACTGGTGCATTGTATTGATTGTGAGCAAATGTGGCACCCATCTTGCACACAGCTTTGTTATCATCAAATTTTCGGTCAATATGCGATGTAAAGCATACTAAAGCATAGTCGTTTTTGAAAGTTAAAATTTTTTAGGAATAATTCTAGATAGGGAACTGTTATTTAGACTTAACGTATTGGAACGTATAAGGAAGGCCAACGTCGCCTTTTATTCCTGCAAAAAGGATGTAGGGTCTCTTAAAATCGTTCACTGGTTATATATAGCAGTGTAGTCACCAACATACTAGCAAAGGTTCAGAGAACTGCCTGCCTGAGTATAACCGGAGCCTTAAGGACTACACCGACCGCGTCTCTACAAGCCCTACTCCATACACTACCGATCAATATTGTGGCGAGAGAAGTTGCAACCAAAGCGAACTTATTTTGCATATAGCTCACAGAATACCAGATACCTGCAGTGTCTATCAAGCCGAAATAATGGCAATATGGGAACTCCCCAAGTGGCTGAGACGGAACGTAGTAACCAACACTGGCGTTGTCATTTACTCGGACAGCCAGGCTGCCATCAATTCTCTGGAGGCAACATCCCTAAATTCACAAACAGCTCTCGACTGCCGCAGATATCTTAGTGAGATGGCTGAGCAGTTTAATAGTTATTCACCTCATATGGGTGCCTGGGCACAGAGATATCCCGGGGAACTGCAAAGCCGATGAACTTGCTAGGAAAGGGACGCCATTACAAATTCTCGAAGAATTTTCATATATTGGTGAGTCACTTTCCACGTGCAAGCTTTGGCTTAGGCAAGAGGCAACAAGTAAGAAAGTTTCAGTCGGGTAAACCGACTAAGGTATACCCTCACTTTGTGGGTAATGTAATATTGAATATTACACAAATTATTCTGTCAATTTTTGTGGGAGGTACCAGAAGGGGTTTAAGAAATACACCTATATTTCGCTGAACAGTAGATACTTTAAATACATTGCACTGTGCCGAATTGTAACCGTGATGACTGGTATATTAACGTTGAGATATTAAATTGTGGTATAATTTGGCCATTTTGTGTGGGAGGTACAAAAAGGGGCGTGGTGATAACGCTCATTTTTTACTGGACTATAGGCATTATAAAAGCATTACACTGTACAAAATTTCAAGTAATTGTATACACTGATATTAATGTTATAAACTGTTAACTTTTGGTGCAAAATGGTCCCTTTGTGGGAGAGGTACCAAAAGGGGCGTGACAGTAACGCCCATTTTTCAATGGACTGTAGGCACTATAAAAACATTACGCTGTACAAAATTTCAAGTATTTTTATACACTGGTATTAATGTTATAAGCTGTTAACTTTTGGTGCAAACTGGTGCATTTGTGTGGGAGGTACAAAAATGGGAGCGGCAATAACGTCCATTTTTCACTGGACTGTGGGCACTATAAAAGCATTACACTGTACAAAATTTCAAGTATTTCTAAACACGGGTATTAATGTTATAAGCTTTTAACTTTTAGTGCAAAATGGTGCATTTGTGTGGGAGATACCAAAACGGGCGTGGCAATTTCGCCCATTTTCCTCGAGTTGATAGCGACTAACAAACGAATACTATGTGTGGAATTTCAGAAGATTCGAGTACGTATAATAGCAGTTATTAAAGAATCAATATTTCACAACATTTTAACCCTTTGTGGGGGACGTACCAGAAGGAGTGGACCAATATGGCCCATCTTCGAACATAGCCGGAGACAGAAAAAAATATTACCACATACGAAATTTGAAGTCAATCGGTTACTCCTTTCGAGAGTTATCGTGCGCACCAGCCATCAGACAGACAGACACACAGACAGACAGACAGACGGACGGACATTGCTCATTCGACTTAAAATGACCCAAAACGGATTTCCGCCGAACATACTTTGGGTCTTAGGTCACTCCTTCGATGTGTTACACTTTGTTCCGTAGCAAATGATATATACCCTCGTCACACTAAAGTGAGGGTATAATCAGGCAGTCCAATGAAAGATGGACAGAAATCGACACCTGCAGGGTAGATAGACAAATCTGGCCAAGGTATGACCTGAGAAGATCAAAATATCTCTTCGCACTAGAGAGGCAAAGATTGTCTACGTTAGTATCAGTTCTGACGGGACACTGCTTGATCGGCGAACACGCCAAAAGATTGGGTATTGACTCCAATGACTTCTGCAGAAGCTGTGTAGATGAGGAAGAAGTGGATAGCATTGAGCACCTGCTATGCGACTACCGCGCTCTAAGCAAACGACCCTACTAGGGTCGGCCTTTCTAGGCAGTCTAACAGATATTTTCAGTACCGATATTCGTACTATCGATAAATTTGTATATCAAACAGGTAGGTTTCGATGAGGGGCACTTCAGCCCGTGGTAACACTAGGGACCTAAATTGGTCTATCTATTACATTTCCTATTACATGAACGAACTCTTCTAATTTTGGGGAAAATTCGTTCAGATTTAGATATAGCCCAAATAATTATATTTTGACTCGATTTAATATGTAAGCGTTGTATAAACTGTATTTTTTATCCGGTCAACACGGAATTCGCCAAAAACAGATTTCTTATTACATGAAGGAACACTGCCTTCTGTTCAGATTTAGATATATCCGTAATATGTATATTAGACCCGATTTGACATGTAAGCGATGTATAAACTGTATTTTATATCCGATCTATATGAAATTCGGCAAAAAAAGGTTTCTTATTACATGAAGGAACAAATTTGTGTAAAATCGGTTCATATTTAGATATATAACCCTCATATATATGTTACACCCGATTTTATATGTAAGCGCTGTAGAAACTGTATTTATGCCCTATATCCCACTGTGATACACGTTATTATTTATATTATATCAGTACGAAATTCGGCAGATAGATGTTTCTTATTACATTAAGAAACACTACCAATCGTTTATCGGTTCATATATAGATATAGCACCCATATATATTTGGTATCAAAGTCCTATATAAGTTGTTCTCTATCTCCTATCATTACAAAATTCGGCAGAAAGTATCGGGTCCGTCAATAAGAGCGCTACAAAAGTTTTCGACGGTTTTCAAGCATAAATCGGCCGATACTGCTGCAATTTCACGTTCGATATTCGTACGAAGTTCATCAATCGTCGCTGGCTTGTTGGCATATACCATAGACTTGACGTAGCCCCACAGGAAATAGTCTAACGGCGTCAAATCGCACGACAGAGGCGGCCAATCGACTGGACCATTTCGTGAGATAACAGGTTCTCCAAACTTGGTTTCCAATAAATTGATTGTGGCATTCGCTGTGTGGCTTGTGGCGCCGTCCTGTTGGAACCACATGTCCTTCAAATCCATATCATCCAATTGGGGCCAAAAATATTCGGTTATCATTGAATGGTAGCGATTCACGGAAGAAGTACGTCCCAATGACGCCGCCGGCCCATAAACCGCACCAAACCGTAATTTTTTCGGGATGCAATGATGACTCATGGAGTACGTGTGGATTGTTGTCTGACCAATAACGCATATTTTGTTTACTGACGAAGCCATTCAGCCAGAAATGAGCCTCATCGCTGAAGATGATTTTTCGATTTTTCGCGCTCTTAACGTTGAGGCCACTGACTCCGAATTTCGGTAGTAAATTTTAATAATTTCGACTCGTTGTTGGCTCGTATATCTTTCCATCATGAAATGGCAAATCTTACTGAAGAGAAATGTCAAAAGAGCGGCAAAAAATATGGCGTCGTTTGCTGTCCCTGTCGGTTTACTTTTGTAGCGTCCCTGTTGGAAAACCCTTTAGTTTCTTAATTTAGGAACGAATGCTGGTTAATTTGGGGATAATTTGTTCAGAAGTAGATGTAGCCACATATATATTAGGGCGGGCCAAAAAAAAATATTGCGGTTGTCCGCATCTCAAATGAAAGCATGTTTTGTTTAATGAATATCCCCCTAATATATATAGGCTTTATCTTGAGCCGCCAGTGAGCTAGAGCGATATTACATAACCTCTAAAATTCATGTTTTTCTTGAAAATGTCAGACATCATTGACTCAATCGGGAGCATTTTCATGTGTGCAGCTAGAACTCGCTACTCCGCTTCTAACGATACCAATATTGTGATTCTCGCGATAATAGAACCAAAGATATTCACGATTTAAGAGCGTAATTTTACGCTCCCCACAAAGGGTTAACAGTTATTGAAATATTGATTCTTTGATAATGTCTGTACTACTTATTCGATTCTTCTGAAATTCCAAACAATGTATTAATTTATTAGTCGCTATCACCTCGAGAAAAATGGGTGAAGTTGTCACGACCCTTTTGGTGCCCCCCACACAAATGGAAAATTTTGTATCAAAAGTAATCAGCTTATAGCCTTAATGCCAGTGCTAAAAAATACTTAACGGCGGCCGGAAGTTGGACCCCAAG